>JAGFBZ010000775.1:0-205000 GCA_018398805.1 Hirundichthys speculiger | reverse complement strand
CCTGCCCTGGCCGGACTAGCTCTCCTCCAGCAGCATGAACCTCCAGTCGAGCAGGGCGTCCGTGGCCATGCTGCGGATGATGGGCTGCGCTAACGGGCGCTCTGCGCGGCATCTGCTCCACAGTGACTGCGTGGTGGACGAGAAGACGGTGGTGCTCCAGAAGAAGGAGAATGAGGGCTTCGGCTTCGTCCTGCGGGGGGCTAAAGGTAAGACCAGCATTTACTGACTTTTTGTGATTTTTCTGTTTTTTTGTGTTTTTTTGGTTTTTTGTTTTTGGTGACTGTCAGCCTCTGTGTCTGCGCATGACATTCACCTCCAAGTCCTTCCATTCAAACATGAACCCTGAAAACAATCTGCGCTGACATGTTGCAGAATCTGCATGTGCACGTGCAGTCTTACATTCATGTGCGAATGCCTCCACAAAACACACCCAAACAAGTTTTTAAAGCAACTTCACTGAGCTCCACGTCATCAGATGCCACAAAAATAAAAATAAAAAATCGAAGTGCTGCTCAAAGACATGAGTTGATGGTGTTTTTCTGTCCGCTGACATCTCTGATGAGACGCACCAGCTTAACTGTGCAGAGAAGCTCAGCTGAAACAAGAAAATGTTACCTACCATAAATGCTCAATAATATCTAAAGTGAAGCTCCCCTTTTTCCTCCAAATGACCAAGTTGTCAGATTGAGCTTAACTCAGCTTGACTTTTAAATCTTAATAGCTGCTCTTAAGCTCCAATGTGCTTTGAAAGCTGACAATGGCATCCTATTACCACACAAGGTCCTGCCGCTTTCCTGCTGATATGGCTCTGACTGCATTTCACATCTACAGTTATAAGCTACATCATACTACATCGCTGGTGCCCGTGCATCCCACTGCCCACCATCTCTCACCTCTAACCCATCACGGCTTGTTGTGACACCAGTGGCACATGGAGGCAGGTTGATATTTCACCAGGCTACAAGACGGGACCTAAAAATAGCCTTTCTGAGCTGCTGCGTTGGTTTTCTGTGACGATTCTTGTCATGTCATAACCCACGTTGCTTCCACAACTGAGCCTCCATTGGTCCGTGGTTGCTGCTGAGAGCTTTCCAGTTAGCTGCTCTCATTTATTTATTTTTGATGTTTTTTTGAGACACACACACACACACACACACATAGTGCTGGGCAGTATACCGGTTCATACCGAATACCAGTGTTTATTTTTCTTATGATATGAATTTTTCATGTACCGTAATACCAGTGAGTATGTACTGTAGCGTTCACAACGTTGGGAACGCCACGCGGCGGAACGTAAGTGCCGCAGAACATTGTTTGACAGGGGACTGTTTTGCAGTTGCACTGGAGGCACAACACACTACTAGTTTATAGTTAAACGGTGATGGCTGTAAACAGAGAAAGTCCCGAAGTGGGAGCTCCAGAACGGCAACATGAGACTGAGGAACTTCTTCCTAAACCAGGAGACGTGTCTGTCGTGTGGAAGTTCTTTGGATTTAAAAAAGACGACGTCCAACACACTACAATAATCTGCAAATGTTGCCGAGCTAAAGTTGTAGCCGCGGGAGGCTACACCAGCCTGGTGTTGCCTCCCGCGGCTACAACTTTAGAACATTGTTTACATTGTGTAGTTAATGTCGATTTTTTTTTTTTTAACAAAATATGTTTTTTCAAGTTGTTTGCAAAATTGGAAAAATAAAAGGGTTCTGTATTTTAACTGCAACTATCATCATTCTGATTCCTTCACTTAATTAGAATCACGAGTGCCACCTCTTTGTAAATAGTATCATTTTGTTAGGCCATGCAAACCTGTATTAATACTAGTGTAGATATGGATGTTTTTCTACAATATTCACTCCTCGTGACAGTAAAATAGGTCATTCTAAGACAATTTACTGCAGCAATTCCTTTCTAAATGATCAGAAAATGTGGTTAACACCCAGTTGTGTTTTCAAAAAAAAATACAGTGAAACCGATATAATTTTGAAAAATACGGTGATATAAATTTTTGGTCATACCGCCCAGCACTACACACACACAGAGGCACTGATGTGGTGGGAGAGAGGGATTTGGCTTGAAAAACAAGAAGAATGTTCCAGTCACTGCTTTCACCCCGGGGGGGAACTGACCCAGCTGAGCTTATCCTGCACCGGGGGTCGAGCCTGCGCATCAACACACAAACATGCGCCGACGCCGGCGCTGTCACATGAGCTTACATCCTCCTCTTCTGCGATCTGCATTCTCCCGTGCCTCTCCTCCCTCCGTCTCCGTGTCTCTCGCGCTCACAGAGACACAGTCATCACATTCGTGTTAGTCCTCCCGTGAGGTCCTCGCCTGGAGGACTGTGTCTTCCAGTAAGAGGGTGAGTTATCAGAAGTGTCACTTGTCACCGCCGGTTTCTCTGAGCTGCGGTGGTTTTAACGTTCCAGGGAGGCTGGTGGTACAGTAGAGGGGAGATGCTACTGTAGCACCCGTGTTCCTGTGTTACATCACCAATTACTGGGCCTTCATTAGAGCTGGGCAGATCGATAATATCGATACCAACGCTGGTATTGATATCGAATGATACTCATGCAAAAAGATCGATACTCAAGTATTTTTTTTCCTCCCACAAGCACTGACTGCTGCGAAGTGCAAATTCATTGAAGTCTGTGTCTGACACGCTGTCGCTGTGTCCTTCAGTCCAACAGAGGATCCAGGTAGATCAGAGTGGTCAATTTCAGTATCAGTTCATATTAACTTTCAAAGTGCACGTTACTTAAGTCAAATACTACTGAAGCCAACTCAAAAAAACATACCGTATTTTCTGGACTATAAGCCGCACCTGAATATAAGCCGCACACATTAAAAAATAAACAAAATATACATTTTGTCAAATATAAGCCGCACCGAACTGATTTTTCCTCTTCCTGTGTACTGAAACCTCCCCACACAGCAAAGACATCCGGAACAGACCCGCGAAACGGACCCGTATCGGAGTCCACTTGCACTCAGGCTTTGGAGTCGGATCGCGGACCTGCTGGCTCCATGCTGTGTCCGGTCCACATATGTGATTAAAACCTTACCTCTGCGGCGGGTCCACTCAGAACCCTGAAATCCACTAGGGAACCAAAAAACTGACTGGACAAACTGATAAATCCAGGTGTGTCTGAGTAGCTACAATGGTCAGACACACCTGGATTAATCAGTTTGTCCAATAATAACAGGTATTAATGCTCACAAAATGAATGTAGAGTAGCGTAGCCAACATAGGCTACTTAACAAAAACAGAATAACCTTTAACTACTTGGTTTGTTTTTTGGTTTTTGCACTTCCTGCTAGAGCGCCCCCTGAGGGCTGAAGAAAAATTCATAGAAAAGCCGCATCTCTGTATAAGCCTCATGGTTTAAAGCGTGGGACAAAAATAGCGGCTTATAGTCCGGAAAATACGGTAATTAAGACCTTGAAATAACCCAGTACATGTCATGTATCCCATTGAAAGGTGTTATCTAAGATAAAATATCATTAGATAATTCTTTATTTATCCCACAACGGGGAAATTATAGTTAAAGCAACAGGTTCACTAGAAAACTTTCCTAGGTGGACTAAGACAAAAATCACAAAAACACCAAAAGGTCAGCAGTTTCATGATAGATCAAGCTAATATGAAAAAGTGTCTGTATCGGTATCGGCGATACTGGCCCTGTATTTACTTGGTATTGGGTCGATACCAAATTCCCAGTATCGCCCAGCTCTAGCCTCTAGCCCTCCTGCCCGCCGTCATGTGCAACAAGTCTGTACTCTCATTAGATCCTGAGTCTGTTTTTTGTTTTTTTTTGTTTGTTTGTTTTGTGCGAAATCATCATAAAAGTCATCTGATCGTAGCAGACCAGCAGTTGTCACTGTTCCATTATGTATTTAACAAAAATGAAGCCAAAAAGAAGGGACAAAAACAATGTGTGGGCGATACTGAGCACCTCGCTGATCCAAAGACGAGTTGTTTTCTGTGTGGCTTTATTTGTTTCTCGGATCGTCGCTGAGGATGATCCTCTTCACAGTGATGCTGAGGTGAATTCACTGATGCTCGGCTCCATAAAGCTCCCGCCGCAGTATTGTGGGTCATTCAGGTCTGGATCTTGACCTGGTCGCTCCAGAGGCCCCGCTTGTGCATTTTTCAGCCATTCAGATTGAAAGTAATTCACCGTGTTCTGGTGCCATTGACAAGACTAGAAACAAAGGTCAATTAAAGAGTTTAATACAATAATGAATACAAAGAATCAATATGCCATGCAGAATATTTTAATCGGCCGATGGTACACTTCACTGACACCAAAGTGATGCCACGGAAATAGTTTTATGGCCCTTTGTCTCAGAGTCCAGATGGTAAACGGCAGGTCCAGACACATGTGGTTGTGTTTGACCAGGAAATGAGATGTCCCTCAAATGTGTTTATCTATGCTGTCACAGACTTTTGGTCGCAAACTGTTGGGGGAGTCGAGGAGGATGTTACAGTCATTTAAGTCATAAACCTAAGCTGAGGAACTCACGGTCATAAAAGGAGACAGCATTCCTTCATATCATAAAGTTTAGTTTTAAAAATAAAACAGTCCTCAGAAAATTTGAATCCTAACAAGATGCAGATGTGCTGTTGTGCTTCACATCATCGTCCTGTCACATGACCCGGATTCAGCCTGGTGTTTAGGTGTCAGCTGGACACTCTGGTGCACAGAGGACTTCGTGATCCGCTTCGGTGACTTTAAAGTGCCCGCAAAAACAGCCGCAAATCATCACCAATCCGCCGCCGAGCCCGACGGTGGGCGTGAAGGGCTTCTGCTGAAATGCTGCGTTTGGCTTTCGCCAACTAGTTTGTCCAGATGCCTCTCCAGGCCTCGCCGGGCATCTTAAATGTTCGAGCATGAGATGGTTTCTTTTCGTTTTGTGCGCAGTCTGGCCTTGAGGTCACTGGTTAAATTTACTGGGACGTCCAGGGAAGTTTGACAGTCCTGCGGATAATCTTTCCTGCCGGAGAACACGATTGGAAATGGGTTTATAGCTCTTTTCCGAGCTGCTTGCATTCACAGATTGCTTCTCTATGACCATTGCTGATGTCTTTCCCTATTGGCATTGTGTTCAAACACATCTGGACGATCCAGATCAGCAGACGGCCACGACGCCTTCTTCCATAGAGGTCAGCTCATCCTGTGGAGGAAGTGAGGAGCGTCTCAGTATCGTCCACCTGATTTTTCTCTCCCCTTTTGGCTTCATCACTGTTAGATAATTAACAGCTTTTTTAACCTGATGTTTCGGCTGAAACCCCGACCTCAGATTGATCCGGAGCGCCAACACTCAGATGTGTCACGTTTCCAGATACTGTATTTCAGATGTTACTCTGCTCCAGCAGCCGACTCATACGGCTCTGAGGAACATGTGCGTGATCAAACGGCCCAGAGGATTACTTTCTGAGAGTTTTGCTAAATGCTTTCCTCTGACCTCCATGGAGGGCATAATGAGATCAAGGAAAGAAGACAAACACGCTGCAAAGAGAGCTGGACGGCACACGCATGTGGCCGTGATCTCCTCCAAAAGTGGATGACAAACAGGGTATTAGATCGCATTGACGTGTCCCAATAATACAATATAGAAAATGGAGAAGAAAGGAACCGTCTAATACTAATACGGCTGGATTAAACAGCTGCGTGTTGTTTTGAACAAAGTTAATAAAAGAAGATCTGAAGTTAGAGTCCTGAACCTGATCTAGTGGTCGTTTCCAGTAACGGGTGGCCGGTGTCTCCGGGTACCGCAGGTCCTCGGTGGCATCACGGCGCCACACGAGCTGCTTCACAGCAACGACACGTCTGCTGTCCTGCAGCACTGCAGTCGTTTCATTATTGTTCCCTCACACGTCATTTTGACTTCATACGCTGAACAAACTTCAGTTAAAAACGTCTGCATCCTGGTGGCTGCAGTGGTGACCTTTACTGTCTATATGGACCTTTTAAATAGGCCATGAGAGCCGAAAAATCTTTAAAAAAAAAACATCAGATGATTTAAAAACAGATTTAATACAGCAGAACAAGAGAAGGAAAATAATTGGAAAATAATTCTTAATTTCAGGTTGCTGAAAAATAAACACCAGGAGCAGGAAAAGTGAAAATAAAAATAGAATTAAAAAATTAAATGAAAAGAAAATTTAAAAAAAAATTAACAAGAAAAAAAAATTATAAAATAATATACATAGATTTAAAGAAAATAGATAAAAGAAAAACATTCTTAAAATAAAATAAATACAAGAAAAAAATAAACAATTGATAGATTTATAAAGAAAATAAATAGAAAAGCAAATAAATAAATGATACATAAAATGAAATAAAATAAAATATTTTTCTGAATGTACAGATAGTTTTACTGACAATTCAGTGTTTATTTCTGGTATTTTTTAAATTCTAATTCTTCTATGTCCCCCCAAAAAAGCATAAATAAAGAAAATAAACTCAAAAATTAAAGTGGGCATTACTTAATGTCAGCTTGTTAGTATGCTTTACTAAAAGAATATTTTTATAGTGAAAGAAAAAGTTCAAAGCTGGAAAGTTGTTGTTTCAAAAGTAAGTTACTAAATTTAGGAGATCTGATTAAGATATAAAAGACATTCATGATGAGTTTTCATGAGTAAATTTAATTAAATAGAGATAGATTATCTGATTTTTCCAGATCTAAGATTAATCTCTGTTGACGAGATCAGAGCAGTTGTCAGCGTTTGATCCGTTTACTGACCAGAAGATCAACTGGATTCGTCTCATCGTGATCAATAAACCAGATCGGATCCGGTCCATCAGCTGAACGTACCTGTGAGTTGGTGCAGCTCACGGCCAGGCTGACGCTCCGCAGGTCAGACGGCAAGTCTGCGACTCACCTCAAAAATCCAGCGGGAAAGAGAGGTTCACGGTAGAGAGGAGAAGCTCAGGGAAGACGTGGCGTCGACGTTAACAGTGTTGATTGATTTTATATCAAATTTAAATGAATAACAGCGTGAATAAAGTCTACAGACATCCTTAAATGACCATTTACCAGCTCCGTCATGTTTATGAATCTGAGTGACGTCTGAAACACGCGACAAGCTGAAGTGACTGTTTGGACTTGTTGAGAGGTTACGTAACTACTAAGCTCTGCTTCTGCTCATGAAAGCCGTCGTTCTGTATTCTGAGGGCGAAAATGATCTGATGTTTCCTTTTGAAAGCTGTCTACCAAACCGTGGTCCAGACCTCCACTCCTCCTGATCTCGGTCTGATCTGTGTCCTCTGTGCTAACCCTAACCCTAACCCTAACCCTAACCCTAACCCCTAACCCTAACCCCTAACCCTAACCCCTAACCCCTAACCCTAACCCTAACCCTAACCCCTAACCCTAACCCTAACCCTAAACCCCTAACCCCTAACCCTAACCCTAACCCTAACCCCTAACCCCCCTAACCCTAACCCCTAACCCCTAACCCCTAAACCCCTAACCCTAACCCTAACCCCTAACCCCTAACCCCTAAACCCTAACCCCTAACCCTAACCCTAACCCTAACCCTAACCCTAACCCCTAACCCCTAACCCGAACCCTAACCCTAACCCTAACCCTAACCCTAACCCTAACCCGAACCCTAACCCTAACCCTAACCCTACCCCTAACCCTAACCCCTAACCCCCTAACCCCTAACCCTAACCCTAACCCTAACCCCAACCCTAACCCCTAACCCTAACCCCTAACCCCTAACCCTAACCCTAACCCCTAACCCCTAACCCCTTACCCTAACCCTTAACCCCTAACCCTAACCCCTAATCCCTAATCTCTAACCCCTAACTCCTCCTGATCTCTGTCTTATCTGTGTCCTCTGTGCTAACCCTAACCCTAACCCCTAACCCCTAACCCTAACCCCTAATCCTAACCCCTAACCCCTAACCCCTAATCCCTAACCCTAACCCTAACCCTAACTCCTAACCCCTAATCCCTAACTCCTCCTGATCTCTGTCTCATCTGTGTCCTCTGTGCTGTGCAGCGGATACGCCCATCGAGGAGTTTACGCCCACACCGGCCTTCCCCGCCCTGCAGTACCTGGAGTCGGTGGATGAAGGCGGGGTAGCGTGGCAGGCGGGGCTGCGGACGGGGGACTTCCTCATTGAGGTAAGAGCTGCTGCATCTCTGCTTTTGTTTTTTGTTTTTTTTTTGTGGGCTTTGGTGTCTTGGCTGCTGGACTGTTCTGAGGACGGGGTCTGGAGGTTTTGGGTCCTGCTCATCTTTTGGAGCAGAGCCTGAAGACGTCCAGCAGGATCTTCTCCAGCTGGGGCAGGAGGAACTCCTGCTGCTCCTGGAGATGCTGACCGTCTGGAGATGCTAACTATCTGGAGATGCTGACTGTCTGGAGATGCTAACTCTCTGGAGATGCTAACTACCCGGAGATGCTGAAGTCTGGAGATGATGACTGTCTGGAGATGCTAACTCTCTGGAGATGCTAACTCTCTGGAGATGCTGACTAGGGATGTCCCGATCACGTTTTTTGGGTCCCGATCCGATTCCGATCTTTTAATTTTGATGATCGGCCGATTTCCGATTTTTCCCGATCCGATTTCCACTTTTTGAGTGGGCAAACAGAGTTTAATTTCCCATCCATTTTATTTCCTGTGTACATTAATAAAAAGGCCTGCATCCAAGCTGAGATTAATAGCTTTTATCATCTCATAAAATAAACAATAACTTATTTAAACACTCTTCTTTCTTTCTTTTTTGTTTGGGAGAATTATTATAAAACACATTTAGTTACAGAACAGTGACTGTTCAACAGTCTCAGTACTAAACAACAAAGCACTTCCATTTAAATAGCAGCAGGTGAACTTGGCTAGCAGTTTAAGGCAATGAAAACACTAGCAGAAGTCTTTGCAATCAATGAAATCACATCAGAATAAAAATAACATAAAATATTAACTTAACTTCTTTCAAGACCCGCTGCACATGTTTGCGCACCTTTGTGTCCTTTGTCGTTCATGTAATGACGGGAACGAGGCTCAAGGTAATTAATGAGCCGGTTAAATGCCTTGTATTCCACAAACTGAATGGGCTGGTCGTCCTCAGTAATACATTCCGCGATTAGCTTGGTGATTTTTCTGTATTTCTCCGAGTCTTTCGGGAGTTTGTTCTTTCTTTTAAAAGTTTCACAGAGCGTTTGCTGCCGTGCCGACGCCTGATGCTAACTATCTGGAGATGCTGACTGTCTGGAGATGCTAACTATCTGGAGATGCTGACCGTCTGGAGATGCTAACTATCTGGAGATGCTGACCATCTGGAGATGCTAACTATCTGGAGATGCTGACCGTCTGGAGATGCTGACCGTCTGGAGATGCTAACTATCTGGAGATGCTGACTGTCTGGAGATGCTGACCGACTGGAGATGCTAACTATCTGGAGATGCTGACCGTCTGGAGATGCTGACCGTCTGGAGATGCTAACTATTTGGAGATGCTGACTGTCTGGAGATGCTAACTATCTGGAGATGCTAACTATCTGGAGATGCTGATTATCTGGAGATGCTGACCATCTGGAGATGCTGACCGTCTGGAGACGCTAACTATCTGGAGATGCTGACTGTCTGGAGATGTTAACTATCTGGAGATGCTAACTATCTGGAGATGCTGACTGTCTGGAGATGCTAACTATCTGGAGATGCTGACTATCTGGAGATGCTGACTGTCTGGAGATGCTGACCATCTGGAGATGCTAACTATCTGGAGATGCTGACCGTCTGGAGATGCTGACCGTCTGGAGATGCTAACTATCTGGAGTTGCTGGGGCTCTTTAACTGGGCTGCTAGCTCCTGCAGTCTCCTTTTTTTCATCAGATTTGTAAATTTGTCCTTCATTTGTTGAAATTTTCCCAGGAGTCCCTGCTTCACTTCGTCCCTCGTCAGGCGTCGAGCTGTTGCGTTTGCAGCACAACTCAATGCTGACAGACGCAGGAGGATCCGCCGTCATGGAGTATCTGACTGATCAGTTGGTCCTCCCGTTGAGCCGCGTCGCAGCCGAGGACGACACATTTACCTCCAGTTACCATGGTGACGTGGCTTTTAAAGTTCATCACCGGCGTTTCTGTCGGCGTCAGGCTGCTGCGTTGCCTTTGCAACAAATAATGATGATGATGTTTCTGCCCAGCTGACACACATCTGCTTTGCTCAGTGATGCTGATGAATGAGCCGTGTGTCTGAAGTAATGAGGTACAGCGGCGTTAATTAAAACGGAGGATGTACGTTTCCGTCTGCTAATTCTCTCCTTTGGTGCGTTATTCTTCATTTAAACACGGAGAGACCCTGAAGCAGGACGTGAAATGGGTTCGATTAAAGGTTCATTGGCTTCTCGATGAGCTGCAGCGCCTCCCGCAGGTATGGAGCTGAAAGTCAGCAAAGCTGGCCGGATCGAACGTCGGGCCGAGCTTTTCTGCGTGGAGTTTTGCACGTTCTCCCCGTCACCTGACCGAGAGCGCCATCTTGTCTCCCCTGAGCTGGCAGCTGCAGCAGTAATTATGCATTTTCCCTTGTCTAGTTCTGCAAACTGTCAGTGGTCACCAAAACCCCACATCAGTATTTATTCGCTCCACCACAGAGATAAACTGAAGCAACAAAAAGAATCGTCTGCATCAGAATCCGAAGGCCTGAAATGCTGTAACGCAGGGCTGCGTCTCCATGAGTCTGAGACAAGTTAGGGACCTGAAGACCTACCTCTGTTTTAACTGTTGTTAGTGCTGGGCGGTATGACCAAAAATTTATATCACTGTATTTTTCAAAATTATATTTGTTTTACAGTATATCACTGTATTTTTTTTTTTTTTTGAAGGCACAACTGGGTGTTAACCACATTTTCTAATCATTTAGAGAGGAATTGCTGCAGTAAATTGGCTTAGAATGACCTATTTTACTGTCACGAGGAGTGAATATTGTAGAAAAACATTCATATCTACACTAGTATTAATACAGGTTTGCATGACCTCACAAAATGATACTATTTACAAAGAGGTGGCACTCGTGATTCTAATTAAGTGAAGGAATCAGAATGATGATAGTTGCAGTTAAGATACAGAACCCTTTTATTTTTCACATTTTGCAAACAACTTGAAAAAACATATTTTGTAAAAAATCAGCATTAACTACACAATGTAAACAACGTTCATAAGATATTTCAACCAATAGATAGTAAACAAAGTATGTAACTTGCTAGCTTGATATTTCGATCCACCGTTAATATTTTTTATCATAGGCAGTGCCCCAGCAACCGTGTCTTTAATTGTCATCTGACTTGACTTTTCTACAGCAGTAACGTTACTAGCGTTACCTGCAGAGGACACAAACCTAAGCTTCATACATTCCTTGTATTTTAACAAATGTTTGCGGTTTAGGTGGTGTAGCAGATTTCTGGTGTTGCCTCCCGCAGCTACAACTTTAGCTCGGCAACATTTGTAGATTATTGTAGTTTGTTGGACGTCGTCTTTTTTAAATCCAAAGAACTTCCACACGACAGACACGGCTCCTGGTTTAGGAAGAAGTTCCTCAGTCTCATGTTGCCATTCTGGAGCTTACACTTCAGGACTTTTGCTGTTTGCAGCCATCACCGTTTAACCATAAACTAGTAGCGTGTTGTGCCTCCAGTGCAACTGCAAAACAGTCCCCTGTCAAACAATGTTCTGCGGTACTTACGTTCCGCCGCGTGGCGTTCCCAAGTTGTGTACGCTACAGTACATACTCACCGGTATTACGGTATATGAAAAATTCATATCATAAGAAAAATAAACACCAGTATTCGGTATGAACCGGTATACCGCCCAGCACTAACTCTTGTCGAAATATTTAAGATCACACTCATTTAAGTGAGAGGTAACAGAACAATGTAACCAAAAAGTGCATCGTGTTGTACAGAAAATAATGACACAACAGTGCAGTGCAACTTACAGTATCGAGAGTAGCATTAATGTGAAGTGAATAACATCTTACCAACTTTACTAACATGCCTTGCATGAAGTTTGGCAACATCTGCCAGCTAGTGACAGAAATGGCATCAGTCCGCCGGCCGCTAGTGTCGCTGTAGAGCATTTCTAACAGGTTATCCAGAAGCCAGCTTCTTTCTCTTCCAGCTAGATCTGAGCCAGTCAGGAGAATGGCGGCGAGTATAAACCCAGCGCCTGCGTGCTTAAAAGCAGATGTGTGGGAGCAGTTCGGGTTTAAAAAGGAGAAGGAAAGTGAAGATTTAGACAAAAGTATGGCGGTTTGCAAGCTGTGCCAACACAAACGTGAAGTACTCTGGAAATACCACCAACCTGTGAGCCCACCTGAAACGTCACCACCCGGACAAGGTAATGCTAACTGAGAGCTAGCCCAAGAAGTTGCGGCGTGATCCGAAACAAACCACGCTGGACAGTGACGGCGGTTGTTCCCACCAGTTTTCATCTACTTCACCTAGGTCGCAGAAAATTAAGGAGTCCATTGCCTACTTTATTCGTCAGGATTTGAGACCGTATTCAGTGGTGGAAAACGCCGGCTTTAGGCGCATGGTGAACGTGATGGAGCCCCGCTATCCTATCCCATTTGCAAGCTGCCTGTCAGCCATATAACGTGTAATTGATGCTTTCAGTTCAATTAATTCAAACAAAGTCATTGAAACACTCACAAGATGTCACCAAAATCACTTTGTCCCTTTAAAATCTTTCAGAAAATGGTGTAAATGTATTGTAAGATGAATATCGATATATATCGTATCGTGAGCCAAATATATCATATCGTATCACGAGATTAGTGTATCCCTACAGCCCTAGACGCGACCGCCGCTCAGCACCGATCTGTTCCTCGTTGAAATGACAGTAACGTAGCCTGGAGTTTCTCCTGAGGTTCAGCGCGTCGATGTTCTTCCTCTCACACCGACTCAGGTCACGTCATCCATGAAGGGACAGATGCGGAGCTTCTTTAGATGGATGTGGTGTCCACCGCGCAGCAAAAATAGCACCATTCTCGCGGTGGCCTCTATTGTGGGTCCGTTGCATCACAGTGGAAGCGTTGCTCCCATCTAGAAGCATCTAGAAGCGTCAGCCAATAATAAAGTGTCAGTCAAGCTGCAGCTACGCAGCTGTTACAGCAGGTAAAAACATACAAAGCTCTCTGTGAGTTACGTTTAGTCTGATTTACTGGCTCTGAAACCAAGTTCCCTGTTACAGGTTAACTCGTAATTTATTGATTCTTATATATTTCTGTTAATTCATAGAAAGTTCTAGATACAAAATAAAAGACTGTGATGAGCTGAAGGCGGTTGTGAGAGTTGGTAGTGCAGATCATATCGCAGCTGCTACGTCAGTCCGAGGAAAAGCACACGGTCTATTTTGGGCTTGCTTTTTTTTTTTTATGGCTCCGTAACGACTGTGAACGTTAGCAGCGCTGCACGGGGGGGTCGCTTATTCTGTGTTTCTGCTAAATGGAGCATCAAATGAGGAGAGCAGAACGTATCTGCGTCTGTAGGATTTCAGCTTCGAATTCCTCTCGACCGCTTTAATCATCTCATCGGTCCGTTTCAGTCCAAACTCTGGACGCATCTGCAGAGACGCCGCAACGGGGTAGGCATACTAGGCAGTTGCCTAGGGCCCCGAGCTGGAAGGGGCCCCAGGACACCGCTGACATTGGTCACGTCATTGGACAAAATGACTGAACTGGTTTAGACACCGCAACGACAATATGTTGGAATACACACAGACACACACACACACATAGGGCCCCTATAGCTGTCACTGCCTAGTGTGTTAAGGGACCCCCAAGACACGGCTAATATTGATCCATATCAATGACACAACCTGGAACCTCCATAGACACTGCAGCGACATATTGGAACCCCCCCTAATGGGGCTCCAACTGCCCGTGGCCGGCTTTCTTCAGTACTTCAAACTCAAAATGAAGCAAGCGTATTCGTCAGGACACGCAAAAAGAAAAAGAAAAAAACAAGAAGATGAAGAAAAAGATAACGGGAAAGTGGTAAATTCAAATGTGTATAATCTGACATAATAAAAAAAAAGTAGTGATGCCACTTTGTCCCAGTCTGTAGTCTCACGAAGCACAACTGCACATGACATGTTTACTGCACCTTAGCTTGGCTTGTTTAAACAGTAATTAACAGTAAGCTAACCAGTAACTAATTTGTATTTGGAAGAGGGCGATATCATATGTCTTCTTGAATTTTCTGCAGGTCATGTGATATTTTTTGCTTGATTTGTGTTTTTGTCAAACTTTGCACATATCAGTTGTGTTTCTGTTATTGAAAATGAAAGATTTGTGGATTGAATGATCCTCTTGGTGTTTCTGGGCCAGGAGGGCCCCCATGCTCACTCTTGCCCAGGGCCCCCAAGGTGACTAGAAACGGCCCTGCGGACCTCCCTGCGCGGCCTCCAGCCGGTCGCCCGTCTGTTTTTAATGAGTTCGAGCGGGAAAGCGCCGCACAGGCGGATTCCCATCAATCCCAGATTGCTTATGGAGCTCAAACTGGTCTTGGTGGCGGGAATGAGGAGCGTTCGCTGATATCGCTTCATCCATAAAACACGGCTCCGTTCGGGCGACTGGACCCCCTCCAGGTCTGCTCCGCCCTCGTTCACCGCGCCCCGTCCGGTTCCTTTCAGCGCGCTGCACCTGTCACCGGGCCACGATGGATCGTTCTCATATCAGTTCGCCGCAGGCTTTGATGAAATAATGCGATCTGCCGGGATACCGGGCGCCGTTCGCCGCCTGTAAGTCATTTTTATCTGAACAAACAAGTCCCAGAGACGTGTGACCTTCCTTCCTGCAACCCGATCAGCCGTTTAAAACAAAAGTTTCAGTCACCACTATCACAGACATCATTTTCAGGCGTTCGGGAGGGTTGAACTCAATCCAACACTTTAATCCCCTAAAAGGAAATGGTGTTGTTGCAGAATAGATTAGCGAGGAATAAAATGATGAATATAAATCAAATGCATTCAGATAAGAAGCGGCTGGAGTGGAAGAGATCTCCCTGAATGTAGTGCGGTTGCCTGGCAACAGCTGAGCTGATGATGTCATGTGCAGTGTCAGCAGGTAACTAGGTGAGCTGTCAGTGGTTGCATCCACACCGGATCCACTTCAGATCCAGTTCCAGTCCAGAAACCAGCTTCCCAGTCCTTCCCTGATTCTCTGACGCTCATCACGGACCACGATGGCAGTGGTCGGTCCGTTTGGGAACGTCGTCGGTCCCCTGGTCCACGGGGGGTCCCAGATCCAGGTCCTGGGGGTTCCAGGTCCTGGTGGTCCCAGGTCCAGGTCCTGGTGGTCTCAGGTTCAGGTCCACGGGGGATCCCAGGTCCAGGTCCTGGTGGTCCCAGGTGGTCCTGGTGGTCCCAGGTCCAGATCCTGGTGGTTCCAGGTCCAGGTTCAGGTGGTCTCAGGTCCAGGTCCACAGGGGGTCCCAGGTCCAGGTCCTGGTGGTCCCAGGTCCTGGTGGTCCCAGGTCCAGGTTCTGGGTGGTCCCAGGTCCAGGTCCTGGTGGTGCTGTAGAGCCTGATGCCAACAGGGAGCAGCTGCTTATTTTCCACTCACGTGCCAGACAGAAAGATGGGTCGCTGCGGCGCCGGTGAAAGTTTCCGACTTACCCGATACCTGCTTTGTCTATGCGTGACAATGGGGGCGGAGTTTCCTCCGTTTCTCTGTTTTTGCCCCGCCCCTCAACCCCATCACCTCCTCTTCAACTCACCTGGATCTCAGCTCTCGTTTCTCTTTTTATCCAGCTGCTCCCACATCTAAAGGACCTTCCTGTTGTCACGTCACAACCACATCTGGATGCTGAAGACGTTCGGGTCAGAACTGCAGCTGGAAACAGCTGCATCTCGCAGCGTCCTGAAGGGCTCTTCCGTCATCTTGCGCGTCGCTTTGTGAAAATGTGCCTCGATCAAGAGAAGAGGAATGATCTCCGTTTGCCGACGTTGTAAACTGGTTGAGAAGTGGTGCAGTTGTTCGTTCTGTTCTGTATTAGTCATGACACTGCAGAGATGCGGTTGCCATGGTGATCTCTTCACGGTCCCAGCAGATGACCGCCAGCGTTCGGCTGCTGCTGCGCTCGTTTCCAGCATGTTTTGCTGACAGGTGAACCCTCGTCCTCGGCTGTCCACCGCGTCCGGGCCGGCGCCACTCGGCGGGTCCTTCTGGTCTCCTCCAGAACCCGTTCATTAACGGGAGCGCTCGTGAAGAGGCTGGTGCACGTGGGCTGAGTGACAGGATGACGCGCTAGCTGCACGTCATGTGTGTTAATGTTGACGGCTGGTGCTTCCTCCATCGTCCTCCCCCGACATATAAAATAGGGATGAACGATACCGATAACACTCACATATACCTAAGATCATTACATCAATACTATGAACAAAATCAAAAATATTGACTCTAACTCTCTAACAGATATTTATTTTTCCAATGAAAAACTATTGTCAAGCCTCTCAAACATTTTCATAAAGCTATCAAACAAACCTATTTGATATCTCACATCAACTTAAATAAGGTTCATTACTGACTGATATAAAAAATAAAGGCTTCTTGAACTGATGGAAATACATGCATCAAAATTACTTACTGAAAAAATACATTCCTAAATGACAATAAAAAATAATGAACAGGTCATAATGTACTGACACAAGTTAGACTTGTCTGTGTAAATAAACTGAAACAGTGCACTCTATAGTAACAAAGAAATTATGTTTAAAGGATTTTGGCTTGTGATTCCATTCAAATGAATGCCTTTAATTAAAGTAAATGAGGTTTAGTATTTTTTTTTTTCAATCTCATGGAAGCTTTAGATGAGAGAGATGATAGAGAGGGAGGGTTGCTCCTGGCTTACTCACATTAGCTCACGTTAGCTCATGTTAGCTCACATTAGCTCACGTTAGCTCAGGTTAGCTTGATGTCAAAACTCCATGGAAGCGATGGTTATGTTTCAGGTGGCTGATCAGGTTTGACGTATTAAAGCTTGTGCTATTTTTCCCTCCTTCGCTTGGAGCATTTGTCACAAATAACCAGCGAACTACCTTCCTCTGAAACTTTAATTTAGTTCCACCATCGCCGCCATGTTTGTTTGTTTTTTTAATCAGCGCACTGTGGCGCAATGTTGCATTCAAGGTGTAATGTAAATTCCTCCGTTCCCTCGTTTGCTCGTCGTTCTTTCAGCCTTTTCTATTTTTCTATTTTTTATGTGTAACATGTGGGAAAATACTGCAAATATCAATTCAAGTCAGCAACTACCAAAATTATGACCGAGTTAACAAGTTGTTTTCTGGCATAAGGGGGTATTCTTGATTTTCCTTACTGAGAAATCATTTTTCTGATTATGCCGACGTCACTTGAACATAACATTCACTGTTGGTCATTCAAGACTCAGAGGGAGCGAGGCACTGTCGTGTTGACAAAAATATATGTTATCAGGGCTATTCGTCGTGATATCGGACTTATCGGGATGACGTCATAATTTCCTGTTATCGGCCTGATAGTTATCGTGGACCCCTAATGTAAAATATCACGTCCAGACCTGCAGAGGCGTGTGTGTGTGCGTCCACGCACTTAAACATCTGCCTCTGCGCCTGAATGAGTGCGCACGTGGACCGCCGGCGTCTGTTGTCCTTCAGCAGAGCTGCACTCAACATTTTATCATAAGACGACAAAAATTACAAGATTGCAACATTTAGTTTTAATACTGAGGTTTTTATCATTAGCCTTAAAATAACAAATTTCCCAAAATCGCTTTTTGCAGTAAAACATCAACGTTTCATATGAAATCTGGGAATTTTATTTCACGGTAACTTTGCAAAATTGTAACATTTTAACTTAATGTTGCAAGTTTTTGCCATAAAATGTTGACTTTTGCGCACTTTAACGTACAAATGATAACTTTATGTCCTAAAATCAAACATTTTTGTCGTAAAAAGCAGATTTTACAACATTTTTGTTGTAAAATCATCACTTTCACGGCTTCTGGACGTAAGGCTGCTCCTCCAGACGGCGGCGTCGCTGCTCGGCTGTCGCCGGGCGGGAAGGACACTTGTCTCGTCAGAGGGTAAAGGGGGAGGAGCTTGAGCGCCACCTGGAGTCCACCTGTGTACGCGCCTGCTCCCTGAAACGAACATGCAAATATTAAGCCTTTAAGTCGCAGCTGCTCGTCGGTCATTGCTTTGATGGAGATTTCTGTTCCCATCCATAATTTAGCAACACGAACGGGGGTCCAGGTGGAAAAGGACAGTGACTTTCAAAGAGCTCATTAACCAGGCATTTCATTTGTGGCTCTTGCTTAACTGACAGTATTAATTTTAATTAATTACAGCTAATGAGATATAATGCCAGCAACGCCTGACATTTAAACCCACACCAGCGACAGTCAGAAGCTTCTGAGAAGAGATCTGTATCGAGAGTCTGATCAGACGGGAAACTAATTGCAAAACTGTGACGTACTGATGTATCTGGCTTCATGAGTGCATTTTTCAACATTTTAGTGCACTCAAGCCTCCTTTCAGCTGTTTTAGTGGGTTAACTTTGTAGCTGCAGGTTAAATGTCCCAAAATGTGTTTGGTGTGTTCAGAAATGAGCTTAAAAGCGTCGGCGGCGATGAGGGAAGATACTCTGGATCAGCCTTTCTCAACCTTTTTTCAGTCACGACACCTTTCAAAAGTGAATAAAATCTCACGACACCTCAGAGTAAAATATAATCCAAAGCCACACTGCATCGCTCCGACTGTAAATGCATACGTCCCGTTTATTTAGTTTAAATAACCTGAACAGGATAACTGCACCAGAGTAGGCCTCAGCAGGAAAGCTTCTTTTCATCCGTGATGTGCTTGCTTCCATCCATCATCCTTGTATTGCCTCTTTTTAGCCTTATCGCTAGCAGCTAGCTTTGGTACCTATGGAGCAGATTCAAAGCTGGTGGATGAAGGCTTGATGAAGAAGTCGGCTCCTCTGTGATGTTCCGTTCCTGTGGGGCTTTTCTTTTTAGAAAACCATCCATGATGCTGCTAAAAAGTTCTCTTTGCTATCTGTGAATAAAATTCCAGCGGTTAAATGATATTACGACGTAAGCTAACTGGGCAGTCACATTGACCTTACGCTGACCCCATACTGATGTTGTTAACATTGAGAAATGGGCATGTGAGACATATTTTTATTATTCATTTCATGTCCAATTATGTATCTTATTTATTTATTTATTCATTCATTTATAGGCAAAAAGTATGTATTTATGTGTGCATTCATATATTTATACAGTGCTACCTCTACTTACGAAATTAATTGGTTCTGGAAGTAGTTTCATAACCTGAAAATTTCTTAAGTAGAAACGTGTTTTCCATGTAAATGCCCTACTCCGTTCCAAGTCCCCCAAAATTCAAACATTTTTAAAATAAGTTGTAAATAATACATGAAATGACATGAAAACCTGTCAGAAATACATGTTAGAACTAGAAAAGCACTCAGAGAGCACAGACCTCCACTAAACACAACAATTATCGAAAATTTGAAAGTGATCCAGAATCCAGGATTTCTTCCGGATCAGAACCAAAATGAAATCAGTTCTTCCTTTCACATTTCTGACAACTCCTGAAAATTTAATCAAAATCCATCCTTAACTTTTTGAGTTATCTTGAACACAGACAGACAGACAAACGCCGACAAAAACATAACCTCCTTGGCGGAGGTAAAAATTGTTTGTTTACCTGGTTGCTGGGTTACGCTCATACTGACAAGGGGCCCTCCTAGCCAATGGGATGCCAGGAAGATGCTAAGCGATAGCCAATGGCAGAGCAGCTCGGACGCACCGCTTTCAAACTGAGATACAGAGCTGACAGCTATGTTTACGTTCAGTAAACTCTGGGAGCTGCGAGTAGCAGCGCTGCTGTAGTTTAGCCTTTCGTATCCTGAAATTTCTTTTGTAACAAGAGGTAATATTTTCCCTTTGAGGCGTTTCGTAACCTGAAAATTTTGTATGTAGAAACGTTCGTAAATCGAGGTACCACTGTATATGAAATGTCAGAATAGCTCATTTTTTTGACGACATCCCTGAAGCAGTCAGACGACACCCCAGTGTGCCGCAACACCCCGGTTGAGAAAGGCTGCTCTGGACGCTCTGGACCACGGAGGAAACGTTAACCGCTGCAGAAAGGGAGCGGCTGCTGCAGCCGGCGACATGCATTAGTGCACGTTAGAGTCCTGCTTGCAGGACAGTGCGTGCATGAAAAGATTTTTACCTCGTGTGCACGTGCCTGTCTGTGTGTGTTTGCAGTGGTGGATGCAGTCGAGCACTTATTCTCTTATATAACACACAACTTTGGCCAAGAGAAGGATGTGTGACGGGACTAACATGCAGATGCATCTGCCTTCCTGAGCCCCCAGGTGTGTGTGTGCGTGTGTTCGTGTGTGTTATGTCAGTTTTTTTCATCTCTCTGAGGACTGGTGTTGTCAGTTGTGCAGTGAACTAGCACAGGCACACTTTCCTTTTCCCAGATGCTCTCAAAGAAAACTTTCTCGTCGGCGTGCAGCTGAATCACAGCCGCTGTCTGCAGAGGGCCAGGGTTGGCGTTTACAGGGAGCAGAGACCCGTCATGTCACGTTCAGTCCTACAGAGAACCGTTCCCATCTTAGAACCGTTCCCATCTTAGAACCGTTCCCAGCTTAGAACCGTTCCCATCTTAGAACCGTTCCCAGCTTAGAACCGTTCCCATCTTAGAACCGTTCCCATCTTAGAACCGTTCCCAGCTTAGAACCGTTCCCAGCTTAGAACCGTTCCCATCTTAGAACCGTTCCCATCTTAGAACCGTTCCCAGCTTAGAACCGTTCCCATCTTAGAACCGTTCCCAGCTTAGAACCGTTCTCAGTTTAGAACCGTTCCCAGCTTAGAACCGTTCCCATCTTAGAACCGTTCCCAGCTTAGAACCGTTCCCAGTTTAGAACCGTTCCCAGCTTAGAACCGTTCCCATCTTAGAACCGTTCCCATCTTAGAACCGTTCCCAGGTTAGAACCGTTCCCATCTTAGAACCGTTCCCAGCTTAGAACCGTTCCCAGGTTAGAACCGTTCCCAGCTTAGAACCGTTCCCAGTTTAGAACCGTTCCCATCTTAGAACCGTTCCCATCTTAGAACCGTTCCCATCTTAGAACCGTTCCCATCTTAGAACCGTTCCCATCTTAGAACCGTTCCCATCTTAGAACCGTTCCCAGGTTAGAACCGTTCCCAGCTTAGAACCGTTCCCAGTTTAGAACCGTTCCCAGTTTAGAACCGTTCCCAGTTTAAGACAAACCTGAACCCCAACTGACAAAAGTGAAAAAATACATGAAGCCTGCAGCCTGAAGACGACAAACTCTGAATTTACCGTATTTTGTGGACTAAATATAAGCCACATCCACTAAAATATAAACGAAATATATATTTTGTCACATCTAAGCCGCTGGTATCCAGGCTGAGAAATAAGATATTTACATCCAAAGATTTTGTACCATAAGTGTTTATTCACATACCTGAACTGATTGTTTCTGAACAGAACCTGTAACACGGCAGTAAAAGTGCTGATCAAACAAAACAGAAAAGTCATTGATGGTTTTATTCATTTCCTCCTGTACACTAAAACCAAGTTGCTTTATTTTTCCTCCTCCTGTGTACTGAAACCCCCCCACACAGCAAAGACATCCAGAACAGACCCGTGAAATGGACCTGTATCAGGGTCCACTTGCACTCAGTGCTGGATCCGCTTTGGAGCCGGATCGCGGACCTGCTGGCTCCACGATGCGTCCGGTCCGCATCTGCGATTAAAACCTTACCTCTGCGGCGGGTCCACTCAGAACCCTGAAATCCACTAAGGAACCAAGAAACTGACTGGACAAATTTAATAATCAGTTTGTCCAATAATAACAGGTATTGATGCTCACAAAGTGAATGTAGAGTAGCATAGCCAACAGAGGCTACTGAACAAAAACAGAATAGCCTTTAACTACTTGGTTTGTGTTTTGGCACTTCCTGCTAGAGCGCCCCCTGAGGGCTGAAGAAAAATTCATAGAAAAGTCGCATCTCTGTATAAACCTCATGGTTTAAAGCGTGGGACAAAAGTAGCGGCTTATAGCCCGGAAAATACGGTAGTCTTACATTTTAGCGTTTTTCCATCATAAATCATAATTGAGCGCAAAATTTCACCCGACGTCAAATCAAAGTCATTTCTACTCCCGAGAGAACCAGGCGTAAGCAGCCGATGACGTACAGCTGCTCTGAGGCGACGTGGAACTGACGGAGTCCCACATGACTCTGTTTGAAGCGAACGCTTTCATCCGTTTAATATGTAAAATAAAAGATATTTTTAAACTTCAGTGCCTGAAAAACCCCGAAGCTGCAGCACAGGGGCGCCAAAAAGTCCAACTTAGAAAGACCATCCACACCTTCCTCTTCCAAAAACTTGTGAGAGACGTATTTGGGGGAATATTTGCTGCGGTCCGTCTACATTTACTGTGGCCTGGTGATACTGATCTGCTGCTGTTATCTCACAGCTGTTACCTGTAGTCTGACACCAGATCCATGAAAATAAACTCTACACATGGTCTCGTCTTCATGGGAGGAGTGCTGACGTCTCCACACGATGAACAAACAGTTGTTTTTTGACGTGTAGTGAATGTAGTGAAAACCGGAAAAACTGTTCCGGTTTAGAAATTGCTGAGACTCGCTTACCCTACCTTTAATATTGGACCTGTTATTGTCTGATGAGCTGGACTGGGTTTTGAATACCGGACCAGATCCCTGAATCAGATCTGTTCACTTCAAGTTCTGCACGTGCCGTGCATGAGGCATGCAACTAGGGATGCACGATAACTGTTTTTTAAAACCGATAACTTTCAGCTCCTAAAGGCCGATACCGATAACACACACATATAACTTAGATCATTACATCAATACTATAAACAAAATCAAAAATAGTTTTGACCTTTTATATGAACAGATATTTATTTTTTCCAATGAAAAATAATTGTCAAGCCTCTCAAACATTTTCATAAAGCTATCAAACAAACCTATTTGATATCTCACATTAACTTAAATAAGGTTCATTACTGACTGATATAAAAAAAATAAAGGCTCCTTGAACTGATGGAAATACATGCATCAGAATTACAAACTGAAAAAGATTAACATTTAAAGGATTTAAACTTGTGGTTCCTTTTCAATTAACACCTTTAATTAAAGTAAATGAGGTTCAGTAGTTTTTGTTTTTTATTTTTAATCTCATGGAAGCTTTAGATGAGAGGAATGAGGGAGAGGAGAGGGGAGACTGCTGCTGGCTTGCGCACATTAGCATTAGCTTCCGTTAGCTCACATTAGCGCGATTTCAAAACTCCATGGAAGCGATTGTTATGTTGTAGGAGGCTGATCAGGTTTTACGTATTAAAGCTTGTGCTTCCCTCCTCGTACAATTCGCTCGGAGGATTCGTCAAAAATAACCATCAAACTATCTTCTTCTGAAACTTTAACGAAGTTCCACGCCGCCATGTTTGTTGTGATCAGCGCTGTGCTGCAGGCTGCATTCAAGGTGTAACGTAAATTCCAACTTTCCCTCGTTTGCTAGTCGTTCTTTCAGCCTTTTCTATTTTTTTTTTTTTTTATGTGTAACATGTAGGAAATACTGCGAATATCAATTCAAGTCAGCAACTACTAAAATTATGACCGAGTTAACGAGTTGTTTTCTGGCATGAGGGGGTATTCTTGATTTTTCATTATTGAGTAATCGTTTTTCTGATTATGCCGACGTTACTTGAACATAACATTCACTGCCGGTCATTCAAGGCTCAGAGGGAGTGAGGCACTGCTGTGTTGACAAAAATATATGTTATCGGGGCTATTTGTCATGATATCGGAGTTATCGGAATGACATAATAATTTCCTGTTATCGGCCCGATAGTTATCGGTCGATAATTATCGGCCCGATAGTTATCGGGCACCCCTACGTGTAACCCCTGGGAGTGAACTGGTTATTCTGCATTAATTTGCCCTAAAAAGTCACAATAACAGACAAACACAAAGACAGCAGAGTGAGCAGGGAGCAGTGGGATATGGAGGCCAAACGCGGTGCTCACTGGAGCACACAGAGAATAGAGGATTCAGGCTGCTCAGCGTGGCAGTTTCTGAGATCAAAATGAAACAGTTCTGTCATCTTGCACCATCAGTATGACATGGAGGGAAAAACTGCATATGGGATCTTTAAGTCTTCCAAATGTTGACGTGTTAAAACCCGGTTATCTGTCAGAACAGAGGCGTCATGCTGACTTTACGAAGGCTCCTTTTCCATCAGAATCACTGACGTAAACGTACATGAATGGAAGAGAGACGGCCACCTGACCTCATTTTTACATCTGCGTACCAAACATTTCCGTCCCTGAACACGTCCCGTCTCTGCTTCAGGGCCACGCGTCAGGTCACGTCCGTGTGCTGCTGCAGGGACGACGTCGGCGTCGTCCTTGACCCAGTAAAGACCCAGCAGTGGCTCGGAGGCCCAAACGCAGCTGTTTCAGGCTTTTAAAGGACGTCTGGAGTTTTCATTGTGCTGATTTGTTTTAATGAAGAATCATATTGCTATCACGGTTGCTGCAGAAAATCACTTTGTCCCTTTAAAATCTTTCGGAAAATGATGTAAATGTATTGTAAGATGAATGTCGATATATATCGTATCGAATATCGTGTATCGTGTCATATTGCGAGATTAGTGTATCGCTACAGCCCTAACACTAGTGAACTCTGCAGGTGAACCCCAAATGTCACCCAGAGTGAAAGAAAGAGATAAAATGGATAAAATGGTTCCATGATGAAATGGATCGATGCCAGTGTTGTCTCTCTTTTTATTTTTGTGTGTCAAAACTTAAATCCTTTGATTGTCATGTATTTCAGCTTCAGTGAAATACAGCTTTAGATTAACATCTACCTTTTTTCACTGAACCATCATTTATTCAATGAAGAAATGAAGACAGAAAGAAGGAGAACTGATGTGGGTTAAATAGGTCGGCTTCCTCGTGATTCAGTCATTTGTAGATAAACTTTAATGGTCCCAGTGTTTTTTTTTTTTTTAAATGACCTTTTCTGGATCATTTGCTCCTCTAAGAGCCTCACTTGTGTCTGTCCCTCTTGGCATTGTGCTAACACACACCTGAAAACCCTCTTAAAACCCACGTGGGTTTCAAATTGTTGGCTATTTTTTTTCTAAATAAATTTCTCCACAGTGGAAAACATGCTGCAGCTCATCTGAGACAGTAATTGTTTAAAACTAAGAAAAAAAAAAGAAAGAGAAACCAAAACCAAGGTTTAGATAAAACCATCAAAGCTTCGTGTTTGTTTGTTTCAGCAGCTGTGACGTAACTGACCGCTTCTGTAGAATTAACCGACCAATCAGCCTGAACAATAAACGGAATAGACGTGTTTTTATTGGAGTTTTATCCTGTTTTAGAGGAACTATTTCTTCTTTTTGTTTCTGGGACAATCTTTGAGGCGTCTCAGTGTTTCCAGAGCAGAGCTTTAAACTGTGCTGTGATTTAGTGCAGAGGGAGATGGAGATTGCCATCCGGCGTTATCAATGAGACGTCACAAATCAAGACGGGCGGCTTGGTTTGATCCGAGGAATGGGATTACTCAAAAAGCTGCGAGGACTTTATTGCTTTAAATTTTTTATGTTCCCCTTCTGGTGCAGATTAAAGTCGTGATGAGGTCCTTCCAGTTTTTCCGTGGAGACTCATCTCAGCAGCCACATGAGGAGGTTACGACGGAGTATCAGGGCCACACTGAGAAAAAAGAATTGTGGGTAATCTTTTTTTTTCATTCCTCACTTACGAGAAAAAAGTCGAAATGTCAAGAATAAAGTCAAAATATCGAGAATAAAGTCAAAATGTCGAGAATAAAGTCAAAATATCGAGAATAAAGTCGAACTGTCGAGAATAAAGTCGAAATGTCGAGAATAAAGTCGAAATGTCGAGAATTAAGTCGAAATGTCGAGAATAAAGTCGAAATGTCGAGAATAAAGTCGAAATGTCGAGAATAAAGTCGAAATGTCGAGAATAAAGTCAAAATGTCGAGAATAAAGTTGAAATGTCGAGAATAAAGTCGAAATGTCGAGAATAAAGTCGAACTGTCGAGAATAAAGACGAACTGTCGAGAATAAAGTCGAAATGTCGAGAATAAAGTCGAAAATGTCGAGAATAAAGTTGAAATTTCGAGAATAAAGTCGAAATGTCGAGAATAAAGTTGAAATGTCGAGAATAAAGTCGAAATGTCGAGAATAAAGTCGAAATGTCGAGAATAAAGTTGAAATGTCGAGAATAAAGTCGAAATGTCAAGAATAAAGTTGAAATGTCGAGAATAAAGTCGAAATGTCGAGAATAAAGTCGAAATGTCGAGAATAAAGTTGAAATGTCGAGAATAAAGGCGAAATGTCGGGAATAAAGTTGAAATGTCGAGAATAAAGTCAAAATGTCGGGAATAAAGTCGAAATGTCGAGAATAAAGACGAAATGTCGAGAATAAAGTCGAAATGTTGAGAATAAAGTCGAAATGTCAAGAAAAAAGTCAAAATGTCGAGAATAAAGTAGAAATGTCGAGAATAAAGTAGAAATATCGAGAATAAAGACGAAATGTGGAGAATAAAGTCAAAATGTCGAGAATAAAGTCGAAATATCGAGAATAAAGTCGAACTGTCGAGAATAAAGTAGAAATATCGAGAATAAAGACGAAATGTCGAGAATAAAGTCGAAATCTTGAGAATTAAGTCGAAATATCGAGAATAAAGTCGAAATCTTGAGAATAAAGTTGAAATGTCGAGAATAAAGTCGAAATGTCGAGAATAAAGTAGAAATGTCGAGAATAAAGTCGAAATCTTGAGAATAAAGTCGAAATGTCGAGAATAAAGTCGAAATGTCGAGAATGTCGAGAATAAAGACGAAATGTCGAGAATAAAGTCGAAATGTCGAGAATAAAGTCGAAATGTCGAGAATAAAGTTGAAATGTCGAGAATAAAGTCGAAATGTCGAGAATAAAGTCGAAATGTCGAGAATAAAGATGAAATGTCGAGAATAAAGTCGAAATGTCGAGAATAAAGTCGAAATGTCGAGAATAAAGTTGAAATGTCGAGAATAAAGTCGAAATGTCGAGAATAAAGTTGAAATGTCGAGAATAAAGTCGAAATGTCGAGAATAAAGTCGAAATGTCGAGAATAAAGTCGAAATGTCGAGAATAAAGTCGAAATGTCGAGAATAAAGTTGAAATGTCGAGAATAAAGTCGAAATGTCGAGAATAAAGTCGAAATGTCGAGAATAAAGGCAAAATGTTGGGAATAAAGTTGGAATGTCGAGAATAAAGTCAAAATGTCGGGAATAAAGTCGAAATGTCGAGAATAAAGACGAAATGTCGAGAATAAAGTCGAAATGTCGAGAATTAAGTCGAAATGTCGAGAATAAAGTCAAAATGTCGAGAATAAAGTAGAAATGTCGAGAATAAAGTAGAAATATCGAGAATAAAGACGAAATGTGGAGAATAAAGTCAAAATGTCGAGAATAAAGTCGAAATATCGAGAATAAAGTTGAACTGTCGAGAATAAAGTAGAAATATCGAGAATAAAGACGAAATGTCAAGAATAAAGTCGAAATCTTGAGAATTAAGTCGAAATATCGAGAATAAAGTCGAAATCTTGAGAATAAAGTTGAAATGTCGAGAATAAAGTCGAAATGTCGAGAATAAAGTCGAAATGTCGAGAATAAAGTAGAAATGTCGAGAATAAAGTCGAAATCTTGAGAATAAAGTCGAAATGTCGAGAATAAAGTCGAAATCTTGAGAATAAAGTTGAAATGTCGAGAATAAAGTCGAAATGTCGAGAATAAAGTCGAAATGTCGAGAATAAAGTTGAAATGTTGGGAATAAAGTCGAAATGTCGAGAATAAAGACGAAATGTCGAGAATAAAGTCGAAATATTGAGAATAAAGTTGAAATGTCGAGAACAAAGTTGAAATGCAGTTTCCAGAATTCCAGAATCGGTATAGTTTCTTTTTTCTGAATAGGCGCAATTTCTGACACAATCTCTTCAAAGTACGAATACTTATTATAATACTGTGTCTATGTGATAAAAGCACATAGACACAGACATTATGTTGGTAGAGTAAAGCTGGTTTGAATAAATCTTTAACTTTATTGTGAAAACTGCATTTCGACTTTAAGTCGTCGACTTTAAGTGAGGAATGAAAAAAAAAAATCATTGCCCACATTTTTTTTTCTCAGTGTGGCCCTAATACTCCGTCATAGGAGGTGCTTAGATGTTTGGGAACTTTTAAACCTACAGAGAAAGAGCTCGCCGTGGTCTCCTCCCTCTGTGGATCTGCGCTCCGCGTCTTCGGGCGTCTTCGGAATCACGTGACGCCGTCGGAGCGTCTTCAGCTGTTTGTGTCTCTTTTGTGTCGTAAATGATTTCAGGTGTTTCATGACATTTACTCAAAGGAGAAAATAAAAGAGCCTGTTTGGACGTAAACGTGTGAATAAGCGGGTCCTCTCAGGTGTTTGCTCAGTACCTGCTGCAGACTCTCCATGAGCATCACGTGATCACTCGAGTAAACACACTTACCCACAGAGCGGCGGGAAAACCGCACAATATCCGCTCTGAAAATAACACAGAGGGTGAGCGCTGTTCCTTAGAAATGAGGTATTTATAGCTACGGCGCGTCAGGTTTCTCCCGTTTTAAAGCTCCGCCCACTAAACGCCACAAGACTGAGACGTCCTCAGATTGGAGAGAACAGGTCTGCTGAAGCTTTTCATTGAAGAAATGCAGGTTGACTCCCCGTTTGGTGATGAATGGTACGACCCCCCCACCCCCAGCGGCACTGCACAGCAGCTGTCGCTTAGCAACCGGGAAAATGATAATGCTGCTTTTGGGCTCTGGATGGACCCGGGAGGAGAGGCGGGATGTACATAGGTTCGGGCCAGGCGGAGGGCGTCGGGCCACAGCAGGGTGTCAACAGTCTGTTAATAACTCATCAGCAAGAACTACCGGTTCAATAAAGGCAGAAGTTTCCAGAAGCTCTCGGGTTAATGTGAACAAAGTGAAAAGGCAAAAGTGATGATCTCAATTAGTGCTGCCCATTAGATCTGGAAGGCTTATTTTAATTCAACCTCGATTCCTAAAATGTCTGGACGCCGTGTAGAAGATAAGATTTGATGGCAGCAGCACATCTGTAAGCAGCTGTTAACAGGCTCATGTTCATCACTGTGGAGCAACTCCTCTTCTAACATCTATCTGGAAACATCTGGCAAGTGAGGAGACCAGCTGCTGGAGTTTTAGAGGAACGTTGTCCCGTTCTGATGCTGGATTTTAGCTGCTCAACAGTCCTGGACCTTCACTGCTGGATTTATCCAGATGTTTTCTGCTGGTCAGAGGTCTGGTCATGCTGCTGTGATGATCCAGTCTGTGGTTCAGTATCGTTCTGCTGGTTCATCTGACCTCAGACCATCTTAGACTAGCTTTGGTCCAGAGGAGACGCTGGTGTTTCTGGATGGTGTCCACATGTGTCTTCTTCTCTGATGGTCCAGCTTTAACCTGCATCAGTGGATTGTAGGTGGACTGTGTTGACAGACGGTGGTTTCTGGAAGTGTTCCTGAGTCCATCAGTGACGCCCAGGAGACAATCATGTCTGAGGACCTGAAGATCTCCATCATCCAGTTCAGACCTTCATCCTTGTCCCCTGAACACAGAGACTCCTCCTGATTCTCTGAATCTGTTGATGATATCATGGACTGTAGGCGGTGGATCTTCAAAGCCGTTAAGGCACATTTTTCTGAAGTTGCTCCACAGCTTCTAGCTGCAGTTTGTCTCAGAGCGGTTCTCAGATCTCTGAAATGCTCCTTTAATATCCAGTCATGTTACCAACCTGTTGATGATTAACCTAATTAGTTGTTAATTAGTTTTTTTCAGCACTTCTTTTTCCTGAGGTACTTTTATAAGAGAAGTGTGCTTTTCTAACTTTATTTTTGGCTCGTTCATCAGGGTGTGGGTTTTTTTAAAGCTGGACTGACTTTGATGTTCCAGATGTTTTGGTTGTTTTTCCATCATGTCGTATTTTCTACCTCAGAGGTTGTGGGTTTATAATAATAAATAATACATGAAATGACATAAAAACCTGTAAGAAATACACGTTAGAACTAGAAAAGCACTCAGAGAGCGCAGACCTCCACTAAACGCAACAATTACCAAAAATTTGAAAGTGATCCAGAATCCAGAATTTCTTCCGGATCACAACCAAAATGAAATCAGTTCTTCCTTTTCACATTTCTGACAACTCCTGAAAATTTAATTAAAATCCGTCCATAAATTTTTGAGTTATCTTGAACACAGACAGACAAAAGGCGGCAAAAACATAACCCCTTGGCGGAGGTAAAAATTGTTTGTTTATCTGGGTTGCTGGGTTACGCTCATACAGACAAGGGGCCCTCCTAGCCAATGGGATGCCAGGAAGATGCTAAGCGATAGCCAATGGCAGAGCAGCTCGGACGCACCGCTTTCAAACTGAGATACAGAGCCGACAAGTATGTTAATGTTCGGTAAACTGCGAGTAGCAGCGCTACTGGATTTTAGCCTTTCGTATCCTGAAATTTCTTTCGTAACAAGAGGCAATATTTTCCTGTTGAGGCGTTTCGTAACCTGAAAATTTCATATGTAGAGACGTTAGAAAATAGAGGTACCACTGTACAATTAAAAGCAGAAAAGGATGTTGCATCTTCAGATTGAGAGTTATTATGGTCTGTTAGGTCTTTATTCACAGCTTCCTGTGACATCACAGATCCTCACACAGCTGTCACCAAAAAAACAAGTAAATCCAAAAAACGTCCCTAACTCTGAATTCATTTGTACGGCAGATGTGTCACATCTGGTCACAGATGTGGAGCCGAGCTGTAAATAAATCTGCTGTGAAGCTGGTTATTTCCACGCTGAGGTCAGTGGACACTGACTCACAGACGTCTCAGTCGCTGGTTGGAGACGATAAATCAGGACGTCCCTGACGTGTCGGTCAGCGTCGGGGCGCCGCCGCCCGTCACTCTGCACCCCCGGTGTCCGTCAACGCCCTTACATATGCTGCCGTCGTTCGACTTTCAGCTACGTGATTCATTCGTCGAGACTTTTCTAACAAGGGTTCTGACTCATCAGGGTCCATCCTTTCTCAGCCCGGGATTCTCTTCCTCTTGTTTTCCTGCCTGGATAGTTTCTGTCTGAATATTTCAGAATTTAATGAGCCCGCTTTGATGTGTTTCAGCCTCAAACGAGTTAATAATTCTCCCGCAGACCTCGGTCTGAGACGGAGATCATCTCCATGTTTCAAACGCCGTTGCCCGCCGCTCACTGCTCCCCGTCACGTTGGAGGTTTGTGGACACATGCAGATGTGTGTGCATTTTACTCCACACGTATGTGGTTTCATCACATCTGATTGTCTGTCTCTGATATTTCCTCCGTCTCCTGTATTTTCGTGTTTCGTTTTGTCAGAGTTGATGATTTGATGTTTTTGATGACCCAGTTTTTTTTAGAGCAACGCTACGAACACGATGAGTGGCTCCGTCGGTCGACTGCTCCTCCAGCTTCAGCTCCGTCGGGTTTCCTGAAACCGAGCTCAGCAGTTTCAATTCAATTCAATTCAATTTTATTTGTATAATATCTGTTACAATGTCAATTGTCTCCAAAAAAGGGGGGTAAAACAGCACAACAAACCACAGGAAAGCAAAGAATATGGAGCACAGTTACAGTAACGAGGTGCTCCCAATTAATTATGAATGAGCTGGAGGAGGAGGAAGCGAGGAGGAAAGGGAGAAGAGCAGTGGAGACACCACTCAGCAGATCATGTTGGTGTCCCCCTGTAGCGTAGGCCTATAGCAGCATAGCTATGACAAAGCTGTGATTAAGACGAGCTACTCTAGTCTTACTACTACAACTATGGCTATAACTATTAGCCCCTACACACTATAGTTTAGACCAACTGTAGGCTTTACTGAAGAAAAATGTTTTCAGTTTAGTTTTAAAGATGGAGGTGGTGTCAGCCTCCTGAACCCAAACTGGTAGCTGGTTCCATAATAAAGATGCCTGGTAGCAGAAGGCCCATCCTCCAAACCTACTTTTGGATATTCTAGTTTGTGCTTGATCTCGTTAATGGTCAGACAAACGGTCGCTTGCTTCAGTCTCGGCTCCTCCTCGTCGTCGTGCGGAGGTCCGAAGACGTTTAACTTGCTGCTGTAGAAGGAGATGAGCTGTAGAGGCGCGGAGGTCCGGTTCGGTGCCGTGAGTGTCCAAGGGTCCGTTTCAGGAACCGCCTGATGTTCAAACTCCGAGTTTGCTGAACCTGAACTCTGGCAAACTCCAGGGTTACAGTGATCCCTTATTTTTTTGCGGTTAATGGGGACCAGCGCCCCCCCTCAAAAATCAAAATCCGCGAACTGGAGCCGGAGCCTCCCGAGCCTCAATAATGTGTTTAAAATATGTTTAAAAACCCCAAAAAAGTAGCGAGGCACTGCAGAGAAACAAGACAAAGGCTCAACTGTGGTCTATCTGTTACCTTTACAGCCTCTGGTCTCTGAACCGTAGTAAAGAAACTGCTGGTATTGTGCTATTTTTGGCTCGTAATTAGCGGCTAACACGCTAACAACAACAAACGAGTCAAACAAAAAAGTCCGGTTTTCTCTGCATGGAACGAGCACTTTACTCTGGCACTGCAGGAACTTGTAACATCACACAGGTTGTATTGTTGGGCTCCTGTCGGTTAACAGAGAATGTAAATCTATACACGCTGGGCTGCTGTTGATGCTCACTACACTTTTCATCTAACCCCGTTTTCTTCTGCCGTCCTACGACACACACTACATTACCGATAAGGCCACACCATTACCCATAAGGCCACCTTCTTAAAGGGGCCAGGCTGGCTCACAGCATTTCTTCACTGTGAGAGAATGCGCACAACATCCTGTGATGTTTCTGCGATTTTTAAAATTTTTTTAAATTATATTATATATTTCTGAAAAATCCACGAATAACTAAAACCACGAAACTTAAACTGCAAATTAGCAAGGGATCACTGTACTCTGGTAACTTCACCCCGAGCAAGAAGGTCCAGTTGAGCCCGTTTCAGAAACCGAGGTGACTCCTGCTCAGAGTCTGTTACCACTAGGTGGCAGCACCAGTCGTTGCATTTGGGGCTTTTTGTAGACGCAAAACTACATACTGTCCCTCTGTGCATCACCAGAATCACCCAGCTCATGTCCACGCTTCATATAAACACCACGGGTTATTTCATCGTAGTTTAGTTTCAGCTCTTATTCCTCCCGTGTCCATCAGTTCAGGGTCGGCACTGACAGATCAGGACTGCAGGCAGCCCGGTCCAGGACCCGCACCCTCTTCCTCCTCAGCACCGTCGTGTGTTAAATGGTTCTGTTTTGTTTCATTGAAAAAAAGCAGCAGATGTCCTTGGTGGATGTTGGAGGTGTTGAAAGCGGCGTGTTCCTCATCATCACAGGAAACAGAGCTTCTCCAAGAGCAGCGATTCACGAAACAAATCAAACTGTAAGCGATTCACTGCAGAAACATGACAGGCCGAAGCGCACAGCTTCAACTCTGGCTTGAGAGCAGAAGAATAAAAGTGAGTTTTACTTGAGATGCACGATAACTGTTTTTTTAAAACCGATACCGATAACCAATAACTTTCAGCTCCTAAAGGCCGATACCGATAACACACACATATACCTAAGATCATTACATCAATACTATGAACAAAACCAAAAGTAGTTTTGACTTTTTAAATGAACAGATATTTATTTTTTCCAATGAAAAACTATTGGCAAGCCTCTCAAACATTTTTGTAAAGCTATCAAACAAACCTATTTGATATCTCACATGAACCTTATTCAAGTTAATGTGAGATATCAAACAAACCTATTTGATATCTCACATCAACTTAAATAAGGTTCATTACTGACTGATATAAAAAATAAAGGCTCCTTGAACTGATGGAAATACATGCATCAAAATTACAAACTGAAAAAGATTAACATTTAAAGGATTTTGGCTTGTGGTTCCATTTAAATTAATACCTTTAATTAAAGTAAATAAGGTTCAGTAGTTTTTTGTTTTTTATTTTTTAATCTCATGGAAGCTTTAGATGAGAGGAGTGAAGGAGAGGGGAGACTGCTGCTGGCTTGCGCACATTAGCAATAGCTTCCATTAGCTCACATTAGCGCGATTTTAAAACTCCATGGAAGCGATTGTTATGTTGTAGGTGGCTGATCAGGTTTTACGTATTAAAGCTTGTGCTTCCCTCCTCGTAGAATTCACTCGGAGGATTCGTCACAAATAACCACCAAACTATCTTCTTCTGAAACTTTAACGAAGTTCCACGCCGCCATGTTTGTTGTGATCAGCGCTGTGCTGCAGGCTGCATTCAAGGTGTAACGTAAATTCCTCACGTTCCCTCGTTTGCTAGTCGTTCTTTCAGCCTTTTCTATTTTTTTCTCTTTTATATGTAACATGTGGGAGAATACTGCGAATATCAATTAAAGTCAGCAACTACCAAAATTATGACCGAGTTAACGAGTTGTTTTCTGGCATGAGGGGGTATTCTTGATTTTCCTTATTGAGTAATTGTTTTTCTAAATATGCCGACGTCACTTGAACATAACATTCACTGCCGGTCATTCAAGGCTCAGAGGGAGCGAGGCACTGCTGTGTTGACAAAAAATATATGTTATCGGGGCTATTCATCATGATATCGGGCTTATCGGGATGACATCATAATTTCCTGTTATCGGCCCGATAGTTATCGTGCACCCCTAAGTTTTAACACAGCATTTAAAGAAAGCAGCCTTAGATGGAGGGTGGAGTCATACTGTTAAATCTGCTCAGACACGTTGCTCATTTGTACAGTTGTACATGTGTGTGAAGGATTGATTGATTTATTCAACTTTAATACTTTAAAGTTGAAGAAAACTTTAAGGAGGACGTCTAGACGTGGCCGTGACAATCACTCAACGTTGCAGCGTAATCCAGAAATTCAGAAAGTGGGAGGGACCTGACGAGAAAAACGCTCGGACGCCTCCGAGCCCAGAGACGCTGATGCCGCCTCAAAATAAGAAGTTGTAAGTGGGAACTGTTACTATCTCTCACAGGGAGTTTTATCGGTTATCAGGTAGAGATGCTTCATCATTGAAAAAAAATATATATAAAATAAAATAACTTGTCTTTTTGATTCCAACACTGAAATCACAGTTACCTTTGAGACGCTGCAGTTATGGGCCTTAACTTGAAACTGTTGGAGTTTCCACCGTGAACATAAATGTTGGATTAAAGAAAACCTCAGACAGAATAAAAGTGATTTGGGCCTGATGCTTAAATACAATAATGCCTTTAATGCCTTGAGACCACGTAAATAAATAACTGCATGTTTCTGTCATTCAGAACACAGTTTCTTCTCCGTTACGCTGCGTTCGTGAATTGTCGGGATCGATTGCAGCCCAATGATCGACCGCTTTTAAAGACACCCTATGTCGCAACGCCACTTCTGGCCACACGGGGGCCTGCAGGTCTGCTGTGTTGATGACACTGACGACACTCGTACTGATGAGTGAGGACGGTCCGGCGCTCTTTTTAACACCACTTCCATCTCTAACGCCAGAGATAAGTGAGATAACAGAACACCCCCACCCACCCAGTCGCAGTCCAGGTTTTTCTGGGCACCGGTCCATCCAGCGGACGTCTGCATTGATGAGAGACGAGCCTGCAGATTCTCCCCATCCTCCGGATTACCGGCGTGTCATCGCAGGAGGCGTGTGTGCTGGTCACATTATAATTGATTAATCAGATTAGCAGCTGTCTGGGGGGTCGGGGGGGGGGCAGAAAAATATTTGCATCAGATGAGATTGGATTGAGTGATTAGATCCAGCGCTGGCTGAATGCTCTGGATGATCTTTAATGTTGCTGAACTGCTTTAATGGTTGTGATAATGATAATAGGTCCTTCTGCTCCGTCTGGAGGAACGTCAGCGTCTGCGTCCATAAAACATCATAAAACATCTCCCCCCGTCTCTGTTAGTGCTAGCGTACTATTGACTAAACTGTTTATTCTCAGCTATGAATCTGCTGCTCCGCTGCTATTTTCCCTCCTTGTAGCTGATGGACCAGTTACAGCCTGCGGGTGTCATCTTTCATTTACCCCACCCCCCACCCCCCCCCCACCACCACCACCACCACCACCACCACCTTCATGCAAGCCGGCCAGATGAAAAGCACCACTCAACTCGCTCAATCTCCCAGTAAATTTGTAGCATGAGAAACCCGCGCTGGTGTTTAACGGGCCGTCGACTGTGGGAACGCGTCGATACTCCTGATCGACTGCGTGAAACTGATCGTAGACGCATCGATCGGCGGCTCAGATGGGCGGTCGGGCCAGTTGATTAGCGACTGTGGAGCTCCACTTGGACAGTTTATCCGTCAACTGTTCAGCAGAAAATTTACAAAAAAAAGGGACAAAAGCAGAAGTGAGTGATTCTCATGAACCCACCTAGAAAACTTATTCAGCGTTTAAACTGACGAGGAAAAGAAGATGAATTAGAGTCTTATGGCTGTAACTGGTTTTAGAGCAGCTGGGACAGATGTTTACTACTGCGTGGAACATCTGGGATGTTCTGGTCTTCAAACACGATAAAAACACCACAACTAAGGAAAAAGGTTCTCAAAACAAGTGAAAAAAATCTGTCCATGCAGCAAGATAATTTCACTTGGTAAGATTTCTTAAATTAAGATTGTAGGAACACTTGTTTCTAGATTAAAGAAAGGTATAATTTGTTATTGAATCTTAATACAAGATTTATTTTGATGAGGAGAGGAAATGAGGAGGAGGAAAAACATAATACATCTTATTTTAAGTGTTAATTGTTTCATTTTAGGATTCTCTGCCTGTTTGAGACAAAAAAGTAAAGTTTTACTTGATTTAATTTATCAGCATAATCTTATATCAAGTAAAGTTTTACTAAGATTATACTGATAAATTGAAGACTTAAAATAAGAAAGTAATTATTAAAACAAGAAAAAAAATCAAACGCTTCTAAATGTAGGTTTTTTTTTTCTTGGTAAGAACCAAATAATTTGCAGTGTAGCTGCTGAATGAGAGGAGAATAAACACGAGGTGGACGGACGGACAGCCAGAGAGAAAAGACGACGATAAACCAGTGAGGTCGGAGTGAGACAGACGACCCTGACAAATGAGCCAAGGCGATTACGGGGGGGGGGTCAGGAAATCAGGAAAAAGCCTAAACACAAAACTGTAGTCAACAGAATAAAAGGGAGCACATAAACCAGGGCTGAGACTTAAACTGAACAAGACCATGACACTTTCAACACCAACGACACGATGACTCTAAAGCACCTTCGCCCCATCAGAGATGCTTCTTTTCCACAACCAGCCGTGTCACTGACCCGTTACCAGTAAATTAACGACCAGATGTTCCTCTCGGTGCTTCTGTTCAGTGTTATCAATGTCCTGATCATCTGAGATATGTTGCTGCCAAATTGAGCTGATAGTTTTTGTGAAACGGTCAACAATTGACATGTTCTCAGCGTTGTGTTGTGGATAAAATGTGGGTTCATCATTATGCACATCACAGTCCAGCATGCATGCATGTTGGATTAGCTGGTGATTGAATTGGGTCTGGTGACCCGTCCAAGGCCTTCAGAGGACTGCTCGTCTCATCTCTACACCTCCTACAGACACCTGCAGATGTCTAAAACCATAACTGAGGACACTTTGAAACAAAAACAGGGAAAAAGACAAGTTGAACTCTGCATGGCGTCATTTTTAGGTCGGCCTCAGAAAACCATGTTGTTTCTGAAGTCTTGATGTTTATCAGTCTGTTAAATCACGTGCGTGTTTTTCTGATTTTACGTGTCGCCGCCTCCCTCAGATGCACTGATGCCAGTGAGAGACGGGGATCCATCACAGATTCCCTTTCATACCGCCTGAGATGATGGGAGATAATCAACATCCCTTATGAACCCCGGCTTTCTGTTTCCAGACCGTTGTTGCCGTGACGCCTGTCCTCCGTCCCCGTAGAGCCTCGTCCTCGCAACAAACCCAAACGGCCTCACGTGAGCGCGAGCGAGTGTCCTGTGTGTCCGTCCTTCCAGCGTCGTTACGCAATACAGTAACTACAGAGCAGATTACGTAAATCTCCGTCTGTGAGCACACACGCACACTCGTGTGTGTGTGTGTTGGATGCAGCAGCAGGTCAAGCTAGAACAGCTGTCAGAGTGTTTGTAATGATCCAGATGTGCGCTGTTGTAATACGTCTGGGATTAAAACCTTAAATAAGACTAAAAAGAAAACCTGCTGCCTTTGACTCTCTCCCCGCGCTGCAACGTTTTCCCATCATCCCCCGCTCCTCTGCACCGCTGCCGGGCCGGTCTTTCTGTCATCACTTCATCAGGACCCCCCCCTCCCCTCCCCTCCCTCGTCTTCCTCGTCAGGGAGACGAGAGGAGATGAGAGCGGCGTCCAGCGGGGCTCTGATTCAATTAGACGAGCGGTAATGAGATCAAAAAACCATCGGTGAGGGAGGGAGAGCGCGCATGTGCTGATAAATCTGACGGGGGGGGGGGGGAGCATGTTAATATCTGAACCCTGCCGGTGCTGTGACCTCTGCGCTCGTGTCAGATTTAATTACAGCTGCTGTCGTCTTCTTTTCAGCAGCAAATAAATAAAGAAATAAAAAACACAAACAGAAAAACTGCTCTGGCTGTCTTTGAAGTCCTAACGCCAGCTCATCATGCTCATCATGAGCGATAACACCCCACCTCCATCTCATTTCCATTTCTATGGATTTTTAAAAACTTTATGATTTAAGTCATTTCAGAGCTGAAACACTTTGTTCTCAGAGTTAACGGTTAGAACGAACCTGAAAAGAGTCTTTAGAGGCTTACTTTCATTATAGAGGGTTTTCACCTAGGTCACGTTTTGGTCAGTGACCCGGATGCGCGGCCATCTTGGAGGTACTCGGATGTAAACACACCGCTGGATCAATGCAAACGACCGTGGAAAAAGATGGATAAACCACAGAAAAGCTCTTCAAAAGGCGTTAACAGACGCAAAAACATACAGAGGAGGACTTGGTCCACGGGAAAGGGAATGATATTCTGAAAAGTTAGTTTGTCGGTGGTACCGATCCGTACGAGTTAGCTCCCTCGTCTTGGAGCAATGACGAGCCGGAGAGCCTCCCTTCGATTGCATAACCCGACATCGTAAACTAGCTGGTTTCTACCCATCATTCCAACAGATGGACCCAATCTGGGTCATCCTTTTGATAAAGGTCAGACCTTTTACCTGGAATACAATGAGAAATATAGCACATTGTAGCTCTACATTTTAAGAACTGTGTTGCTAGTGTAGCTAGGTGGTAGCTTGATATTATCATTAGACTAGAAATTAAGAGCTTTTTTTCTTGATAATTGTTCATGTGTGAAATTAAGAGCTAACAACATCATTTAACTTACCTGACACGAAATGGGCCAAACAAATTCAGATGTTGTCCAGATTTTTGCTACGCAGGTCTTGGTTTGGCTTTGCTAACCACAAGTGCCTACTTTCTTCTGACAACTTCTGCCATTGTTCTCCCTGATTTTTAATAACCTTTGGAAGTCTATAAAAATACAAGTGTCTCTCACAGTCTGTCTGGTTGGTTCAGCCGAAAACACGGCAATAATTTACCATTTTCAATGAAGACGTCCGATTTACTCCAGTGTGTGCGCTTTGTTTACGTTGCCGCATGCCTCCAAGATGGCGACTTCCGGTTGGATGACTCGCTGATGACGCGCCGTGAAAACCGACTATATGGTCACAAAAAGAAAAAAATAATCATGTGAGCGCTGTCCTTGTCTTAGTCAAGACTTTTTCTCTCCTCTGATTCGATCTGAAGGATGCTACCGGAGCCGGAACGAGGACCAACAGAGCTCTGCTTGATTGATGTTATCAGCAGTCGGGATCGTGCTAAGCGCTTAGCTAGACTAATGAGAGGCGTTGGCTATGCAGCATTCACAGTCATCCGGGGATCTGCAGATCAGTGCCTTTCCGGTCTTTTCCCTGCGCTGGTGGCCTCCTCCAGTTATTCCAGCTGTCGGTGTCGATCTTTTCCTTGTGGATATGATGGGAACGTAGCAAGCTTTGCCCTTCTTCTCACACCGAATCAGTGCTTTCTTGCAGCCATGTCACGTCAGCCCCGAAGGGATAGATGTGCAGCTTCTTTGCTTTCGACCCGTGTGATTTACACCCTGCACAATTGCAGTAGTGCACCACAGTTGTTTGACGGCAAAAATGAGGTAAAACAAGATGATCTGTGTTGCCACCTCGTGGATAAAATTAGCACAATTTTCACAGTATTCAGGTGGCGTCTGTTATAAGTGAATTTATTGCTATATGTATTCTCGTAACAACTGAATCGTAGGCAACTGGATTTAGATTTGTCTAGCAGACGTTTCGCCTCTTATCCAAGAGGCTTCATCAGTTCTCAACGCATCGGTCTGACTAGTCCGCACTAGTCAGACAAACAGTGGAGTATGACTCTGGTTTTTAACCTCTGTGGAGGTGTGCACCCACCACTTTCTAAAGACAATACTTTGTTAGTGGAGTTTGGCTGGACCCTTTTTTGGGTCAGGAGAGCCACACCAGTGAAAGGACAGTCGTTAGGAGTGAGTGGGGCCACTGGTGGACAACAGTCGTTAGGCATGAGGTGTGCTTACCAGTGAACGACTGTCGTTATGTTTCTTTGAGCAACTTGAGTTTAGTTTCGGGCGGTCCTTGTTATTCAGTCTCTTAGGAACAGTAGCGAGGGCTGCGTTGTAAATGGGAGATAGATGGAATCTTAAGCCACCTCCCCTGTTTAGAGACGGCTTCTCTATTTTAATGTAGATGGATTTTTTTACTCCTCTCTCAAACCATCTGTCCTCTCTGTCCAAGATTTTCATGTTTTTGTCCTCAAAAGAGTGAGCCTTCTCCTTTATATGAACATAAACAGCAGAAACTGGACCTGAGGAGTTGCTAGTTACATTGCTATACACCTTTTCGACTTAAAAATTGTGGACATGCGCCCCCTAGTGGCCCAGCCATAACTGGAGTGTGCGGTGCTCCACCAACTAACCCAAACACAGCAGCGTGGATCATTTGTTACGGATAACGCAGACATGTCTTGGATTGATGATGTTAGGCAGTGACCTCCAGTTACAGATGAAGGTAGTTTATCGCTGTTTTTAATGATTGGTTATGGAAATAGCATGATCTATTCCCATAATCAAACACTAAAAGCTGTGGGAATACCTGAAAAATGCAACGCTGGCTATAACTAACGTCAACAAGCCATAAAGATTATGCTACTGTAACGTTAATGCTAACGGTAAATTACGCTATGTGTTAATGTTATATTTAATTTATTTTATCATTCTCCTAATTCATTCATTCATTCATTGTCTTATAGGCATTTAGGATAGGATAAGTTGCCGAAATCGGATAGGCTCGCTCGGGGACCCGGGGTTTATTACATGGAGGTGTCCAGCTCATCCTCGCTGGATTTTATTTATTTATTTTATTTATTTTAAAGTCCTTTCTGTTGATATTTTTCACCCACGTCTTCCTAACTTCTTGGTTGTCAGTGCGCCCAGGAAATCGGTGCAAACTGTATGGCTGCAAACAAGGCAGTCTTCGTGCAGTAAAGGCTTGTGTATTTCACATACTTTCTTCTTCCATTGTTGAATTTTCACGCCATTGTTGGCACAGTTTATGACGGAACATGTATTCCCACTCGACCGACTCGACATTATAAAAATATATATTTGTAGAAAGAGAAAAACACTGGTTAATCTGCGAGCCGGTGAAAGTGTCGCTCTGTAACACAAACACGCCAATGGCGGACGGGGTACTTCCGGGGGGCTGGCCCGAAAAGGTCTATATGTAATTTTACCTGATGTGGTTCAAAAAACGAAATTCACCTGGTACAAGTGTCGTGGACGCCAAATGTGTCTGTGGAGACCAAAACAGTTATTTGTACCAGGCCGGAGGTCAGTGTGGATGTGCTCCCAGTTAGAGCCGGCCCCTAGTGGTCAGTCGAGCAACTGCTACTTTTCCTGCTGCCGGCGTCTATCCAGCTTCCAGGTGTTTCATCTTGGTCTTGGATTCGATGCTTCTCGTGCTTCCTGGTTGTATGCTATGCGTGTGAATTTCCTGGCTGTTATTTCCAGAACTGTCGGTCTTGACCCGGCTCATCATCGATCTTGGGTTTTGGATCCAGCTGTTTAATCACCTTTCACCTATGTGGGTTCAGGTCACAAAGCCTTCCCAGTCCGACCAGGATATATAATCTCTCCAGCGCATCCTGGCTCTGCTTTAACGGGGCTTCCTCCTGCCTGGACACGCTCAAAACACTTGGCAGGAAGGGACTTTGGTATCCTAACCAGATCCCTCAACCATCCCAGCTGCCTCTTCTCAGTGTGGAGCCAGTCTTTCAGTCGCTACCTGTGGTTCGTAGCCACAGGAGCAGAGACTGACCAGTCACCAGAAAGCTTTGCCTCTAGGCTCAACTCTTTCTTCACCATAACAGACCGGAGTCCCATTTGAAATGGACATATTAACTAGAAGTGGGCGATACTGGGAATTTTGGCATCGATCCGATACCAAGTAAATACAAGGCCAGTATCGCCGATACCGATACCGATACCGATACCGATACCGATACTGATACCAATACTTTTTCATAATAAGCTTAATCTATCATGAAACTGCTGACCTTTTGGCGTTTTTGTGATTTTTGTCTTTGGATTATTTTGGTTAAACCTAGAATACGGTTTCAACAAACTTTATAGGTGACAGCAAAATACTTATCACAATTAGTGTTAAGTATTTCTCAGGAGAGGAGGTCCTGAAGCTGACACCCTGGTGTTCAGAGAACAACCTTGCTCTGAACACCAAAAAAAAAACAAGGAGATCATTGTCGACTTCAGGAAACACAACACCGACCCAGCCCCCTCTACATCAATGGCGAGAGAGTGGAACGGGTCCACACCTTCCGGTTTCTTGGCGTCCTCATCTCAGACAGCATCTCCTGGTCTGAGAACGTCACCGCCATCACCAAGAAGGCTCAGCAGCGGCTGGACTTCCTGAGAGTCCTCAGGAGATACAACCTGGACTCCAACCTGCTGCTGACCTTCTACCGCTCATCCATCAAGAGCTTGCTGACGTACTGGACTACAGTCTGGTACGGCAGCTGCACCGCTGCAGACAGGGAACAGCTCCAGAGGGTTGTGAAAGCAGCGCAGAGGATCATCGGCCACCCTCTCAACTCCCTGTCGGACATTTACACCTCCCGCTGCCTCAGCAGAGCCATTAACATCATGAAGGACAGCTCCCACCCCGGCTCTGACCTGTTTGACCTGTTGTCATCAGGTCCAAAACCAACAGACTAAAAAACAGCTTCTTCCCCAAAGCCATAACCGCCCTGAACCAGTCTGTGCAATATTCCACCAGATGGGTAAACTAACAAAAACAAAAAAAAAAATCTGTATATAGCATCTAGTATCTGTTATGCCGTCTCAGGACTTGACTGTGCACCTTACCTCCTCATACCCCCACCTTCTTTTATTCGTACTACCTCGATCATCTGCACTATTTCTCTCTACATTGCATATCTTTGTACACTGATCTGCACAGTTTTGTACTTTGCACTCCTTTTTACACTATAACCGGAGATCCATCCATCCATTTTCTATACCCATATAACCGGAGATGCTGCTTTTAATCTCATTGTACCTATGTACAGTGACAATAAAGGATTCTATTCTATTCTATTCTATTAACATTTTTCTGTAAATATTTTTTGGAGTTGAATTGCTGTGTTCATAATGTTTTTTCTAGTCCACTTCTTATACGTTTCAATACTTGTGTAATTTTGTTTGCACTATGCGCCCTTTCCCGTTGCAATAACTCCATTGTGGGATAAATAAAGGATTATCTAATGTTAATTTATCTTAGATAACACCTTTCAATGGAATACATGACATGTACTAGGTTATTTCAAGGTCTTAATTATGTTTTTCTGAGTTGGCTCCAGTAACATGTGACTTAAGTAACATGAATTGATGCTGAAATTGACCACAAGCAGCAGTCAGTGCTTGTGGGAGAGAAAAAAAGCTTGAGTATCGATCTTTTTACACAAGTATCATTCGATATCAATACCAGCGTTGGTATCGATATTATCAATATTTGGGTCGATCTGACCAGCTCTAATATTAACATTCCATCGCTGGTACTGCCAAGAATGTCCTCATATTCCCAAACCTCCTAATTTAGTGAATGTTCCTCCAGCTTTCTGAGAGATGAATCCGTCTTGTTTTTATGTGGCAGGTGAACCAGGAGAACGTGGTGAAGGTGGGCCACAGACAGGTGGTCAACATGATCCGACAAGGAGGCAACCGGCTCCTGATCAAGGTGGTGACGGTGAGCCGGAACCTGGACCCCGACGACACGGCGCGCAAAAAAGGTACGAACCTGCATCTGGCAGCGGTTGTGACAGCGAAAGTCAAACACAGGTGAGGAAGTGAAGCAACGACGGGGTTCAGGTGTGGAGCAGCAGCGGCAGCAGCGCGGCGGTACGCCTGGCGTGAGCTGAAAGAGGTGTGAAAATCTCTGCTTCTGCTCAGGCGCGTCGACCTCCTGAGTTAAAACACCAGCGGCTGCAGTGGAGCAGCTGACTGATGATGTGTTATGTAATAAAATCCCTCACAGGCAGCACTAAGCATGATTTACTCTGACTTCACAATGCCAACAACAAAAATAACACAGTGTCTTATTTCACTATCACGGTCTCGCTTTAGAACTTTGTTTGTTATTCCTCTGTGTCACACCAGCTCTCCTACACTTCTGAGCGCCGTTAATACAAACTATAACTCGCCAACCGAACAGTGAACCACACCAGCTGGTCGGGAGAAAGAAGATCACTAAAATGACACCGTTTATCACATCCAGAAACAGCAACACTGAGTCGGATTATCCAGCAGTCCTCAAAGTACCGTGAGGGAAGAATCCAAATCGAAGCTTAAAGTTGAGACACTTCCTAACAGTTTATACGACAAGTCTTGATTTATTGAAGCTCTTTGTCAAGAGTAGGGATGGGAATTGATAACATTTTTCAGATTCCGATTCCAATTCCATTATCGATACTGTTTAATGATTCGATTCTTTATCGATTCTAATTCGGGGAAAAAAGAGCTCAAACTGTTTTATTAGCATCATTTTTTTTACTTAGAAGTCACGACTTACAAACTCAACAGCGAGGTCAAAAGGGGCCCAAAGCCTGGATAACGTGTTAACTGTTGTAATATGTAACTGTGCAAATACACAAGAATGTGTAACATTTTACTAACAGATTTTTCCTAATAGAAATGAAAAAAATCTCCTTTTAAAAGGATATATGAGCTCACTAAGCACTCAAAGACTAATAATAAAGAAAGATAAATACTATCAAATACAACGGAACAGTGCATAGTACAAATCTGCAAATACTATGAAGAATTAACAATTCTTTTGCAAAAAAATAATCATGTCTTCCAGCCTCTGAACCAGCCATACTCTCTCTCTCATCACGGTCATCTTCTAAATGTAATGCAGAAGGCATTTGTTTAATAGCATAGCGTTAATATTATAGCGTGTTTTACAAAGAAGCACATAGGCAGTGGGATAGCTACTTACCAGAGTTACCAGAGGTGATCTTAGCTTGGCTACTGCTGCTGGGTTGAGATCCATCAGTCCGAAGCGCGTCAAAAACACGACACTCTTTGTCGCATGTTGTGTGTTCAAATGTTTCTGCATGTTAGTCGTGTTCCCTCCCGACGCTGTTATCTCCACTCTACAATGACTGCTAGTTGCCTTGTTGCCATCTTTCTTTGGTGAAGTGAAGCCAAACTTTGGAGCGTTTGAACCTGGTGGGCGCCATTGTTGTTTACAACTCCAATGCGCGTGTTAAACCGACGTAACTTAATCACGTAAGTGCTTTCTGGAATTGACTGTGCGTAACTTGCGTAAATTACGTGAGATTCGTGCTGGTTGGAATCGATAAGAGAATCGCTGATTAACTGCCAAACGATTCCATGGAATTGAAACACACGGAACCGGTTCTCTACAGGAACCGGTTCTCTACAGGAACCGGTTCTTGATTCCCAACCCTAGTGCAAGCAGGCGGTGAGGAAAATGATCTAGAAAGTGTTCTTGGTTAGAAATTGGACAAAGTCGCATAACCCGCCTTTAATGTCTGACTGACCACAAAATGACTTAGTTGCTTTTGGTCTCATCACTCTTCCTCTGTCTTCCTCAGCTCCTCCACCTCCAAAGAGAGCGCCGACCACGGCTCTGTCCATGCGCTCCAAGTCCATGACCTCTGAGCTGGAGGAACTCGGTAAGAGCTCGTTCTTCTGCTTTTCCACCTACAACGCTACCAGGAAGTCGGTGTCTAATGGCCCTCTTGTCTTCTTCTTTTTCTTTCTGTTCTTCTCTTTATTCTCATTGGTTGATCTGACAATAGTGGATAAAGGTAAGCAGTTATTGCTGCATAACCTTCTTGCCTGAACGCAGCATCCGTCAGCTTGCAGTGGCTGAGTGAGGCTTTCGCTCTTTGCTTTGCTTGAGTTTTGACTTAATGAAAGGAGAAAAGTGCTTTTCCTGCCCTCCTTCGCCATCATGCATGAAGGACTGCCGCTCCCAGATCCCCGAACCCACGAGCTGTCGCCGCTCCCGCTGTCGCTGTTGCACGGAGCAAATTACTCAGCAGATATGATATTAGTGTGAAAGTTTATTTGCTTTTTAAATTCAGTTGTTTTTATCTGTGTTCTGGGTCTTCAGGGGATCCCTGCACTTTGCATAAAAAAAAAAAAAAACACTGCATCATCCTAACACCTCCTGACAGACTCGATAGTCAGCGATTCTGAGGCGACAAGTTCAGAGGAGGGAGGAAAGGAGGGACGAAGGGAAATGGACAGGAGAAAGACTCGCAGGATTAGTCTCGTTAGAGCATGGAAACCGGTTAATACTTTTTTCCTGATGTGAAAGTCGCAGTCATCAGTATTTTAGTTGATGTTTGTGAAGCAGTGAAGCACTGAGACCAAAACCCATCTGACTTATGGACGGCCGTACTGGAAATGAGAAAAAAAACCTTGAAATATCTTGGAAAAAGTATTAGCATTTGCAAGAGGTGAAAGAAGTGGCTTTGAAAAGGTTGTACATGAAAGTACGAGCCCTTGCAAGGTTTTGTGTGCTTTTACACCTGCAGGCTTCAGTCCATCTGAAACAGCTCAACTGCGTTTTCCCGCTTGGTTCGGCTTGTTTCATCCAGTGTGAGCGCAGCAACCGTACACTAGTGTGGACCAAAACTACTGGGCCGAGACCCACCAATCAGAGATGGTCTTGCTCTAATCATCTGGTGCCTTTGTCCTGGTTACACAGCCAAACCAAACCAAAACAGAACCACGAATCATCATAGTTTTTAAACCACCTATTCATCCAAAAATGGGCTGCTGGTCTTATCTACGATGTTAACCAACGTTACCTTGTTTTGATCAAATTCATCCATCCTTGTTCCAGATGTCACCACCGAAGCGACATCTGACACTGAGTGGAAGAATTTGATCAGAGAGAATATGAGATAGTTTCACGGGTTGACCACCAGACCCTACAGGGTCATCCCAGAGGAGGTAGTAGCAGTCAGTTAGTACTTTCAGGTTGGTGTGAGATTTGACGACTGGAGGTTCCACCGCAAACGTCAGCTAAGCCAGGCGGTAGTTCAGTTGGTCCAGAAGCTTCTTCCTGTTTGGCAGCAGACACGTCTGGACAGCCACGACCATTCACTTTCCTGAAATTCTCTCCTATGAAATGGGTCCGGTGCCCCTCCCATGCTCAGCCACTGACCGAACCAATAACAATGGAGTAGGGGCCGGCTTCATGGGATGACTAGCTGATAGCATTCACGTGATGTCACAGCGAAGGCCTTTTCAGCATTTTAAGTGTCAAGCGGTTCGTTCATCAACGCTGTGGCAGCAGTGGGTTTTAGAGACTTTCTTGCATCCGCACTGACTCAACGTACACGCGTTGCTCATGGATGAGAGAACAGATCAGATCCCTAAAACTGGAGTCTATGAAAGGGTCAAAGACTCAGCAGTTAGAAACATGGATCATGGGAGTCAAACCACAAAGACTTCAGTCCCACGGGTTATTCAGTGACTAATAATCTCTGTCCCCATAAGTTTGATTTTCTATTTATCGTTTCTCAAGACAAATATCACTACCTAGCCTAGCCTAGCCTAGCCTACTGAATACAGTATTTATTTTATTCAGAAAAGATTCAGAGCCGATCAGGTTTTTTTTTCCATTAAATGAGGTGATCAACATTTGAAAATGAAAGGATCCATTCAGAAACCTGAAGACAGAGGCACAGACACAGTGATGACCATTGACTTCTCCTGATATCCTGCATGACAGTGACTGATGGAGACTCAGTGACTTATGTCAGTCCCTGTTATATGTTCAATTCAACTGAATTCAATTCAATTTTCAATTCGATGTTATTTGTATAGCGTCTATTACAATGCAAGTTGTCTCTAGGCGCTTTACAGAGACTCAGATCAATATCACTGAGCAAATATCATTAACTAAAGTTACAATATTAAATCCTAATAAAAAAAAATGCCACGTAAAGAAAACTCCCATCACGGGAGAAAAAAAAACTTTAAGCCAAACAGTAGCAAGGAAAAACTCCACTTTAAGAGGACGAAACCTTGATCAAGATCTGGATCACAAGGGGGGACCTTCTTTCTGAAGACCAGCTGGGTAAAGAAAGAAAAGAGGAGGGAGACAGAATGGAGAGAAGAGAGCACATACATCCTGCCAACACTATATTGGACCAAATGTATCGATAATAATTTTCCATTAACTGGAGAACTAATAATTCCATGTTCTTCGATTCTGACTGGTTCATTGTTAGTACATGAACTTCAGAGATGACTATATAAACAGATGTAGGCAGCAACACTGAGGTGGTCAGAGGATCAGACTGCAGGTCAGCATGTTAGTGGATATCCCAGAGACACCTATATAGACATGTGGAGGTCAACGCTGGGATGACATCTATATAGACAGGTGGAGGTCAACGCTGGGATGACATCTATATAGACAGGTGGAGGTAAACGCTGGGATGACATCTATATAGACGGGTGGAGGTCAACGCTGGGATGACGTCTATATTGTATTACAGGCTTTTTGTTTCTTAAAAAGATGCGCTTGTTGTGTGCTCGATGTGCGGTGCAGCTCGTTCTGGTCCGTGCTAACACCGAGGCTAGGCTATATAGGCTAGGCTGATGATGAACCGCCTCCATCATCCTTTACAAGGCTTGGATGCGCGTTGTTCAAGTGATACATCATTGTCGTTGTCGATTAATTGTATTTGTAAATTGCATTGCAGTGATTGCAGTACATTTGGTCATTTTCTAAACGAAAATGGTCCCACGACACACTTCGCCACGACCGCTTCATGACTAGGCGATGACAGAAGCTCGCGTGTAACAACTGAGTCCAGCCAGTGTAGAGTGATGGTGAAATGTTGCCCCCTGGTGCCAAATTTCTATCGGTGGCACAGCGAAATGCATCGCATTGTTTGAGGACGTGCACTGAGAACCTACGTTCGGATTGTTTAAAAAAAAAATTTATTTCTTCGACCAAATTCTTAATGATCAATAATCGATTAATCGATTAATTATGCCCATCCCTAAACTGTATATAGACAGGTGGAGGTCAACGCTGGGATGACATCTATATAGACAGGTGGAGGTCAACGCTGGGATGACATCTTTATAGACAGGTGGAGGTCAACGCTGGGATGACATCTATATAGACAGGTGGAGGTCAACGCTGGGATGACATCTATATAGACAGGTGGAGGTCAACGCTTGGATGACGTCTATATAGACAGGTGGAGGTCAACGCTGGGATGACATCTATATAGACAGGTGGAGGTCAACGCTGGGATGACGTCTATATAGACAGGTGGAGGTCAACGCTGGGATGACGTCTATATAGACAGGTGGAGGTCAATGCTGGGATGACGTCTATATAGACAGGTGGAGGTCAACGCTGGGATGACGTCTATATAGACAGGTGGAGGTCAACGCTGGGATGACGTCTATATAGACAGGTGGAGGTCAAATGCTGGGATGACGTCTATATAGACAGGTGGAGGTCAACGCTGGGATGACATCTATATAGACAGGTGGAGGTCAACGCTGGGATGACATCTATATAGACAGGTGGAGGTCAACGCTGGGATGACGTCTATATAGACAGGTGGAGGTCAACGCTGGGATGACGTCTATATAGACAGGTGGAGGTCAACGCTGGGATGACGTCTATATAGACAGGTGGAGGTCAACGCTGGGATGACATCTATATAGACAGGTGGAGGTCAACGCTGGGATGACGTCTATATAGACAGGTGGAGGTCAACGCTGGGATGAAGTCTATATATAGACAGGTGGAGGTCAACGCTGGGATGACGTCTATATAGACAGGTGGAGGTCAACGCTGGGATGACGTCTATATAGACAGGTGGAGGTCAACGCTGGGATGACATCTATATAGACAGGTGGAGGTCAACGCTGGGATGACGTCTATATAGACAGGTGGAGGTCAACGCTGGGATGACGTCTATAGACAGGTGGAGGTCAACGCTGGGATGACGTCTATATAGACAGGTGGAGGTCAACGCTGGGATGACGTCTATATAGACAGGTGGAGGTCAACGCTGGGATGACGTCTATATAGACGGTGGGAGGTCAACGCTGGGATGACATCTATATAGACAGGTGGAGGTCAACGCTGGGATGACGTCTATATAGACAGGTGGAGGTCAACGCTGGGATGACGTCTATATAGACAGGTGGAGGTCAACGCTGGGATGACATCTATATAGACAGGTGGAGGTCAACGCTGGGATGACGTCTATATAGACAGGTGGAGGTCAACGCTGGGATGACATCTATATAGACAGGTGGAGGTCAACGCTGGGATGACGTCTATATAGACAGGTGGAGGTCAACGCTGGGATGACATCTATATAGACAGGTGGAGGTCAACGCTGGGATGACGTCTATATAGACAGGTGGAGGTCAACGCTGGGATGACGTCTATATAGACAGGTGGAGGTCAACGCTGGGATGACGTCTATATAGACAGGTGGAGGTCAACGCTGGGATGACGTCTATATAGACAGGTGGAGGTCAACGCTGGGATGACGTCTATATAGACAGGTGGAGGTCAACGCTGGGATGACGTCTATATAGACAGGTGGAGGTCAACGCTGGGATGACGTCTATATAGACAGGTGGAGGTCAACGCTGGGATGACGTCTATTGACAGGTGGAGGTCAACGCTGGGATGACGTCTATATAGACAGGTGGAGGTCAACGCTGGGATGACGTCTATATAGACAGGTGGGAGGTCAACGCTGGGATGACGTCTATATAGACAGGTGGAGGTCAACGCTGGGATGACGTCTATATAGACAGGTGGAGGTCAACGCTGGGATGACGTCTATATAGACAGGTGGAGGTCAACGCTGGGATGACGTCTATATAGACAGGTGGAGGTCAACGCTGGGATGACGTCTATATAGACAGGTGGAGGTCAACGCTGGGATGACGTCTATATAGACAGGTGGAGGTCAACGCTGGGATGACGTCTATATAGACAGGTGGAGGTCAACGCTGGGATGACGTCTATATAGACAGGTGGAGGTCAACGCTGGGATGACGTCTATATAGACAGGTGGAGGTCAACGCTGGGATGAACGTCTATATAGACAGGTGGAGGTCAACGCTGGGATGACGTCTATATAGACAGGTGGAGGTCAACGCTGGGATGACGTCTATATAGACAGGTGGAGGTCAACGCTGGGATGACATCTATATAGACAGGTGGAGGTCAACGCTGGGATGACGTCTATATAGACAGGTGGAGGTCAACGCTGGGATGACATCTATATAGACAGGTGGAGGTCAACGCTGGGATGACGTCTATATAGACAGGTGGAGGTCAACGCTGGGATGACGTCTATATAGACAGGTGGAGGTCAACACGCTGGGATGACGTCTATATAGACAGGTGGAGGTCAACGCTGGGATGACGTCTATATAGACAGGTGGAGGTCAACGCTGGGATGACATCTATATAGACAGGTGGAGGTCAACGCTGGGATGACGTCTATATAGACAGGTGGAGGTCAACGCTGGGATGACGTCTATATAGACAGGGGGAGGTCAACGCTGGGATGACGTCTATATAGACAGGTGGAGGTCAACGCTGGGATGACATCTATATAGACAGGTGGAGGTCAACGCTGGGATGACATCTATATAGACAGGTGGAGGTCAACGCTGGGATGACGTCTATATAGACAGGTGGAGGTCAACGCTGGGATGACATCTATATAGACAGGTGGAGGTCAACGCTGGGATGACGTCTATATAGACAGGTGGAGGTCAAACGCTGGGATGACGTCTATATAGACAGGTGGAGGTCAACGCTGGGATGACGTCTATATAGACAGGTGGAGGTCAACGCTGGGATGACGTCTATATAGACAGGTGGAGGTCAACGCTGGGATGACGTCTATATAGACAGGTGGAGGTCAACGCTGGGATGACGTCTATATAGACAGGTGGAGGTCAACGCTGGGATGACATCTATATAGACAGGTGGAGGTCAACGCTGGGATGACATCTATATAGACAGGTGGAGGGTCAACGCTGGGATGACATGTCTATATAGACAGGTGGAGGTCAACGCTGGGATGACGTCTATATAGACAGGTGGAGGTCAACGCTGGGATGACGTCTATATAGACAGGTGGAGGTCAACGCTGGGATGACATCTATATAGACAGGTGGAGGTCAACGCTGGGATGACATCTATATAGACAGGTGGAGGTCAACGCTGGGATGACATCTATATAGACAGGTGGAGGTCAACGCTGGGATGACGTCTATATAGACAGGTGGAGGTCAACGCTGGGATGACATCTATATAGACAGGTGGAGGTCAACGCTGGGGTGACGTCTATATAGACAGGTGGAGGTCAACGCTGGGATGACGTCTATATAGACAGGTGGAGGTCAACGCTGGGATGACGTCTATATATAGACAGGTGGAGGTCAACGCTGGGATGACGTTTATATAGACAGGTGGAGGTCAACGCTGGGATGACGTCTATATAGACAGGTGGAGGTCAACGCTGGGATGACGTCTATTATAGACAGGTGGAGGTCAACGCTGGGATGACGTCTATATAGACAGGTGGAGGTCAACGCTGGGATGACATCTATATAGACAGGTGGAGGTCAACGCTGGGATGACATCTATATAGACAGGTGGAGGTCAACGCTGGGATGACATCTATATAGACAGGTGGAGGTCAACGCTGGGATGACATCTATATAGACAGGTGGAGGTCAATGCTGGGATGACGTCTATATAGACAGGTGGAGGTCAACGCTGGGATGACATCTATATAGACAGGTGGAGGTCAACGCTGGGATGACATCTATATAGACAGGTGGAGGTTAACGCTGGGATGACATCTATATAGACAGGTGGAGGTCAACGCTGGGATGACGTCTATATAGACAGGTGGAGGTCAAACGCTGGGATGACATCTATATAGACAGGTGGAGGTCAACGCTGGGATGACGTCTATATAGACAGGTGGAGGTCAACGCTGGGATGACGTCTATATAGACAGGTGGAGGTCAACGCTGGGATGACGTCTATATAGACAGGTGGAGGTCAACGCTGGGATGACGTCTATATAGACAGGTGGAGGTCAACGCTGGGATGACGTCTATATAGACAGGTGGAGGTCAACGCTGGGATGACATCTATATAGACAGGTGGAGGTCAACGCTGGGATGACATCTATATAGACAGGTGGAGGTCAACGCTGGGATGACATCTATATAGACAGGTGGAGGTCAACGCTGGGATGACATCTATATAGACAGGTGGAGGTCAATGCTGGGTGACGTCTATATAGACAGGTGGAGGTCAACGCTGGGATGACGTCTATATAGACAGGTGGAGGTCAACGCTGGGATGACGTCTATATAGACAGGTGGAGGTCAACGCTGGGATGACGTCTATATAGACAGGTGGAGGTCAACGCTGGGATGACATCTATATAGACAGGTGGAGGTCAACGCTGGGATGACGTCTATATAGACAGGTGGAGGTCAACGCTGGGATGACGTCTATATAGACAGGTGGAGGTCAATGCTGGGATGACGTTTATATAGACGGGTGGAGGTCAACGCTGGGATGACATCTATATAGACAGGTGGAGGTCAACGCTGGGATGACGTCTATATAGACAGGTGGAGGTCAACGCTGGGATGACGTCTATATAGACAGGTGGAGGTCAATGCTGGGATGACGTTTATATAGACAGGTGGACGTCCGCTTCTTTCTTTGTCTCGGTTTGGGTGATGTTATCCGATGATTGTCATCCAGGTCGGACGTCTCATATTTGTAACTTGTGAACAAGCGGCTGGACTGGAATGAACTAGAACCAGCGCTGAACTGGAAATCTGGACCTACATGATGATTTGGGGGTTTTAATGGGTTAAGAAAAAGAGCAATTAAAAAGTCAAAGGTCCATAACGTTTTGAGTTTGACCATGATGCCAGCCAGCATCGACATGTGGGCTCCTTAAGAGCTAAAAGTGGGCTGAAAACTGGTTCCCAGGATGGGTTTGTTAGCTGGCCTTCTGTGGGATCTACCTGGTTTTTTAGTCGGGGCCCGACTGGTTAAGGTTCCTCTTTGTTAGCTCATTAGGACGCGAGCATCCCTCATGGGCCTCACATGTTTTATATTCCACGCTCCCCATTAGCCATCTGCCCATTTCTCTGTTCACAAGTAGCCCACTTTTGATCCAGAAGCGAGGTTATGGCGGATTAAGAAAACAACCAACTAACTGCAGAAAACTCCTGACAGAAAAATCCAACTGGTCAGCAGTTTGTTTGTTTTTTTTCTTTCTTTTGGGTTTTTGCATTTTATTCTGTATTTGAACATCCATAAGAGCACTTTGGGATGCTACAGAAAGACAAACATAATTAAAGAACTTGCAAAGGCTGAATACTTTTTGCAAGTATTAAAAGTAGGGCTGGGCAACGATTAAAATTTTTAATTGCGATTAATCGCATTATTTCCCTGATTAATCACGATTAATCGCACTGTATACGCATGAAATCAAACAATTAATTCAAAAGTAGTGTAAAATGCACTTTTATTGAAATGTTCTGCTGCCATGTAGGCTAAAATATCATAACATTTTTTTGTTCAAACACTTTTAACATCAGCACTTGTCAGTAACACATATTTAGTGTAAATCTCATCTTAAAAAATATAAAATAAAATAAAGCTTATTGCCACTGCCAGGGCATTAATGCCATCCTGTTTTATTAAAAAAAAAAAGTCTACAAACAAAATCCAACAAAATGATTGTGTCTCAGTCACAATCAGAACATTAAAACAGGTAATTTCTGAGGTAACAGCAGAAACTTTTAACGGGGAGTTCAACTTGTCAGTTGTTACAAAAAACCTTGTTTCTGTTGAATCCTCCGTCTGGGAGAACTTTAAAATGAAAATATCCATATTAAAGTTCAGTAACTTTACCAATCTGTAAATCATTCATTCTTTTCATTTTCTATTGTCATTGAAAATAAAAAAAAAAAAAAAAATTTTTATTACGTTTTTCGTTTTTTAATCTAACACAAAAAACGAAAAAAAATGCCTGTTTTTCTATATTTTAATTTTAGACTTGGATCAAAAATACTAAATTAAAAAACGGGCCACAGAACTAAATTTGTTTTATAATCGAGGACTGGACTTTCTGTTGTCATTACACATCCGTGCCACTAGATGGAGCCGCACTGCAGTAACCAGCTAGAGAACAGCAGGACAGTGAACACATGGAGCAGATCTGATGGAACATGGAGGAATGACGCAAATGTTTTGTTGCAGTCCAGAATTTTTTTTTTTTAGACAGAATTGTTAATATTGCTACCTGAGTTGCTACCTGAACTGTAAAGTTAACTGATTTTTACCGTTCTCCATGTCTGTTTTAGCAGACATGCTGTTTACCTGCGAATTCTCTTCAGCTTCCACAGCAGCCAGTAACAGACTTTTCAAAACAAAAGCATGTGAGCAACATGCGTTAACGTGCGATAAAATAAATGTCGGCGTTAATGAATTAATTTGTTAACACGTTAACTTGCCCAGCCCTAATTAAAGGTAAATCTGTGATCCGGGTGGGTTCTTGTTCCTCCTGGGAGATGCGTGAAGTTTGTTTTTGTGCTCTGAAGACTCAGAAATCTCTTTCTGTCGCCTCTTAAGCCACTCTGAGGAAAAAGAAAGGTGGTAAGTTACCGTAGGCATGTTTAAGTCTCATTCATGTCCTCCCACACCTCACCTCACTGTGATGAAGTAACACTTGTGTTTTATTCTTTTTTTTTTTTCTTGTTGTTGTGAGACTCTGACTCTCAGTCCACCTGGTGCTGTCGTCGTTCTGTCACTGCATGATTTTACGCCGTTGACGCTCTGAGCGTCGCTGTCCTCGCTGCATGTTTCAGTGTTGTGACGTCCAACAGAACAGCTCCTCACTCGACATCGCAGGTCGTCTTGTTTCCTCCTCCGTGACTCGGTACAGGAAGAGCCCCGCAGGTGATCAGTACCTGCCGATCACCGACCGTCCGAATGGGATATCGCCTGACCGATTGTGACCGATGTACGAGTCCGAGAAGACCGTCGTTGAGCTGATTTATGACGTAAAGTTATTTTATTCAACTGCTGAGCATTTACTCTTTATAAAACATGCCTTCTAAAATATTAAACTACTGTAAATAAATAAAAGACGGAGCGGTCACCGTTGAAGGTTTCCAGTCGGCCCAGCTCCTCTCTCGCCAGTCTGAGGTGGCGTATGGATGACCTTTGAGCTGGACGAACCCAACGATCGCATCAGCTGCTCGCAGATTCACCCGGCCGGCGCGTGAACTGGACCTGACGGTTCAGACATGATTGACATGCGATAGATGCTGTAGACCAGTGGTCCCCAACCCTTTTGTAACTGCGGACCGGTCAACGCTTGACAATTTTACCGCGGACAGGGGGGGCGGGGCTTCCTCGTTACTCTTTACATTACAGCAATAACATATTATGAGTGTAACATCACAGTCTCTGGTGACATCCTCTGTACCCATTAACAAAGAAAGAAAAAAGCGGGCTTGGTACGTGGAGATCACCTGTGGCGATAAATCCATATTTCAGAAGGACTCCTGGTATTGTCTGTTAAAAACTTTCTTTTTCTTGGAAGTCGTCGGCTGTTCTTCTTTCTCTTCACTGTACATTTTCCCCTTCAAAAGGAAACTTTCCAAAGACGTCTGTTTTTTTTAACTCATTTTACTGGCTGGGTTAAATTTGATCGAGATGTAACCGAGAGAATCCGCTCATTTTTCAAAATAAAAGCTTTTTTCAGACTCATATGATAAATAAAACTTAAATACAGTGATCCCTTATTTTTCGTGGTTAATGGGGACCGAGCGGCAGACTGGAGAGAAATGTGCATCCCTCTGCTGTTCTTGTGTGTCCGTCACTGTCGTTCAGGTCACTGATGTTCAGGTCACTGATGTTCAGGTCACTGATGGCCCTTTCCTCTCTTCTGTGTGCGTAGATGTGCAGAAGAAGAGGATTGTTTTCCAAGTCACTCTAAGTAATCACTCCCTCAGTGCATGGACGCTTCCTCCATCCCACACAGACGTAGCCAGGGAGGACAGATCAGAGAAAGCATGTAGCTTCTGTGATCAGAACCTGGGTCCGGTGATGCCACCATCACACACCGGGAGGAGGGGGGGGGAGTTCGGTTCTGCCAAACTTGCCGCTGACATCTTTCTCTGAAAAGCACTTAAGAAAGATGACGGCGAGCTTGACAGGCTCCATGTCTCATCGCTCATTTTACATCGAACGTGGTAGCAACCACCCCGAGACCTGGATGACGCTTCTGAGTTCGGCTGTTTTATCAAATAAAAAGCTTGCACGGCTTCAGGGGCTGGATGCATCTCATCAAAGCCGCGAATGGCCAGCTTGCGTTTGGCCTGTCGGGCCCCCTCGCTGAAGCTTTTTTTTTTTTTTTTTTGCGAGCTCAGTCCTGCAGCCGCGTCGTGCCTCTGTGTCGCCGCTCTACACCGTGACTTGGTCTTGTCTTGCAGACAAAGTCGAGGAGATGACGCACGCCCAGAAGGCCTCGCCCGTGGATACGAAGATTGCCACAATCAAGCCCCGCCCGTCCAGCCGCTGCCTGGTGACGCCCACTGACATGAACGTAAGCGGACTCGCCCCGGTCGTCTGCTGGTTCTCGGGTTTTTTCGTGTGAATCCAGAGAGGGTTCAATGGTTTCACGTTGCTTTAAGTTTAATTAAGATAATACGGCGATACTTTGAGTAACATCATCAAGAAATTGATCTGATCATATTGCAGGGTTAGGGTTAGGGGTAACCTTAACCCTAACCCCTAACCCTAACCCCTAATCACTAACCCTAACCCCTAACCCTAACCCTAACACTAACCCTAACCCTAACCTCTAACCCCTAACCCCTACCCTAACCCTAACCCTAACCTAACCCCTGAACCCTAACCCTAACCCCTAACCTAACCTCTAACCCCTAACCCTAACCTAACCCTAAACCCTAACTAACCCTAACTAACCCTAACCCTAACCCCTACCCTAACCCCTAACCCCTAACCCTAACCTAACCGAACCCCTAAACCCTAACCCTAACCCTAACCCTAACCTCTAACCCCTAACCCTAACCCCTAACCCTAACCCCTGAACCCTAACCCTAACACTAACCTCTAACCCCTAACCCTAACCCCTAACCGTAACCCCTAAACCCTAACCCTAACCCATAACACTAACCTCTAACCCCTAACCTCTAACCCCTAACCCTAACCCCTAACCGTAACCCCTGAACCCTAACCCTAACCCCTAACACTAACCTCTAACCCCTAACCTCTAACCCCTAACCCTAACCCCTAACCGTAACTCCTAAACCCTAACCCTAACCCCTAACACTAACCTCTAACACCCTAACCTCTAACCCCTTACCCTAACCCCTAACCGTAACCCCTAAACCCTAACCCATAACACTAACCCTAACCCCTAGCCCTAACCCCTAAACCCTAACCCCTAACCCTAACCCCTAACCCTAACCTCTAACCCCTAACCCTAACCCCTAACCCCTAACCCCTAACCTACCCGAACCCTAACCCTAACCCTAACCCTAACCCTAACCCTAAACCCCTAACCTAACCCCTAACCCTAACCCTAACCCTAAACTAACCTAACCCTAACCCTAACCCCTAAACCCTAAACCCTAAACCCCTAACCCCTAACCCCTAACCCTAACCCTAACCCCTAACCCTCCTAAAACCCTAACCTCTAACCCCTAACCCTAACCTCTAACCCCTAACCTCTAACCCCTAACCCTAACTCCTAACCCTAACCCCTAACCCTAACCACTAACCCTAACCCTAACCTCTAACCCCTAACCTCTAACCCCTAACCCTGACCCCTAAACCCTAACCACTAACCCTAACCCCTAACCCTAACCCTAACCCCTAACCCACTAACCACTAACCCCTAACCCCTAACCTCTAACCCCTAACCCTAACTCCTAACCCTAACCCCTAACCCCTAACCCCTAACCCTAACCCTAGTGCACAGGTGTCAAACATCAGCTGTTTGGTCAGTTGTTTTGTCTGGAAATTAACAATTTTTTAAAAAGGAAATTCAAGTTGCTCTCAAAGCTTTCGGACCTCTTAATTATCTTTGATGGACCTAGATGAAATGATGAGGTTGTGCCAGTTTTGGCCCTCGAGTTTGACACCTGTTTATTGTGGGTCTTGGTATTACAACCTCACACGAACCACGGCCTGTAACCTTTTTTACTTTATGCCATTATTTACTGAACAAAAATGAAGCTGGGGGGGGGGGTGTAATTATTTCCTGCGTGACCTCATCAGTCTCTCACTTCAAGTTGGCGGTCGACTGGAAGCAGGACAAGCCCAGATCACCACTCCTCCACCACCGTGCTGAACAGCTATCATGAGGCGCTGCTGCTAAAATACTGTTTGGTTTTCTCCAACCGTGAAGGTGGGTGTTGGGGAGGCTTGTAGGACCCTCAAACTCCAGTACAACTCCGGTCCTGGCTTTTTAGGACCCGTGACTTGACTGAGACGTGGATTTTAACACAGAGACCAGATTATCCGACGGGATTCATTTCCCTTTGAGTTAATTATGAGGGTTACACAACTGCTTGCTGGGCTCGTCTGTCCAGAGGGTCGGGGTCCAGAGGTCGGGGTCCAGAGGTTGTGGTCGTCCTCTCAGTTTTGTGAGCCTCAGTCGTGCCTCCATGTCCTGTTTAGACAGAAGAGCCTTTCTTCTGGAAACGTCCAGACAAGACTGTCCTGATTGAGTCTTCTTCTAAATCTGCTGTCATGGACTTTACATTTAACATTTAACATTTAACGTGCTCAGTGACCCCCCGTAGAGTCCGACAAGGAGCTCGTGGGTTATTTAGCATTTCTCTGAGCGTTGGGGTGAATGTGCCTGGAAGTAGAAAGGGTCCTTGGTGGGGTCGGTGCCCAGATGATTTACTCTTTTTGGCTTCATTTTTGTTCACTGAATAACGCCTCGTTCGTTTCAGGCTGTATTTACCTCATTTCAAGGCCTTGCATGGATCAGATGATTTCCTTTTTTTTTTTTGTATCGTGTCAGTTCTTTTTGTTTGAACGTATGTAGAATTAAAAACCTGGACTCTCGCTAAGGCTAATTCACGGCTGTCACAGAAGAGTGTGTTTCTTGGTGTGTCACGATGAACAACATTCTGATTTCCAGTCCATGTATCACGACCGCCAGGGAGTAGCGGTGGTGCCGCCCACTGTGCCGGGAGCCTTCCTGGGGATACCTGAGAAGGGCACAATGAAGAAGCAGAAGTCCATAGGTAGGTACGCATGTGCGTGAGGGTGAGTGGAGGCCTGCGCTGCATGTCCAGCTGTTCGCTCACCACAATACTCTGTTCATGTTCATGTTCATGTTCATGCGCCGAGGGTTTACTCTGTGCTTAGGCAGCGATGAGTTTGAGCGATCCAGTCAGGAAGGAGGGCTCTCAGGCGATAATGCTGGAAGTCATTAAGCACGTGCTGAAACTCCAGCATGGCACGCGGGCATCATCGGCATCAGCATCACAGCGAAGGACGAAGGCGGTGGAAACGCGTCCGCAGCAGCAGGTTCTGGTCTGATGACTAGTGGTGCCGCCCACTGTAGCGATACACTAATCTCGCGATACGATACGATACACGATATCATCATACATCATTTTTTGAAAGATTTTAAAGGAACAAAGTAATTTTTGTGACATCTTGTGAGTGTTCCAATGACTTTGTTTGAATTAATTGAACTGAAAGCATTAATTACACATTATATGGCTGACAGGCAGCTTGCAAATGCTGGACAAGATGAATAAAAGATTTCTTGAGAAAAATAGTTTCATTTATTTAAACAGTGCAAATTGTTGCTTGCAAGCTTTTAAAGGTGGGACACAGGGGTTTTGAAAGAAGCTTAGAATATCGATACCAGCGGATGAAAAATCGATACTTTCTGGGGAAATAAAAATTTCGATATGTACTGCAAAATCAATAAAATCGCTCAGCTCTACTGATGACACCGACAGATAACCGCCATCGGTCACTTTTTACCACTTGTTTCAAACCCGGAATGACCAGATCTAAACTGGAAACAGGATCAAATACCGTATTTTCTGGACTATAAAGGCGCACCTGAATATAAGCCGCACCCATTAAAATATAAACAAAATATATATTTTGTCACATATAAGCCGCACCGGACTATAAGCCGCCGGTATCCAGGCTGAGAAATAAGATATTTACATTGAAAGATTTTGTACTATAAGTGTTTATTCACATACCTGAACTGATTGTTTCTGAACAGAACCTGTAACACGGCAGTAAAAGTTCTGATCAAACAAAAGAGAAAAGTCATTGATGGTTTTTTTCATTTTCCTCCTGTTTACTAAAACCAAGTTGCTTTATTTTTCTTCCTCCGGTGTACTGAAACCACCCTACACAGCAAAGACATCTGGAACGGACCCGTGAAACGGACCCGTATCAGGGGTCCACTTGCACTCAGTGCGGGATCCACTTTGGAGCCGGATCGCGGACCTGCTGGCTCCACGCTGCGTCCGGTCCACATCTGCGATTAAAACCTTACCTCTGCAGCAGGTCCACTCAGAATCCTGAAATCTGCTGCGGAACCAACAAACTGATAAATCCAGGTGTGTCCGAGTAGCTACAATGGTCAGACACACCTGGATTAATCAGTTTGTCCATTAATAATAGGTATTGATGCTCACAAAATAAATGTAGAGTAGCATAGCCAACATAGGCTACTGAACAAAAACAGAATAGCCTTTAACTACTTGGTTTGTTTTTTGGTTTTTGCACTTCCTGCTAGAGCGCCCCCTGAGAGCTGAAGAAAAATTCATAGAAAAGCCACATCTCTGTATAAGCCTCATGGTTTAAAGCGTGGGACAAAAGTAGCGGCTTATAGTCCGGAGAATACGGTATTTCGCTGCACCGATTGATTATTTCACCAGAAATAATTTTGGAAATTAGATATCACAAAGTTTGATTCAGAATCAATTGTGATTTAAAACTATTTACGTATGTACAATCGTGACCAAAGGTTTTTGCAACAATTCAGATCCTGGTTTCTGCAAACTGTGCAGCCTCGTGTTGCACGTGTTTTGCAGACTGGAGAAGATCAAAATGAACAGTTCATAGGTTTCGTGCTGAAGTGTCCTTAGGCAGGACACCAAACTCCATGTTGCTCCCATTGCCCGGCCCACTCAGTGGTTCCTGCCCAACAGTATCTGACTTCAAACTGACGCCAAGTCAGGAGCTGAAAGTTACACAGTTATCGTGCATCCCTAGAATTAAATAAACCAGGGATCTTCAACCCTGGTCCTCCAGAGCCGCAGATGTTTCCCTGCTTCAGCACACCTGGTTCACATGAATGGCTCCTTAACTGACCTGTGCAGACCTGCCTGACCGGCTGATGATGATCCATTCATTTAAATCAGGTGCATACGTCTCCCTCCGTTAATTTTTCCATCTGCTCGTCTTTTCTAAGGTACATCGGAGGACGATAAACAGGGATTCCTCACTCCTCCCCTGCTGAAGTTCGCCCGCAGCCTCTCCATGCCTGACACGTCGGAGGACATCCCCCCTCCGCCAGCCATCTCTCCCCCTTCACCGCCTGCCTACAACTCATCCGCCAGCCCCACGGCCAAGAGCTACGGCGCCACACGGCCCGGTTTCACCCAGAATTCACCCAATGCGGTGACCACCGTCAGCCAGACCGCAGACGTCAGCACGTTGCGGCGCGGGTATTTCCGCCAGAGCTCTGAGCAGTTCGAGAGCACGCGCACCCGAGGGCGCACGCCGGTGCCCGAGAACCCTTACTCTGAGGTGGGCAACAAGACTCTGTACGTGCCAGCTAAGCCGGCCAGAAAGAAGGGGATGCTGGTGAAGCAGCCGAACGTCGAAGACAGTCCGGAGAAAACGTGCCACATGCCATCAAGCCCCTCGGGCCCGGTTTCCATGCCCACCACCCCTGTAGAAAGGACGTGCTCCTCCATCCCCATCCCCACCATCATCGTCAAGGAGCCCTCCACCAGCAGCAGCGGCAAGAGCAGCCAGGGTAGCAGCATGGAGATTGAACCCACAACCCCAGAACATCCACCTCTCACACCCACCGTCGGTGGAAGTGGGGGGTTGCGTCCGGAGGACCCCCTCTCCCTAAGCAACCCTTTTGCGGCAGCCATTGCTGGGGCGGTGCGCGACCGCGAGAAGAGGCTGGAGGCGAAAAAGAACTCTATCGCCTTCCAGTCGATAGACATCGGGGATGACGACCTGGGCGGTCCGCGCCGACCCCTCGTCTCCGCCAGTCCAAGTCCATCGACGAAGGCATGTTCAGTAGTGACGAACGTCTCCGGAGGATAATGGCCCCCCCTTCTGTGAAACAACTCGGGCCGCCAGTCGGCGGTGGGAGTGGAAATATGACCGATTTCAACAGTCCTGAACCCACGGTGGTTCGGGAGCCTCTAAACACCAGAACAGGACAGTGCCCCAATCTGGACAGTCCCGTCAGTCTCCCAGCTACCCCCCCAAAGAGCCACTACAAGGCCAACGGGACATACCTCCATCCTGTCACTGGAAAACCCCTGGATCCTAACTCTCCCTTGGCTCTAGCCCTCGCAGCTCGTGACCGGGCCATGAAGGAGCAACAGAACCACCCTCAGAACCAACCAACCAATCCTCCTCAGGTTCATCAAACCCCGAAGCACGAAGCCCAGTCCCTTCCTCTCCAGCAGAGTCACAAACCGGACCTCAACCAACCACTGTTCATCGACACCAAGCTGCGCTCCGGCATAGAGACGAGCTTCGCCGCGATCTCCACGGCCACCATGGGGCGGCCGGGCCGCGGCGGCCTTCGGAGGCAGATGACAGAGCAGAAGTACGAGACCAGCGGGGCGCGGGAGGACGGGCACCATCGCGCGGTCGAGGAGAGGAAAAGCGCGCCGGCGGACGCGGTGGACTCGTCTCAGCCCAAGTCAACGGGGCTGCTGATGGTCCACACGAGCACGGACGCAGCGAACAAGAAGGCGAACAGCCAGGAGCTGGACGTGCAGGACAGTAACCGGCCCTCCGAGCTGAAGGACCCCAACCAGCCCGATCCCCAGAACACTCCGGGTCTGTCCGCCAATCCTCTGTCAATGGCGTCGCGACGGAGGAGCGTCCCCCTCGGTGAATCTTTGGAAGAACCAGTAAAACTGCCCTTCCGCATCCCCCCACCCCCCCTGGCGTCCGTCGACATTGATGAGGAGTTTGAGTTCTCTGATCCCCTCCCCCCACCGCTGGAGTTCGCAAACAGCATTGACATTCCCGACGACCAGGCTAGCGCCTATGCAGAGATGCTTCAGCAGCAGAGACGGAACGGGGGACCTCCTCTACCCCCTTACCAGCCGCATGCCCCGCCGCCTGTCTCGGATCAACACAAGCGGGCGATAAACAGCATGCCTCCTCCCTCGTATCATCCCGCCCCACCAGACCCAGAATTGGGGGTGGGCGACTCAGGCATCGAAGAGGTGGACAGTCGCAGCAGCGGGGATCCTCAGCACATGGAGACCACCAGCACCGTCTCCAGCATCTCCACCCTGTCATCGGAAGGGGGCTTCTGTGACAACACGCTAGAGAGTCTCTACGCCACCGCGGACGGGCACGCCTTCCTGGTGGACCGGCCGCCAGTCCCGCCCAAACCCAAGGGCAAGTCCGTCATCAACAGGACGTCGCTTTATCACGACGCTCTCATAGAAGAGCCGCCAGAGTCCTACGGATCACCGCCTCAGGCCCCTCCCCCTCCCCCCTCATCTTCTGAGCCTCCCAGGACTCCCTCTCAAAGGACATCCAAACTGTGGGGTGATCAGCCCCCCTGACCTACGCAGCCCCCCATCCACACCGGACACCAAGAACACCGTGATCACCGAGCTGAGCTCCATCCTGCAACACATCAACCGCGACCGGCCAACCAAGCCGGGAGAGAGCCTCGACTCCCCCACGGCCACCAGAGGGGGCTTCGGAGCCAGGTATGGTCTTTTGGGTGTTTGTTTTTACTTTAGACAGCTTTTCATCTGCATCAGATTTTAAACAAGTAAAAGCGTTTTATGTTCTTTTAAATGTCCTGTTTGGAAAGATGAGACCAAAGTGGAGTTGCTAGGTCTTCACGCACAGCAGCCAGTCTGGAGAAAACCAGACATCAGCCTCAGACACCTCCAGCACACTCCCAAGCACAGTGGTGGAGCAGTGATGGTTTGGGCTTGGCCTCTGTAGCTCTGGGAGCTGGTTTTAGGTTGAGGTTGTTGTGAGAGACAACCAGGATGGGAGTTTGGAGTTTCTTCTGTGGTTTTTCATGATCGTGGGGATGGGAGATAGGGCTGCAGCGATACACTAATCTCATGATACGATACGATACGATACACGATATTTGGCTCACGATACCATATATATCGATATTCATCTTACAATACATTTACATCATTTTCTGAAATTTTTTAAAGGCACAAAGTGATTTTGGTGACATCTTGTGAATGTTCCAATGACTTTGAATTAATTGAACTGAAAGCATCAATCACACATTATATGGCTGACAGGCAGCTTGCAAATGCTGGACAAAATGAATAAAAGATTTGTTGAGAAAAATAATTTCATTTATTTAAATGATGCAAATTGTTGTTTGCAAGCTTTTAAAGGTGGGACACGGGGGTTTTAAAAGAAACTTAGAATATCGATACCCGCGGCTGAAAAATCGATACTCAATACTTGATAAAATATCGATATTAGGGATGTAACGATATGGAAAATTTGATATCTCGATTATATTGACCAAATGATCACGGTTTACGATATTATCGGGATATTCTTAATTGCTGTACAAATGTCTAAAAAACACATACATTTTAATAATTTCACAAAATCTTGTGATTTTCTTGTCAAACTAAAACATTAGAAGCCAAATTTTATCAAAATGAAACTTTCACATTAAAAAAACAAACAACTGGCACAGAAAGAGGTTTTATTTTAAATGAACAAAATAAATAACAGGAACAAAGCTTAGTTGTCTGGTGCAAATTTAAATAAACACTTGTTACCTGAGGGTCAGGTATAAAGGTAGCTGCCTGTTATTGGTTAGGTGTTGGACCCGGAAGGGCAAAAGGTTTTTGACCGCTGTGGTGCTAACTGCTGGTGTTATGGTTGTCGGATCAGTTAATGAAATAAACAAATGTTTAAACTGCATCAGAAGAAGATCATTCCGGTCATTTTTCGATGTCATTTTTCAATGTCCTGCGTGCTATCACCACTTTCCTCCATGCTAACGTTACGATGCCGATGTTACAAGCTACAAATTCACGCGAGAAACAGTCGCGAGTCGCTCGTGAGACTTGAATGAGGCTGATATTACATATCCCGGTAATCGACCGCGATAATGAGATGAAGTCAAACATAAACGGTAATCGTTATCGCGTAAAATTTTACCCCGCTTTACCGTAATACCGGTAACCGTTCCATCCCTAATTGATATATATTGCAGAATCGATAAAATCGCTCAGCTCTAATGGGAGACCACGAGAGCTGGTTGACACTTCCTAAAAGCGATGAGATGTTCCTTTCAAATGAGATGCAAACTGACATTTAACATGATGAAACTCCATGGCTGTCCCTTTAAGGTTTCTCAGAACAAACTCTGAACCAGTTAAATGCCTGGTACCACAGTCACCTACAGGCCCAAACCTGCAGTCATGCGGTTGGGTGATGGGAGGAGTCACAACAATGAGATGTTGCATAATGAGGATCACTTTCTTTTTTAAACTCATCCAAAGAAAGTATCTAGATTAGCCCGACTGGTGATGTCCTCTTTGTTGTCGTTTGCAGTCTGTGAATCTTGGTCCATAAGTTGTTAACATGTAGATCTGAAGAAAGAGTTATTCTGAGGATTGAATCATCTATTTATAATGCAGCACATGCACATACATCATTCATCATTCATCCCCCTCATCCTCGTGCTTTCTTCTCTAAATAAGACTCGGCGTCCACTGCACACGTTGATTCGTTTGGGGGTCACAGAGACCTGTTGATGGGAACATCTGCATCTGATAAACCTGTCTTGTGTTGGCGTGTTCAGGACCTGCAGGAAGCGGAGCAGCGATCCAGCGGACTCTGCACCTGAGTCGACTGCGCTCGTTCTTTTTTTAACCCCCCCCCCACCCCCCTGTAAGAGAGGAATAAAAAGCACGATCAATAATTCACCACGCGCATGAATTTTGAATGAGTGATCCCATCGCTCACCGGAGAGGTTTGGAGAGTCAGAGGAGGAAACGTTCCACCACGTTCTCCTGGTTCTTCTACACGTCAGCGTCACTGTTGACCTCTGCACCTCCTCGTTTCCAGCTTCGCGCATCTTCATCTTAACCCCCCCCCGGCTCCTGCTGTCCCTTCACCTCCTCTTCCTCCCCTCCTGTGTAATCCCTCCTTCACAGCGAGCGTCGTGTCCTTTTGCTGCTGACACGCTGCCGAATGATGTCATCCATGCAACTGTGGAAATAACAGCTGCTTTTTTTTTTTTTTACATTTTCTGTGGTGAAAATGTGAAACTAATTTAGCTTGTGGATGCAGAAGGATGCTAAAGTTGACGTAAAATGTGATGTGATCTTCATCTAATTCACAACACAGTGATCCCTCGCCAATTCGCGCTTTAACTGTTTTAGTTATTTGCGGATTTTTCAGAACTATATAATATAAAAAAAAAATCAAGAAAAAATTGCGGAAACATCACAGGATTTTGTGCGCGTTCCCTCACAGCGAAGAAATGTTGTGAGCCAGCCTGGCCCCTTTAAGAAGGTAGCCTTATGGGTAATGGTGAGGCATTATGGGTAATGTAGTGTGTGTGTCGTGGGACGGCAGAAGTAAACGGGGTTAGATGAAAAGTGTAGTGAGCATAAACAGCAGCCCAGCGTGTATAGATTTACATTCTCTGTTAACTGACAGGAGCCCAACAATACAACCTGTGTGATGTTACAAGTTCCTGCAGTGCCAGAATAAAGTGCTCGTTCCATGCAGAGAAAACCTGGACTGTTTCTTTTGTTGTTGTTAGTGTGTTAGCCTGCTAATTACGAGCCAAAAATAGCACAATACCAGCGGTTTCTTTACTACGGTTCAGAGATCAGAGGCTGTGAAGGAAACAGAAAGACCACAGTTAATCCTTTGTCTTGTTTCACTGCAGTGTCTCGCTGCTTTTTGCGGTTTTTGAACATATTTTAAACACATTATTGAGGCTCAGGGGGCTCCGGCTCCAGTTCGGATTTTTAGTTTTCTGGGGTTAATGGGGCCGGTCCCATTAACCGTGAAAAATAAGGGATCACTGTATGAGGCAAACACAGGTTTATTAGTTTGATCGTCCTTCTAGTCTCAGCTAGATGGGCAGAGATCCTGACATCATACTTTGGTCACCTTGGATATTAGTTTTTCTCTTAGTGACGCTGAGAGACCCAAACTCTGACACAAGCCCCAATCATGATGCTCCCTCCACCATGGTCCTTCATTTGGATGAAGTTTTTACTTTGGTAAGCTGTGTCCTTTTAGTGCTGCATATTATTACCCAGTAATTCAGTTTTTGTTTCAGACATTATCCCAGTAGGCTTGCAGTGTTGGATTCTGCATCATGTCTTGTCATCTCAACATCCACTTCTTAGAAAGAAAGCTCCAATACTGAGCTTCTAGACAGTTTGACTGACTGTAAACTGATGGATGCCGAAACCCTTTAAGATGACCCTCCATGCACAACCAGCTGCTCCTGAACTGATGTGCCGACTACGGAGGTCTGATTTATGCTTTTGCTGAGCAGATGTGCACATGGGCCCTGCACCACCTCTGGCTTTTATGCTTGATTGTCTCGTTGTTTGCGTCGCTGTGCTACAGGGCAGTGCGGCGTCTCTTCTGCAGCGCTGTAGCCAGCAGCGCTCAGCTTCCTTTTGTTTACTGCCTTTATGGCAACGGAGCAAATAAAGAGCACCTTCAGGACAGCATCAGTTGTTTTTAATAATCTTACTTCGATGCAGAAGTGCAAATTTCATTTAAATAGGTTCGTTTAGGGGTTTACTTTCTTTTTCTTTCAGCACTGTGAATGTTTAATGGGCCTGTTCAATACAGATATGAGAAATCATTTATATTTTGTGTGTTTTCTCTACTGTTGGTCTGTTGTTGTGCTTCAGGTGATCATCTGAAATCAGATTGCTTTTTTGGGGGCAGATAAATGCAGAAAGCCAGTTAATCCCAAGGAGGGTTCACATACTTTTTTGTCACTGGATAATATGGTTAATGCAGTCACTTCGCTCTGAATTACATTTCTCTGTTGTAGCAAATAAGACCTGCAGATTGTGAAAGTGTTTTACCTCACCTGATGTCTGCTGGAGGAGGGATAACCTGGAGCATTCTTCAGGTTGGAAGCTGTTTTATTTTCCCGCTTTGCCTCATGAATCATACAACAGACGCATCAGCAAACTGCAGCTGCGAATTCAAAGGTAGCTGCATGAAAACGTTCGGGAAAAGGGAACAGAACTCAACAAAACAGGCACTAAAGCTGCAGCAGGGTTTGATTTAGTCGTAGCAGCTCTCAGCAGGCGGCAACAAACACAGAGCTGGTGTAAAAACCGCCGTAGCTACGCGCCGTCACGCGGGTTGTTTTTAACGGCGGAGAAGGCAGGAAGTGTCGAAGGTCTGGCAGCGTCACTCAAACACGAGAGTCCTTGCAGCCTCCATGCTTTGTGTAAAAATGTGTAAATCTACGCAGCTCTTGTTTGCGACTGACTGGGAGGTCTGGGCGTTTCTGCCTCAGGCTGCTGCTCCCGCTACCCACAGCTCAGTCAAGTAGAGCTGGGCGATACTGGGAATTTGAGTATTGATCCGATACCAAGTTAACACAGGGCCAGTATCGCCGATACCGATACCGATACTTTTTCATATTAAGCTTGATCTATCATGAAACTGCTGACCTTTTGGTGTTTTTGTGGTTTTTGTCTTTGGATTTTTTGGTTAAAACTAGGACTGAATTTCAGCAAACTTTATAGGTGACTTCAAAATACTTTATCACTATTAACATTTTGTGTAAATATTCCTTGGAGTTGAATTATTCTGTCCATAATGTTTTTTTTTTCTAGTCCACCTCTTATGATATTATATCTATCAACACTTGTGTAATTTTGTTTGTACTGTGTGCTCTTTCCTGTTGCTTTAACTCGATAGATTTCTCCATTGTGGCATAAATAAAGGATCATCTAATGTTATTTTAGCTTAGATAACACCTTTCAACAGTACATGACATGTACTGGGTTATTTCAAGGTCTTAATTATATTTTTTGAGTTGGCTCCAGTAACATATGACTAAAGTAACATGTACTTTTAAAGTTAATATGAACTGATGCTGAAGATGACCACTCTGATCTACCTGGATACTACCTGTTGGACTGAAAGGCATCTGCCAGTGACTTCTGTCTAAGGCTTGGCAGTCTGTCAGGAATGGGGGATGTCTCTCCTCCTCTATCCGTTTCTGCAGCTCTTCATTTTCTTGTTCATGGTTTTTCATGTGCTTAAATACATTTGTTGTGTTTCCGCTGTATTTTACAGCCTTTTTACAAACTACACAATTTGCCGCTGTTTCGTTTTCGGGATTAAAATACAGCAGGGCTAGGGGGAGGGGCCAGGCTCAGTCTACCTGCATGCTTGTTTGGTTGCCGCAGCTGAGCCAAGTGATGATGCAACGTCAAAAGACGAGACGAGGGGGGGGCACAGCTATAGCGTGTCAGAAACAGACTTCAATGAATTTGCACTTCACATCAGTCAGTGCTTGTGGGAGAGAAAAATAAAGCTTGAGGATCGATTTTTTTTTTTACACGAGTATTATTCGATACCAATACCAAAGTTGGTATTGATCTTATCGATGTTTGGATCGATCCGCCCACCTCTACTGTTCAGAAGTTAACAGATGGATGGATGAATCCACGTGAAGTCAGCTGCTCTGGAGGCATCCAAGGCCTGTTTCTCTGCAGTCAAAGACAGAAACTCAGTGAACACATGCCCGTTCATAAATACTGTACGTGCAGTTAAGAGCTCAGGAAACTCATCAGAAGTGAAACATGCTTGTTTCCCTCCGCTGGCCTTTTCAACATCTCTGTGTGTCGTTTCTGAGATCATGCGACTCCAGCTCGGCGGCGTCTGAAATCAGATGCCGCTCTTTCCTGAGCCGGGGTTAGTCAGGTGGAGTTTAAACGCTGCTCCGCTGGATGCCACTGAGCTCTCTGATGAGCTGCTTTGTGTGGTGGAGGGGGTTAGTGGGGGTGGAGGGGTGGAGGGGTTGGCGGGGGTGGAGGGGTTGGAGGGGGTTGGCGGGGATGGGGGGTGGCTGAGTGGAGGGGTGGAGGGGTTTGGCGGGGGGGTGGAGGGTTGGAGGGGGTGAAGGGGGGTGGGAGGGTGGAGGGGGTTTGGAGGGGGTGAAGGGGCTGACAGGGGTGGAGGGGGTTGGAGGGGTGGAGGGGTTGGCGGGGTTGGCGGGCTGCGGTGGGTGGAGGGGGTGGAAGGGGTTGAAGGGGGGTTGGAGGGGTTGGGGGGGTGGAGGGGTGGAGGGGTTGGCGGGGGTGGAGGGGTGGGGGGTTGGGGGGCGGGGGGAAGGGTTGAAGGGGGGGAGGGGGGGTTGGGGGGTGGAGGGTGGAGGGGTTGGAGGGGGGGGGGTGGAGGGGTGGAGGGGTTGGAGGGGGTGGAGGGTTGGCGGGTTGCAGTGAAGGGTTGGAAGGGGGTGGAGGGGTGGGAGGGGGGGGGGGGTGGAGGGGTTGGAGGGGGGGGAGGGGGGTTGGAGGGGTGGAAGGGGGGGTGGAGGGGGGGGGTGGGGGGGGGATTGGGGGGCTGGGGTGGGGGAAGGGTTTGGGGGGGGGGGGGTGGGTCGGGGGGGTTGGAGGGGGGGGGAGGGGAGGTGGAGAGGGGGGGAGGGGGGGGAGGGGGTGGAGGGGGTGGGGGGGGTGGAGGGGTGGAGGGGTGGAGGGGGGGGGGTGTGGGTAGGGGTGGAGGGGTTGGAGGGGGGAGGGGGTGGAGGAGGTGGAGGGGTTGGAGGGGTGGAGGGGGGGTGGAGGGGTTGGAAGGGGTGGAGGGGTTGGAGGGCTGCAGGTGGAAGGGTTGAGGGGGGGGGAGGGGGGGAGGGGTTGGAGGGGGTGGAGGGGTGGAGGGGTGGAGGGGTGGGGTTGGAGGGGTGGAGGGGTTGGAGAGGGTGGAGGGTGTTGGAGGGGGGTAGGGGTGGTGGAGGGGTTGGCGGGGGTGGCAGGGTAGGGGTGGGGGGGGGGGGGGGGGGCTGGGGGGGGGGAGACGGTCCTGCGTCTGTGACCGTCAAACAGATGGCAGCAGATGGAGGCCCAGATTCAGACCTGCTGCTGCTTTATTTCCTCTGATCTCTGGATTCAGCTGCAGCATCTTTCTCCTCTGGACGTCTGCGAGCAGGTTTTGTGTTGTCGTTCTTCTTTCTTCTCCCTTTTTGTATTTTTTATCTTTATATTATTGCTCTCTCTCTGCGTCTCTGATTAAATGTGCGTCGGTTGTGCCTGTGGACGAAGTGGTTGCCTAGCAACCAGCCAACGAGAGCAGCCTCGCGGCCCGTGGTGATGTCAGTTGGAGTCGTGGGGGGTGGGGGGGGTGAGTTTGCACATGTGCTTTTGTGTGTGTTTGTGCGAGATAGACAGAGAGAGAGAGAGAGAGAGAGAAAGAGAGGGAGAGCAGTGGAGCGAGAGGATGTCAGCCCAAACCCTCAGCAGAGTTCAGCATCATCTCACGCAGGTCACGTGCAGCGCTGCTTTAGTAGGTCACCATTATGTAATCTGTGTGTGTGTGCGTGTGTGTGCGTGTGTGTTCCAGCTTCTATAAATAAAGCGGGTGAATGCCAACGAGTGCGACCCCTGAGTACGTGAGCTGGCGAGCAGCAGGGAGTCAGGGATGTGGGGGAGGTGGGGGGGGACGCATCACTTCCTCCTGAGTCTGTCAGTGAGCTGCAGTCATGTGCAAGAGAGAGAGAGCGTCCTCTGTTTCTGACACGTCTTTGTTTAAGTCCATCATAAAACCATGTGACAGTCGAGGGTCTCTGTGTTGGACACTTACAGTCGAGGGTTTCGGTGTTGGACACTTACAGTCGAGGGTCTCGGTGTTGGACACTTACAGTCGAGGGTCTCGGTGTTGGACACTTACAGTCGAGGGTAGTGCTGGGCAATATGACAATATATATCGTGGGGACAATATAAAAGTGTATATCGTGCCATTTCTCTTCTATCGTTTCTATCGTTTCTAACCTAATTTTATCAATTATTACAGCAAATATGTAATTAAATAACCTGCAATGATAAATTTGATAGAATCATATCTACTTCTACAAAGTAGCCTTTTATGTTTGCACTTTTATTCATGGTTAATGCCTTAAACAGAGTTCTCTTCAACCCTGATGTTTACTTTAGACACTTTATATTGGTTTGCAAACTTTGCACTACAAGGTTACAGATTTCAGAAAGTTGAAAAATAATTTGTGTTTATTTTTTATAGCTGAACTTCAGTGCAAAAATGTGTTTTTCCTCTCAGAAACTGTTGTGCACTTTAAAAAAATGTCAAAGCTACTGTACCTCTGTACCTACCTGTTTTTGCTGCACTAAAATGTATGTTTGTGACAGTTCAGCTAAATGTCCTTTCAAAATAAAGTTGAAAAGTAAGCAATGAAATTTTGTCAAACTTTTCAGAGAATAATGAAAACATACTTTATTATGGTATATCGTGATATATATCGTTATCGTGATATAAAATAGTCCATATCGTGATATATGATTTTTTCCATATCGCCCAGCACTAGTCGAGGGTCTCGATGTTGGACACTTACAGATGAGGGTCTCAGTTCTGGACACTTACAGTCGAAGGTCTCGGTGTTGGACACTTACAGATGAGGGTCTCAGTTCTGGACACTTACAGTCGAAGGTCTCGATGTTGGACACTTACAGATGAGGGTCTCAGTTCTGGACACTTACAGTCGAGGGTCTCGATGTTGGACACTTACAGATGAGGGTCTCAGTTCTGGACACTTACAGTCGAGGGTCTCGATGTTGGACACTTACAGATGAGGGTCTCAGTTCTGGACACTTACAGTCGAGGGTCTCGGTTCTGGACACTTACAGATGACCAGCAGCTCCTCTAGTACACCAGACAGTACTGAAACCTGAATTTCCCCCTTGGGGGATCAATAAAGTATATTTGAATTTGAATTGAATTGAATTTGTTATGGACACTTACAGTCGAGGGTCTCAGCGTTTGACACTTTTTTCTGCACTTCACTGAGCATCTGTTATTTACTGGAGCCTCCACTGTTTGATTGACAGCTGTCTTAAAAGTTCTCCACATGTGAAGATTCATTCTGACTGTAAAACTACAAATGGACCCAAACGCAGGAGTTCCCAACTAAAGTCCTTCATGTGCAACATGAGCGTAAGAATCTTGAACCAGATGGAGAAGAGGCGTTTTAGTGTCGTTGAGCCCTGAAACAACTCATGTATGATACACATCATCACCATCATCATCATTATCACCATCATCACCATCTCATCATCATCATCATCATCATCATTATCACCATCATCACCATCATCATCATCATCACTGTCATCATCATCATCACCACCATCATCACCGTCATCATCATCACCACCATCATCACATCATTACCGTCATCATGATCATCACCATCACAGTCATCATCATCATCATCATCACCACCATCATCATCATCATATCATCATCACCATCATCATTCATCATCATCATCATCATCATCATCATTATGATGATATTTGTCGGGGGTCATGCTCTGGGTCTGTAAAGGCCTAGAGACAATTGTCATCATGTAATCAGACGGATATAAAAAAATTGAATTGAATTGAATCATGTCAATCATCATCATCATCATCATCACCATCATCATCATCATCATCATCATCATCACCATCATCACCATCATCATCACCATCATCATCACCATCACCATCATCATACCATCATCATCATCAGCATCACCTTCATCATCACCATCACCATCACCATCACCATCATCATCACCATCACTGCTATCATCATCATCATCATCACCATCATCACCGTCATCATCATCATCGCCATCACTGTCATCATCATCATCATCACCACCATCATCACCGTCATCATCATCATCGCCATCACTGTCATCATCACCATCATCATCACCATCACTATCATCATCACCGTCATCATCATTATCACCATCACCATCATCATCCCATCACATCACAGCATCATCACGGTCACCAGCATCACAGCACACTGTCATCATCATCATCACCATCATCATCACCAGTCATCATCATCATCGCCATCACTGTCATCATCATCATCACATCATCATCAGCATCATCATCCAGCATCATCAGGCATCATCATCAGCATCAGCATCACCACCATCATCACCGTCATCATCATCCATCACATCATCATCATCATCATCATCATCACCACATCATCATCACCATCATCACCAGGGCACAGCATCATCGGCAGCAGCAGCAGCATCAGCAGCAGCAGCAGCAGCAGCAGGCAGGCATCACCAGAAGCAGCAGCAGCAGCAGCAGGGCATCAGCAGCAGCAGCAGCAGCATCAATCAGCAGCAGCATCAGCACGGGCAGCAGCAGCATCAGCAGCAAGCAGCACCAGCAGCATCATACATCAGCAGCAGCAGCACCACCAAATCATCAGCACACGTCAGCATCATCATGCAGCATCATCATCACCATCACTCATCAATCATCATCACCATCATCATCAATCATCATCAGCATCATCAGCATCATCATCATCATCATCAATCATCATCAGCATCATCATCATCATCATTCATCATCATCATCATCACCATCATCATCATCATCATCATCACCACCATCATCATCATCATCATCATCACCATCATCATCATCATCATCACATCATCATCATCATCACATCATATCATCATCACCATCATATCATCATCATCATAATCACATCATCATCATCACAAATCATCATCACCATCATCAATCATCATCATCAGCATCATCATCATCAATCATCATCATCATCATCACATCATCACACCATCAGCATCATCATCATCACATCATCAATCATCATCAATCATCCAGCATCATATCATCATCATCATCATCATCATCATCATCCATCATCATCATCATCATCATCATCATCATCATCATCATCATCATCATCATCATATATCATCAGCATCATCATCATCATCCTCATCATCATAATCATCATTCATCATCATCATCATCATCATCATCATCATCATCATCATCATCATCATCATCACATCATCATCATCATCATCACATCATCATCATCATCATCATCATCATCACCAGCATCATCATCATCATCATCATCATCACCATCATCATCCCCATCATTACCATCAGCATCACCAGCATCATCATCATCATCATCATCATCACCACCATTATCATCATCACCATCATCATCATCATCACCATCATCATCATCACCACCATCACCATCATCATCACAACCGTCATCATCATCACCATCATCATCACCACCATCATCATCACCATCATCACTACCATCATCATCACCATCATCAACCACCATCAGAATCATCATTACCATCAGCATCACCAGCATCATCATCATCACCAAAATCATCACCATCATCATCATCATCATCAATCATCACATCATCACCATCATCATCATCATCATCATCACATCATCATCAAAATCATCATCACCAGCATCATCATCATCATCACCACCATCATCATCACCACATCATCATCACCATCATCATCATCATCATCATCATCACCACCATCATCATCACCATCATCATCATACATCATCATCACCATCATCATCATCACCACCATCATCATCATCATCACCATCATCAATCATCCATCATCACATCCATCATCATCATCAGCATCATCATCATCATCATCATCATCCATCATCATCATCATCACCATCATCATCATCATCATCACATCACCATCATCACCACCAATCATCACCACCATCATCCATCACCATCATCATCACCATCATCATCCCATCATCACCATCCCATCATCACCATTCATCATCATCACCAGCATCACCATCATTCACCATCAGCATCATCACCAGCATCATCATCATCACATCATCATCATCAGTCATCATCACCATCATCACCAGTCATCAACCATCATCACCATCATCCCATCATCATCATCACCACCATCATCATCATCACCATTATAATTCCCATCATCACCACCATCATCATCACCATCATCATCAACCATCATCACCAATCACCATCATCATCCATCAGCATCATCACCATCATCATCACCAATCATCACCACCATTCATCATCACCATCATCATCAGCATCACCAGCATCATCATCATCACGAGCATCATCATCATCACGAGCATCACCATCATCATCATCATCACCATTCATCACCCGCATCATCATCATCACCACCGTCATCATCATCACCATCATAATCCCCATCATTACCATCAGCATCATCATCATCATGAGCATCACCATCATCATCTTCATCATCACCATCATCACCAGCATCATCGTCATCATCACCATCATCACCAGCATCATCATCATCACCAGCATTTACCAGCATCATCATCATCACGAGCATCACCATCACCATCATCATCATCATCACCATCATCACCAGCATCATCATCATCACCAGCATTTACCAGCATCATCATCATCACGAGCATCACCATCACCATCATCATCATCATCACCATCATCACCAGCATCATCATCATCACCACCGTCATCATCATCACCATCATCAGCATCATCATCACCATCATAATCCCCATCATTACCATCAGCATCATCATCATCATGAGCATCACCATCATCATCTTCATCATCACCATCATCACCAGCATCATCATCATCATCATCATCATCATCATCACCAGCATTTACCAGCATCATCATCATCACGAGCATCACCATCACCATCATCATCATCATCACCATCATCATCATCATCATCATCATCCATCATCATCATCATCATCACCATCATCACCAGCATCATCATCATCATCATCATCACCAGCATCATCACCATCACCGTCATCACCACCACCATCATCATCATCACCAGCATCATCATCGTCATCATCGTCATCATATCATCATTTTCAACACACATGACTTTTTTATGTCTATAAATCTAAGAGCGAAGTCAATGCAACAAAAGCTGAAGGTTTAGCTGTAGATTTATGATTGAAGAGATTAAAGATTAAAGGTTTTACTAGAAAGTTTGAAGGTTTTTTTCTTTGTTTTTTTTATAAAGAAAATTCCATTGTTCGAGCATGTAGAGATGAACCGAGTGCGTGCACGCGCACATGCACAGTTAATCCAGAGTGATACGATGACCTGTGGATCATCTACAGATCAGCATGACTCTCCAGCATCCTGGGCTTTAAAAATAAAACCCTTTTTTATGGTAAATGACTGAATACCGTCTCTATCTCTTCCATTCTGACTAACAATTACAATTACTGAAAGAAACACCTCACAAACACAGGCTGTTCTGAAAAATAGAAAAGTATGTTGTGGAGTGATAACTGCTTGGTCCAGTAAAGGCATGATGGGAAATGAAGGCCGTCTCATTCATTTCTAGTTTGCCTCCCTGCGATCAAAAAAATAATGTCACGGAGAAAAGAAATCAGTTATTTTTGCTCTGAATGACAGAGGCACTTCAGGCAAGGACTCCAGCTGACCGTGGGTAACGTTGCCTCAAACAGCCTCGCGGCATTGATATCGAGGTCATGCCGCCTGTTTCAGGCCGAGATTGTTTAAGGGTTTATTTAAGCAGCTCTACTGACATTCGTGTCTGTCGGCCTGAAGCATTTTAATTTAGTCTGTGATGACATGTAGCTCTGCAATGAGGACATTTCAACATTTTCATGTTAAGTTCAACAAAAAGCACCATGATACAAAAGTCATTGGATTATTGTTTCAAATGATCGTTCATTTTAACGCTGACCAGAAAAATCAAAAACGTTAAAAAAAAAAACAACCAGCCCGACCGTAGATCAGACTTTCACCATCAGAAACAAGACACGTAGTTTCTGGACATGAACCATATTCCAACAAAGACATAACCTCACATTTAAGGAGTTTGTGGTCCACTCAGCGATTGAGCAGTCCAAACCATGACCCCTCCACCGCCGTGCTTGACAGTTGGTGTGACTGTGCTGATGCGCTGTGTTTGGTTTCTGAACGAACGTGCTGTTGTGCACTGGGGTCACTGGTTTTCACTTTGGTTTCATCTGTCCATCGCACATCATTCCAGAAGTCCCGTCGGTTGTTCTGATGAAACGAGGCCGTTCCAGACAAACCAGACTTCCTTGTTGCGTTTCCACCAGCCCCGGTTCCAGGGTAAAACTAGGAGGTGATGTTGGCAGAACCGACCTCCTCTTTAGTCCTTTTAGCCGTCACGTCTCCGCTTACGGTGACGGGGCCGGTTGCATGTAAACTACCATTCAAAACCACGCGATGGCAGTAGCGCAAGTCCAGACGTCGGTCACGTAACAGCAACGCCAAAGATGGATGAAATGCGACCTGACAGTTCTCACTGCAGTCGCCTTGGAAAACATCAGATACGTGTCCCATTTAGGACCACATGTGAAAGTGACCCAGGACCGATGTGAAAAAATCGGATTCCATGTCATTTCAGTTGTTCAGACAGCCCCCCCCCCCCCCAAGACCTAAGACCGTTGCTTATGTCTTTCCCTCCTAGTATTGTGTTAACACAAACTCAAATTCTTCACGGGAGCAAGAGGTCCGCTTTCATGGAGGTGATCCTCCTTCCACCTACCTTCTTAAAGTCCTGCAGAAGCACTAAAGGCTCACTTAGTTGTAATTTTTTTGTTTTTGGCTCAAAGACATCATTTAATGTTATGATGTACAGTGATCCCTTACCAATTCGCACTTTAAGTTCTGCGGTTTTAGTTATTCGCGGATTTTTCAGAAATATATAATTTTTTTTTTTAAATCGCAGAAACTTTACAGGATGTTGTGCGCGTTCTCTCACAGCGAAGAAATGTGAGGCAGCCTGGCCCCTTTAAGAAGGTGGCCTTATGGGTAATGGTGTGGCCTTATGGGTAGTGGTGTGGCCTTATGGGTAATGTAGTGTGTGAGTCGTGTGACGGCAGAACAAAAACGGGGTTAGATGAAAAGTATAGTGAGCATCAACAGCAGCCCAGGGTGTATAGATTTACATTTTCTGTTAACCGACAGGAGCCCAACAATACAACCTGTGTGATGTTACAAGTTCCTGCAGTACCAGAATAAAGTGCTCGTTCCATGCAGAGAAAACCAGACTTTTTCTTTTGTTGTTGTTAGCGTGTTAGCCGCTAATTACGAGCCAAAAATAGCACAATACCAGCGGTTTCTTTCCTACGGTTCAGAGACCAGAGGCTGTGAAGGTAACAGAAAGACCTCGCTACCTTTTTGTGGTTTTTGAACATATTTAAAACACATTATTTAGGCTTGCGGGGCTCCGACTCCAGTTCGCGGATTTTGATTTTCACGGGAGGCCGCCAGTCTATTAACCATGAAAAATAAGGGATCACTGTAATATATAACACGTTGTGGTTTATTTAAAGTGTTGTGTCTGTCTCAGATTAAAAACGCTGTCCTGACCCAGCGCTGCGTGATTTATTTGTGTCGGGCTTTCTGTGACTGGTTCGCTGATTTGCTTTAGTGCCGCCATGAGTTTAATTTTCACTCCTGCAACTCCTGAGGTTTGTAAGCAAATATTTGTGAACCTGACGCAGCGCTTCGGCGTGCCGACGTTAGCGCTGACAGCTCTCCTGGTGGACATCTGCCTGTGCAGATGAGAGGAGCGTGAGGAGAAACTCGCAGCAAAGGGCTGTCCTCTTTTTATGACTCTTTGTGGCAGCGAGAAATGGTAATAAGGTCAGAGAAGCTAAACGAGGCAATGTGCTAATTAGTCTTAATAGGCAATTACATAACTTTCACATCAGTTTCCCAACTGCGTCTGTTTAACAGACGGCGTGGAGAGCAGCTCCAGCGTTTGCAGGCGTTTGTAACCGACCGAGCAGCGGGAACAGATTTAGTTTCTACCTCCATCCATCCAACACAGGGTCTTGTGAAAAAGCAGCTGATGGACTGTGAGTTTTCTCAGCGAGCAGCAGGGACGAGTGATGGCTGCCCCTCCTCCTTCATCAGGCCTCTTCACTTCCCCTCAGGATCCTCCATATGTCACGCTCAGGGAAGAGCAGAAATCTAGGCTAAGCGCAGCTCCTCACCATTGGTGGAGAAAGTCCTTTTGGAGTGTGCGGCGGTCACATTTTGCCCCTCGGCTCACTCAGCCAGAACAAACTCTGCGGTTTCGTCAGGCGAGTGATCAAAAGGAAAACAGAAACATCGAGGGAAGTGTGGCTGCTCCGTTATTGTGTGCAACACGTCTTCTTAACAGTCACGCCTGAGCTGAGACGGTTTGTTCCTTTTAGCAGATCTGGTGCGCATCCTCCTTTCAGAATACAAGCTTTCACCATCCAGGCAGGCGACTCAGAGTCCTCCTTGTTGCAGTTTGAACCACTTTTAAAAACTCATTAGATTCCAGCTCAATCACAGTTTTGAACATACGTTTCTGAGGCTTCAAGCTGACGAGCCGCACAGCGAAGATCTGGTAGAGTTGTGGGATTTAGGTTGAGAAAACTGGTTACAAACTGTGAGGCTTCATGCCAACGAAGAGCATGTTTGCTTTGAGTTCAGAGGGAGTTAAACTGTGTCTTTGTAGTTTTACAGAAATCATGAGACAAACTGCTGAGGGAGGAACACTGTTGCTGCATGAGGAAGTCTGGAGTGACAGCGTTAGAGTGGAGTATCTACTGAAACTAAACTAGAGTTAGAGCTGCTTCATGACACAACTTTACTGCAAGCAGCTAACTTCAGCTAACTACAACTGGCTTAACATTACTGGAGCAACATACCTCAGCTAGCTCTACTGTTAGCCAGCTAACCTTAGCTAACTTTAACTAGATTAACATTATATCATTACTGGAGCCAGCTAAGCTTAGCTAACTTTAACATGATTAACATTACATCTTTACTGGAGCCAACTTACCGTAGCTAACTTTGACTTGATTAACTTTACATCTTTACTGGAGCCAACTTACCGTAGCTAACTTTAACACGATTAACATTACATTATATCATTACTGATTTTGGCTTGTGGTTCCATTTAAATTAATACCTTTAATTAAAGTCAAAGAAGTTCAGTAGTTTTTATTTTTTATTTTTTTTAATCTCATGGAAGCTTTAGATGAGAGGAATGAGGAAGAGGAGAGGGGAGACTGGTGCTGGCTTGCGCCCGTTAGCATTAGCTTCCATTAGCTCACATTAGCGTGATTGTTATGTTGTTGCCGCCATGTTTGTTGTGATCAGCATGCTGTGCTGCAGCCTGCATTCAATTCCCTCATTTGCTAGTCGTTCTTTTAGCCTTTTCTGTTTTTTTCTTTTTTTATGTGTAACATGTGGGAAAATACTGCAAATATCAATTAAAGTCAGCAACTACCAAAATTATGACCGAGTTAACGAGTTGTTTTCTTGCATAAGGGGGTATTCTTGATTTTCCTTACTGAGAAATCGTTTTTCTGATTATCTCGACATCACTTGAACATAGCATTCGCTGCCAGTCATTCAAGGCTCAGAGGGAGCGAGGCACTGCCGTGTTAAAAAAAAAAATGTTATCAGGGCTATTGGTCATGATATCGGACTTATCGGGATGACGTCATAATTTCCTGTTATCGGCCCGATAGTTATCGTGCACCCTTAAATTAATGCCTAATTTTAATGCGTTTAATGCGTTTGTTTGACTCTTTGATTACTATAATAAGAAATACGTGGTCTCAAAAAAGGGGGAAAAAAAGGACTACTTTCAGAGGTGGATGAATCCATGTTTTGTGCTCTAGTGAGCGTTGGTGCTCACTGATGTGTTGGTAATAGTTTCTGGATGCCAGAGGAGCAGTACGGCACAGAGGACGGGGATGCATCAGGCTGCAGCACACGATGTGACACAGTTATTGTTGGTTTTAGTCATTTCAGTCGTTTATGGGTCCAGACTACTTGTCACGGGTCTATTTTCCTGTTAGATGTGAGAGGTTCACGTCAGCCGTGACTCCACCTCTAAACCTCCTGACGAAGTAGAACAAACGTTCAGAAGAAGAAAACAGAACAATATCCAACCACAAGTAATTCAATCATTCTCACATTTACTTTGACTCATCTTCGCAAACAGTGTGGAGCCAAGATGTTTCATGTTTGTTTGTTTTTTTCTCTGAAATTTGATTTCAAAAAGTTTCATGGCAGTGGGGGGGGGTGGCTGATCTGTCACCAGCTTCATCACATCAAAAACTATGCCAGGATTGCACATCCCATGTCCTGTACGCATTAGCATTGTTGTTTTCTCTGGATCAGCTTCCTCCAGTACTTCCAGTCCAGCTGGGAACTGGGAACTGGGAACTGGGAACTGCGTAGGCCAGTTCTAGATCCGTTTCCGTTTCCGTGCAGGGATGAGCTTGACTTCATCACCTGGGTGTGTCAGTCCAACGATGAGACGTTCGGTTCAGTTCAGACCAAACATCAGGCCTTTCCATGGATGGAAATTGTTCATTATGTTTCACCAAACAACATCTTAGAGGCTGAACGTCGTCCCCGAGTGGCTACGGAAGCTCACGGCTGAGCTTGAAGCTAACAGCTGAGCTCGAAGCTAACGGCTGTAGCTGGAAGCTAACGGCTGAGCTGGAAGCTAACGGCTGTAGCTGGAAGCTAACGGCTGAGCTGTTCATGTGGTGAAACATTTTTCATTAAGTCGGGGTGTCAGGTGGTAAGTGGCATTTTGAAAAAAAAATTAAAACAAGGGTTCTTGGCTCATTTATTGATCTCCACCTCTGCAGGTCAAAACTTAACTGTAATGCGACGTCTCTGTCTGTAGGGGTCCCCCCGAGCACAACCCCTCCATCTCAGTTGGCAACGGGGTCATTCTGGAGTTCAGGTTCCTGCCCAGGGACACTTAGACATGTGACGGGGATCGAGATCGACCCGGTGACCGTCCTGTTTAGGCTCAACTGACCCTTCCCGCTACACCACAGCCGTACGGGTTCAGATCAAAACTTTACCACGAATGTAAGACGTGAGTCCAGTTCCTGTTCCTATGGAGACAGAAATGTCCTTTTAGTTTCTGCAATAAAGCACTCAGTAAGAGGATGAGACGTGTCCATGTACCTTTGAGTTAAGGTCTTTTCTTCCAGTGACGTCGTCCTTGAAGATCTTCTCCAGCTCTGAGAGCAGATCTTTTTCTTTTTGTTTTTGATTTATCACGTGAAATCAAATCAAATCAATCTCACTTCAATCACACGGCGCAGTTCAGGGTATTATGAGGGGAAAACCCTCGCCAGTCTTTTATGAATTAAAATCAGAAGCATGTATTGCTCTCGTTGAGAGTCACAGACTAAAAAAAAAACACTCGATGCAGCAAGAAAAACAAGAACGAATGATGAAAACCAGCCAAAGGCCAGAAGCTTCGAGTGCTGGGGCTTCACTTTGAACGTGTGCATGTGCTGCCACCTGCTGTTGCTTTGCGGTATTACATCATAAACTCAGTCCAGCGACGGGGACCACAGTTAACTGCTGCTCCCCTTCATTCATTTATTTCCTTTAACCGTGATCAGGGCTGTTTCTAGTCACCTTGGGGGCCCTAGGCAAGAGAGAGCATGGGGGCCCTCCCGGCCCAAAAACACCAAGAAGATTTTTCAATCCAGGAATCTTTTATTTCTAAATAACAGAAGTGCACAATAATGTAAGAAAACTTAAAATACAATATAACATAACAAACACAACTGAAATGTGCAAAGTTTGACAAAAACACAATCAAGCAAAAAAATAAAAAAGTTGAAATAAATAAATAGTTAGTGGTTTTTGGTTCCATATCCACGTCCTGGTGGAAATTGTTTTTAAAACCTTTGCTTGCGGCCTTGGTTTGTGCAAATGAAGTGATGATGTCTTCCATGTCCAAAGAACGTCTCACATCACGTTCTATTGAGATCAGTGCCAGTCCTGTCAGACTGGGACAAAGCAGCATCACAACTATTTTTTAATAATGTCAGCTTATACACCTTTGAACTTTCCGGTTTTCTTTTTTCTTCATCTTCTTGTTTTTTTTTTTTTTTTCTTTTTGCGTGTCCTGATGCATATGCTCGCTTCATTTTTCTTGTATCGAGTTTGAAGCACCGCGGAAAGCCGGCCACGGGCAGTTGGGGCCCCATTAGGGGGGTTACAAACGTGTTGCTGCAGTGTCTATGGAGGTTTCAGGTTGTGTCATTGATATGGATCGATTTTGGACGCGTCTCGGGGGGTCCCTTAACACACGAGGCAGTGACAGCTAGTGGGGGCCCTATGCGAGGGGGTTTTCAACATATCGTCGTTGCAGTGTCTAAAGCAGTTCAGTCATTGTGTCATTGACAAAAGCACCAGTGTCACCGCTGTCCTGGGGCCCCTTCCAGCTCGGGGCCCTAGGCAATTGCCTAGTATGCCTACCCCGTTGCGGCGTCTCTGACCGTGATGTGATCACTCTTTTCTTGTAGCTTCTCATCTAAAATCCTTAACTTGTGCTCTTTTCTTCTGACGACATCACTTTTAGAGACGTCCGCTCATGTAAAATGAGAAACCGTCCTTCTAATCCTGTTGTGTTGTGTGTCATCGACTGGACCGTGAAATTCGGTCCTTAAACGCAGCAGCGAGTGTTCTCCGGAGTGGCTGCGAAAGAAAAGAGCAAATAATCAAGTTTTTTCCAGTGACCTTCTAGACCACAGGTGTCAAACACAAGGCCCGCGGGCCAAATGTGGCCCGCCACGTTATTTTATGTGGCCCTCGAGAGCTTGTGCACTATTGGCTTAAATTTTAAACCAATATTTTAAGACTTAAAATAAGCTTTAAAGTGCATATTGACAATAAACTACATCTCCCATAATGCATTTTACCGTTACCTACAACGATAACAGTATATCACCACGAGCAAGAACTCAAGATGATTTTCAGAACTGATGGATTTGAGAAAAAACTCTACAAACTAATCCCAACATGTCAAAGAAAAGAAAGATTGATGCAGAAGGAAGACAGTTTCATGAACAACGGTAAAAAACGAATACAAGTTTGTACCTCAAGGTGAAATAACCGTATGTCTTTTGTGTTATAGGGATAACATTTATTTGACCTGTTGTCTCCTCTCTGTCCTTGCCCCCCCCAGACCTCCCAGTGATGACTCAGGGATGCGTAACAACGCCGCTGCCGCCGCCCTCACCTCCACGCCCCCCAGCAGCCTCCCATCGCAGGCGCACCCCTGCAGCCCGCCAGACTCCGCCTCCTCCCTCACCCCCTGCTCCTCCCTGCCGCCCTCCGTGTCGCCCACCCTCACCGACGTCTTCGGCCTCCCCACCCCGCCCATGGGCAGCGGCGGCGGCTACAGCCTGAGCTCCTCGTGCGGCGGCAGCGGGAGCTCGCGGTCCCCGTCGCCGCTCACCCTCATGCAGGCGGTGGCGGCCTCGGGGAAGCCCTTCGCCTCCAAGCCCATGGAGCTGTGGAGCAAGCACGACGTGGCGGACTGGCTGGAGAGCCTCAACCTGGGGGAGCACAGGGACGCCTTCCTGGACAACGAGATCGAGGGGGCCCACCTGCCCTCGCTGCAGAAGGAGGACCTGATCGACCTGGGCGTGACCAGGGTGGGCCACCGCATGAACATCGAGAGAGCCCTCAAGCTGCTGCAGGACAGATAAGCCCCGCCTCCTCGGGGGGCGAGGCGCCGAGTCGGGGCTGAGGAGAGGGAGGTGTCGCCGGTCTCTTCATCAGATATCATCTCCAGCCGTCGGAAGCTGGGGGGAGTTTTGTCCAAGCTGAAGCTGCCTCTTGCCGTTTTTGTCCTCTCTCGTCCTCGTCTCAGTGCTCCGGTTTTTTCCCGCCCTCTTCCTCCTGCCCCACCGTCCCCAGGGGACCAGGGGACCAGGGGACCAGGGGACAGGGAGGCGTCTGGAGGAACTGGAGAAGGGAGTAGCTGCTATGTCTCATCGGAGGACAGTTTTGTCGGACTGTCCGGAGGACTCTGGGACGGTCCAAACTCATCTGGCGGTTTATTTCACGTTAAGACTCACCCAGCTGCTTTGGAAAACCCAAACTTTTTCCAGACGCCCGGCGTGGGTCCACGAAAAAACCAGCTGAGCTGGTCGTCGCTCCTTTTCTATCTTTGCTAGAGTTTGTTCAGAGAATATTTCTTCACTAGAGTCCCACCGGAGTTATATTTCTGGGTGCATCTGAGGTTGTAGAGAAAACTTTGCGATAGACTCAGTTGTTTTTGTTTTCTTTTTGCTTTTCACCTGTTTGTGTCAAAATAAGAGCATCAGCTGATGCAAGAGTGCCACACTTTCCTCAGCCTGAGCAACCGCACACACACACACACTGTTACGTTGCTATCGACGACCTTCACCTCCTGAGGGAGAGGAGGACGTCTCCAACTGACGACTGAGGCGAGGACACGAGGTACCAGGTAGACCGTGTGTGTGTGTCTTTGGTCACGGTTGACCCAAAAAAAATGATATCACCTCGGCCCGTTTAGCTGTTTCCTTGAATCTGCCATGTAGAGGAGGCAGAGCTGCTAGTTTCCTTTCAGTCAAATCCTCTTCCATCTCACCATCAGCAGGTCAGCACTTTGCAGGAAATGTGACGGCGAAGTGGCGACGACGAATCAGACGTGGAAGAAGCTGAGGTTCGTTCAGAGACGGCGTTGCAGGGTACGTTTGGAGGACACGCGTTTTGGGAAATACACGAGTTTGGTCTCCTGCTGTGAACTGAAAGTGTGACTCTTCTAATGCAGCCTTTCTCAACCTTTTTTCAGTCGCGACACCTTTCAAAAGTGAATAAAATCTCACGACACCCCAGAGTAAAATATAATCCAAAGCCACACTGCATCGCTCCGACTGTAAATGCCTCCAAATTGCTTCCATCCATCATCCTTGTATTGCCTCTTTTTAGCCTTATCGCTAGCAGCTAGCTTTGGTACCTATGGAGCAGATTCAGAGCTGGTGGATGAAGGCTTGATGAAGAAGTCGGCTCCTCTGTGATGTTCCGTTCCTGTGGGGCTTTTCTTTTTAGAAAACCATCTATGATGCTGCTAAAAAGTTCTCTTTGCTATCTGTGATATAAAATTCCAGCGGTTAAATGATATTACGACGTAAGCTAACTGGGCAGTCACGCTGACCCCGTACTGACGTTGTTAACATTGGGAAATGGGCATGTGAGACATGTTTTTATTATTCATTTCATGTCCAATTATGTATCTTATTTATTCATAGGCAAAAAGTATGTATTTATTTATGCATTTATATATTTATACAGTGGTACCTTTACTTACGAAATTAATTGGTTCTGGAAGTAGTTTTGTAACCTGAAAATTTCTTAAGTAGAGACGGAGTAGTTTTCCATGTAAATGCCCTAATCCGTTCCAAGTCCCCCAAAATTCAAACATTTGTTGTTGTTTTTTTTATAAATTATAAATAATACATGAAATGACATAAAAACCTGTAAGAAATACATGTTAGAACTAGAAAAGCTCAGACCTCCACTAAACGCAATAATTATCGAAAATTTGAAAGTGATCCAGAATCCAGGATTTCTTCCGGATCACACCCAAAATGAAATCAGTTCTTCCTTTTCACATTTCTGACAACTCCTGAAAATTTAGTCAAAATCCATCCATAACTTTTAGAGTTATCTTAAACACAGACAGACAAACAGATAAACATAACCTCCTTGACGGAGGTATAAAAATTGTTTGTTTACTGGTTGCTGGGTTACGCTCATACAGACAAGGGGCCCTCCTAGCCAATGGGATGCCAGGAAATGCTAAGCGATAGCCAATGGCAGAGCAGCTCTGACGCACCGCTTTCAAACCGAGATACAGAGCCGACAGCTATGTTTACGTTCAGTAAACTCTGGGAGCTGTGAGTAGCAGCGCTACTGGATTTTAGCCTTTCGTATCCTGAAATTTCTTTCGTAACGAGAGGCAATATTTTCCCTTTGAGGCGTTTCGTAACCTGAAAATTTCGTATGTAGAAACGTTCATAAGTAGAGGTACCACTGTATATAAAATGTCAGAATAGGTCATTTTTTTGACGACACCCCTGAAGCAGCCAGACGACACCCCAGTGTGCCGCGACACCCCGGTTGAGAAAGGCTGCATGAAAGAAGAGCCAGAACTCCTTCTGAATCGCAGTGAGAGCGCTCCCATCCGTACATTTTTATCCAGCTTTGTGCCAAAAAAAATAGAAACATTAAAATCCATCTGACAGTAAGTTCCAAAGATTCTCCTGCTGTAAACTCATATGAGCCCAGCATTTGGTCTCTGGACCCCTGAACCCCTCGTCTCCATGTGAGCCCAGCCAGTCCTAAAAAACAACTTTCTGAACACGATGCTGCTGAACCTCGACTAGTGATGGTCAGAAACCGGGTTTTTCGTCCAGCACCAAGTACTGATTAGGTACCAGTTTCTGACGTAGCGTCAACGCTGCAGAGCCAGTACAGTCCAGCAGCTCACTGCTCCACCTGCTGACTCGGTTCTTCCCTGACTCTATCCCCAGAACCAGGGTTCTTTTATGAAAACAACATGGTGTCGGAGGGTGCATGTGCACAAACCGATACCCAGATGTCAATATTTTCAGTGAGTTTGTCCAGTTCTGGTTTTATTATCAGAACTTCTCCAGCTCAGACCTGAACAACAACTGAAGCAACCCGAGAACTGAAGCAACCCGAGACCATGATACTGCCCCCCACAGGCCGTAATGGTCGCTCCTCACTACATCTACCGCTTTACTGACCCTGATGGCAACATCGGTCAGGACCAGGGTCAGGACCAGGACCTGGGTCAGAGTCAGAGTCAGACTTAGAGTCAGGGTCATAACCAGGACCGTGGTCAGAGTCAGGACCGGGACCAAAGTCAGGGTCAGTGTCAGTATCAGGGTAATAATCAGGACCGTGGTCAGAGTCAGGACCGGGACCAGAGTCAGAGTCAGGGTCAGAGTCAAGCCTGATTTATACTCAAACGTCAGGTCGTCTGCGTCACCTACGCAGACGATGCAGAGATGCCCCCCCACCCTACGCCGACACTACGCAGACACTCCGGTGTGCCTTACCCAAAATTGTAGGTCGACGCAGACAGTGTCGCAGAGAGGAGAGAAAGGAGACCTCTGATTGGTCAATTCTACATCCGCATAGAAAAGAGCGCGTCATTGAATAAATGAGGAAGTACCCACATCTGTATGATTCTGGTTCTCCACACTACAAAGACAGCACATATTCTAGTAATTCATGGAGGGAGATTGCGATGAATGTGGGTCTGGATACGACCGAGATGGTGAGGAAGTGGAAAAACGCAAGAGATACAGTTTAGTAAGTTTAGCTAGTTCGTGATTGTCCATCTTGCGTTGTGGCGTGGAATAACATAGCGGAGACTGCGCTAGTATAAATCAAAAGTGACGGCGGCATCTCTGCAACAAGCTGACGGCGACACATTGACGCGAGAGTATACACGGCCCTTCAGGGTCAGGGTAATAATCAGGACCTGGGTCAGAGTCAGAGTCAGACTTAGAGTCAGGGTCAGAGTCAGGGTCAGAGTCAGAGTCAGACTTAGAGTCAGAGTCAGGGTCAGAGTCAGGACCAGGATCAGGGTCATAATCAGGACCAGGGTCAGAGTCAGACTCAGACTTAGAGTCAGGGTCAGGGTCAGAGTCAGAGTCAGACTCAGACTTAGAGTCAGGGTCAGGGTCAGAGTCAGAGTCAGACTCAGACTTAAAGTCAAGGTCAGAGTCAGACTTAGAGTCAGGGTCAGAGTCAGAGTCAGGACCAGGATCAGGGTCATAATCAGGACCATGGTCAGAGTCAGGGTCAGAGTCAGACTTAGAGTCAGGGTCAGAGTCAGAGTCAGGACCAGGATCAGGGTCATAATCAGGACCATGGTCAGAGTCAGAGTCAGGACCAGGATCAGGGTCATAATCAGGACCATGGTCAGAGTCAGGGTCAGAGTCAGGACCAGGATCAGGGTCATAATCAGGACCATGGTCAGAGTCAGGACCAGGATCAGGGTCATAATCAGGACCATGGTCAGAGTCAGAGTCAGGGTCAGAGTCAGGACCAGGATCAGGGTCATAATCAGGACCATGGTCAGAGTCAGGGTCAGAGTCAGGACCAGGATCAGGGTCATAATCAGGACCATGTTCAGAGTCAGGGTCAGAGTCAGGACCAGGATCAGGGTCATAATCAGGACCATGGTCAGAGTCAGGACCAGGATCAGGGTCATAATCAGGACCATGGTCAGGTCAGAGTCAGGTTCAGAGTCAGGTTTAGGATCAGAGTCAGGACCAGGACCAGGTTCAGAGTCAGAGTCAGAGTCAGGACCAGGATCAGGGTTGTGCACAGACATGTTTGGAGACAGATGCTGAATTGTGAATTTTGCAAAGTTGCAACTTTTGCTTCTAAAAAGCAAATTTTTCACAAAAATCTAAAATTTTGAAAAATTGTGACTTTTAAAGGTAAAATTAAGACAAAATTGCAGATTTTTGTTTTATATCATATTTTAAATTATGAATAAAAAAAATCCTAACTTTTAAGCTGAATATCAGAACTTTCTGACTTAAAATCAAAATCACGAGTTTTACAATGTCCCAACTTATAAAAAGCGTATTTTCGTCAAAAAAAAAAAAATCACAAAAATTACGACTATTTCATAAAATTCCCAAATTTTTGTTGAAATTTTTGGGAATTTTATGTTTTTTGTTTTAATGACACATTTTTCTTGTTAAATCTCATCTTTTGAACGTCACTCTGCTGCTGTTGATGATAAAACAGCTGCTCCAACATCAGCTCTGAGGGGGAGGACCTTAGGCACCACCTGATCTCTTGTGGGAGGAGCTTAGGCACCACCTGAGCTCTGCAGCGTCAGTCACAGGTTCATCTGCAGCAGGTTTCTTCTCTGATCTTTGCTGTAATTATTTAGAAGAAAGAAATTTGTGTATTTCCCAAAACGTCAAACGTGTCCGTGGTTGTAACCGGGTCGCGCTTTATTGCATTTGTATCCAGCTGTGAATAATTTTGAAGACTAGTTTAATTTGTTTGTTGTTGTTCTTTTTTTTGTAATTATCTACAATTTTGAATAACACAGCTTGACATTAAAGACGTAGTACTCAGATGTAGATATTTCGAGCACCTAGAGTCATATTTTACCAGAAAAGTGACATAGTATTTATTTAGCAGAATGACTACGTGAACACTGATCTTAAAAGAAAACCCAACTGGCGCTGAAACCGAGACAAACCGAAGCAACTGAACTGGAGTTTGGTTTGTGATTTATTTCAGATAAAGACGGACGGAAATAAGAAATGTTTCTAGAAATGTTCTCGTGAAGCGTTTGGTCTGAGAGGAGGCAGATGTTGAAGCAGACAGGAACATCTGCTGCAGATGTTTGATGACAGGTGGAGGCGGAGTCAGTGATGTACATAAGAGTGTTTAACGGGATAAAAATGTCTATTTGATTCTATGTACAGATCTATGAAGATGTTTAGAGAGAAAAGAGGAAACTGAGGGTTGATTTATAGATTTAAAGCTGACCTGATGACCCCCCCCCCCCCCCCCTTCATCCTGCAGAGGATGCCTTAAACAGCTCACCCCCCCGCACCCCCCCTCGTCGTGGACTCTTCACGAGCACCCCCCCCCCCCCCCCGCCTGCTGCCGTTTCTGATCCGTGCTCCCCCGGCGTGGTTATTTTACTATTTTATTTTATTTTTTTCTGGAGCGCACCGGTCCGGTTTCACGGACCGGGCGTGGGAACGGAGCCGCCGCATCCGTGTTAGCGCTCACGGCGGCGGCGTGTCAGAAAAGCACAGTATTTTTAAAGATTTGTATAGAGTTCTATGACGTTTTCTAGAGGTTATCTGAACAAAACCTGTTCAACACTGATGCTTGGATTTGCCAAAAACAGGAAAACTATATACGTAGATGAAAAAAGTGGATTACTATTAGACCTATGAGTTATGTAAGAAGCAATATTTATTCCGAATGAATCTCCTTGGTTGTGTTTTACTTTTTGCCATTTTAAAGTGACATATCATGATGCAGAAACTCCTTGAAGCGTTGCCTAAAGCAGATCCACTCCTGCAGTAGATTTCAGATATTTTGGCCGACAACGTCACCACTGAAGCGGATCTCTGACAGACACCACCAGACCAGAGTCTGTAGTGTTGGTATAAAATGAGCAAAATAAGAAAAAAAAAGTGTACATTTTTTAAAAAGTTAAATCTGCAGGCCGCTCTATGAAAACCTGTATGTGTGAACATGAATCCTCCAGAACCTGGTGTTGGCGGGTTCTTCTGCTGGACCAACAGCTGAGCAGTAGTACAAACCTTGAAAGAACCAGAACCAGAACCACAGTCTGGCGGGACGCCCACGACCCACTGACCCACTTCCACTCCCCTTCAGAACACCGCTCCCACCTTTATCATTGTCCAACATTTGGGTAACTGTTTTCTTTTTCTTTTCTTTTTTTTTTTTTAAATTATTATTATTCCTTTCTTTCTCTATTAATTAAAACATTTATTTTTCATGAATAGATTTTATTCTTTAAGTCTTCATAGAAGCTAAGACGTTTTCGGTAATCTGTGGAAAGACTTGTGTTCATGTTTTCTATGTTGCTGTAATTTTGTGCTAATGAATCATCATAGAGTCAACTAATTACTGAAACGAAAAGAGAGAATTTTCCTGTAACAGCACTCGTCCCCCCCCCCCCTCCCCCGCCCACTCGATTCCTGAAGACTTCTTGTATGGCAACCAAAATTCACTGTAAGAAATAAATATAATATTGCACTAGTGTCGTATCCGTCTTTGTCCTGCAGCTCAGGGATCAGCAGATCACTGGTAACCAGTGGGGGGGGGGGGCACCAGTTAAAAGCTTTGCTGCAGAATTTTGAAAAGCATCAACGTTTGTATCCAGTTCAGACTTGGACACGAAGGGGTTTAACTTCCAGATGTTCCAGATGTTTAGACTGATGCTCCAAAGACCAGAGTTCAGTTGTAAGCAGGGACAGACTGGGACTAAAAAAATGGCCCTGGACTTTCCCTCCCTAAGTAGGCCCACAAATAATGGGGGGGGGGGGGTTGCTCCAGTGATATATTGTCATTGTCATAACAACACCCACACATTAACATTTGTTTATTAGCATTACTTGGAATAACAGCCATTAAACCTGAACTTATACCGCTAAAATTCTAATGCTTTGGATAAACAGAATATTTGATACCTCGACTACAGACAAGAAGAATAAAATAGATTTGGTTTTCCTAAATCTCATTAGATTTTTAGTCTTTTAGCTCTATTCTGTGTCAGAATTAACCTGCTTGACACATTTTATAGTTTTAATATTATGCTAGGGTGACCCAAAAACCCAAAAAGAGGACACCCTGCCAGCCTTATTGATACTGCAAAAATACTCAAAGATGAAAAAGTAGCTTTATAAACCATACATTTATTTAAAATATTCTTTTTATGTTTGAAATGAAAATGTTCTGATATGTAAACATAAATAATGCCTTATAACCAGTGACATGTGACTAGTGGTCTTTATTGGATAGAGAGAAAGCAACGGCTAAAAAGAGACATAACATATTACAATACTGGAAATTGAACCAACAAACCACTAGACCACCAAGCAAATACTATTGTAAGGCCCTGACATTATACTTTTTTAAAATTAAATTGTCCCATGCAATGCTGCTGTGGTTAGTTAAGGTACCATTCAACCAATAATCCTTCAAACAACATTTGTAGCCTATTCCACAGACATTGACCCACCACGCACCATGAAAGAGAAGACAAAGATAAATAGTGCCAAAATGAAAAACATTTCTACCCCTCAAACTTACTTGTCTTTCTTAAATTTAATTTTTAACTAACGTTAGTCTGCTTTGTTGGTTTTTAGGCCTATAGCTGATCAATGATCGTCTTAGCGCCCCCTGCTGTTAGTTGATAGAATGATAAATTTGATTATTGAACAGGGCCGACGGCCGTAGACCAGACGGCCGTTCTGGACTTTTCCAGAATCCACAGATTACCAGTGCGCCCCTGGTTGTAAGTAATTATCCCCAAACGACTGGGTTAGAGGAACTGGGAGGACGGTCTGGGAGCTCAGCGAGGTTGGAAGACCAGTTCAGCTGGATCTCATCAGCATGGAGCCGCTGAGACACAAAACTGTACCGTCTCAAAGGAAGAAGATAAAAGAGAAAAAGAGTACTGGCCCCGAGATGGGACCCAGAGGGACCCCACAGACCAGTCGATTCAGACAGAACCGGATTTATAAGGACACTAAAACTTCGGTTTGAGAGACATGAAGGGAAGCATTTTAAAACCACTCCAGAAATCTGAACCACATCCTGGAGTCTATTGATCAAAACCTGATGATCAACGGTGTCAATGAGAAGATGCTCTGAGCTTTTGGCTTCATTATCTGGTTAACTTTAGAATCCCAGCAGTGGCCTTTGGCCCGGTGAACATGGAACCATCAACTGAACACGTTAGAGGCCCAACAGTACTGGATAATACGGCATGAACCTTAGCTGAACATCTTGGAGATCCAGTGGTAACGCATAGCCCTAAAACGCCGCTTGAAGGTTTAATTTACTTTTGTTCTCAGTCAGAGTCATATATTCATTTACAGAAAAAAACATAATTATTGACAGGAAGAGACAGGACACCCTCGTCTGCTCTGACGGAGGTCAACCAGACTTTACTCTCAGGACCACTAGATGGCGCTGTTTCCCTGAACAGACTGATGAGAGCTTCAGCAGAATGAAGCAGTTCCCCAGTCAGTCAAATGTTCCATATAAATAAAGACTGATTGATTTAATGAATGAATGAATGAAACAGACACACACATTATTACATAAACATAGTCATCGGCCAAAACACACATTTGCGGGACTTTATCAAATCACAATTATTAAGGATTTCATAGGATATGTACACAAAAATATTTAATAATAATTTAATAATTTAATATTAAATTATTTTATTTTTATTTATTTTATTGTAATTGTACAAAGAGAGCTTAGTAACCGGAGTCAAATTCCTTGTTTGTGTGCACAAACTTGGCCAATAAAAACTGATTCTGATTCTGAAAAAGAAGATTTCAAACATGCCACCAAAGTGCTGTTCTCCGCTTTGTCCACCAGAGGGCTCTCCAGAACCTTCATCGGGAGCTGCTTCAAAACCTTTCTCTAACCTGAACCTGAACCTGAACCTGGACCTGGGCCCGGGGTTCCCATCTATTATGTGAGGAAAGATCTCCCCCTTTCTTTCTTTCACCCACTTTAGAAACATAAACATATGAAGCCAGTCCCAATAAAGAGGAAATAACATCTGTACCCAGAACTGGGACATGAGAACAGAGAGACATGACTTTAGTTCATATGGCAGCAGAAAATACCGTATTTTCCGGACTATAAGCCGCTACTTTTGTCCCACGCTTTAAACCATGAGGTTTATACAGAGATGCGGCTTTTCTATGAATATTTCTTCAGCCCTCAGGGGGCGCTCTAGAAGGAAGTGCAAAAAACAAAAACAAACCAAGTAGTTAAAGGTTATTCTGTTTTTGTTCAGTAGCCTATGTTGGCTATGCTACTCTACATTCATTTTGTGAGCATTAATACCTGTTATTATTGGACAAACTGATTAATCCAGGTGTGTCTGACCATTGTAGCTACTCAGACACACCTGGATTTATCAGTTTGTTGGTTCTCCAGTGGATTTCAGGGTTCTGAGCGGACCCGCCGCAGTGGTAAGGTTTTAATCGAAGATGCGGACCAGACGCAGCGTGGAGCCAGCAGGTCCATGATCCGGCTCCAAAGCGGATCCGTCACTGAGTGCAAGTGGACCCCTGATACGGGTCCATTTCACAGGTCCGTTCCAGATGTCTTTGCTGTGTGGGGGGGTTTCAGTACACAGGAGGAGGAAAAATAAAGCAACTTGGTTTTAGTGTACAGGAGGAAAATGAATAAAACCATCAATGACTTTTCTGTTTTGCTTGATCAGAACTTTTACTGCCGTGTTACAGGTTCTGTTCAGAAACAATCAGTTCAGGTATGTGAATAAACACTTATGGTACAAAATCTTTCAATGTAAATATCTTATTTCTCAGCCTGGATACTGGCGGCTTATAGTCCGGTGCAGCTTATGTGACAAAATATATATTTCGTTTATATTTTAATGGGTGCGGCTTATATTCAGGTGCGCTTTATAGTCCAGAAAATACGGTAAAAAAAAAAAAGTGACCACTACAATACTTTTGAATTCATTATTTGATTTTTCGCATACAATGCGATTAATCGTGATTCATCAGGGATATCATGCAATTAATCGCGATTAAAATTTTTAATTGTTGCCCAGCCCTAATTACTGTGAATAAAACCTAATTTTACTCATGAGTTTATTCATATGATCAGCTGGTGGTGTTCCACAGGGTCGATGCCTTTAAGGAGGCACCACGGTGTCTCAGCTCGTCATCTTTGGACCTGAACGCTTCAGAAAGAAAACGCTCATTTATCAGCTCGGGACAGAAGTGTTTCAGCATTAAAGTGCTGCAGAGCTTCACGCGTCTCCGTGACTGGACGACTGTTATTCCTGATTACGATCAAACTTCTCTAAAGATATAAAATCCTGCAGGAGCGACATGAACGATAATTAGAGTTGTTCCTTTAAAAAATGTGAGCACTTCTGTTTTCACGTTGAAGTACATGAAGAGACTCACGCAGACGAGTTTATAATTCATACTTTATTTATTGAAAAAAAAAAGCAGGTAATGATGCAACTCAAGCAAACGGAGGTCAAGATAAAAATAATACATCTGAAAAGGTCACTTATTATAAAACCCCAAAGATGAATTAGTGAAAGCCCTCAGACTCCAGCACACGCGTGTTCCAGCTACACGGCTGTTGGTGGCGCCGCCGTCCGTCTGAATTCATTAGTGTTGATGGGGTTCATCTCTCCTGCCGACCAAACGCTACCGCTACCGCTCCCTCTGAGGTCGACGGCGTCGTCGCCCGTCCTCACACCCACATGCACGCTAGAGAAATTAAATCTTTTCCACATCCAAAGAAAAAAAAAAGCACAGTGACAAACCAAGCTGTCATTAATGGATAAATGATCTCTGTACACGATTCTGAGCTCGGAGCGAATCATCCGCCGCTGTGAACGCCAACGCGGGTCAGTCCTCCAGCCGTCGGCCCGACGGGTCACGATGAGAAAAACTCAGCTCTGAACAGACCAAAGTCTTCTCATCTACATCAACCGAAGCTCCCGTGAGACGGCGGCCATGACGGATGCTGAGAGGCAGCGGGGTCATCAGCTGTTTGGTCCACAGAAGACCCGACGGTCAGGATGGAGCCGTCACCATAATAAAACCTTTTCTTCTTCTTCTTTTAAAGGTTTTCTTCTTGCACGTCAAAGCTGCTGCTGACGTGAAGTTTAAGCTTCTTTGGTGAGACTAATTTTCTTAAACGTGAAGAAGAAGAAGAAACACCTGATGAATATGTTATCTAGGAAGGAAGTTAAAGCTGCCAGATCCAGCCGAGGCTGTGAAGCAACAGGTGAGGTGACCTCAGGTGACCTCAGCAGCCCGGTGCATCCAGCAGCTTTAACAGACGCCTGAGTGGTTGTGAGATAACTCCTCCTCCTGTCTGCTGCTGCACGGAGAGGAACGATGCCATCTGCATGACGGGAAAAAAAAGGAGGAGCAGAAGACGGATGTCGAAGTGCAAAGATGAGTTGAAGAGAGGAAAGACCAGAGTATGAAAAGGGAACGGGGGGGGGGGGGGGGGGGGGGGTCCACTCCAGGAGTCGTTACTGCCGAACCTCCACGTAGTTGGCCGGGAAAAGGCCGTAAGCGCCTCTGCACACGCCGCGCCACCATCCCTCGTCGATCATCTCGATGTTGGTGATGATGTCATCGGGGTCGAAGGAAATCTCGTCGTCTCCAGCTGAAGGAGGAAAAAACAGACGTGAAGGAGTGAGGAAGGAGCAGTGAGGACAAGGCAAGGACCTCACAATACGATATGTACCATGATACTTTCACGATACGATATCACGATATATTGAGATATTCTACCCAGTTAACATCAAAATTAAAAGTAGAGTAGAGATTATTAGTGTTTTTGCAAATTTAAGTATTTTCCTAAAAAAATTGATATTAGGAGCTGAAAAATCGATATTATATTGGGCGGCTAAAAATCACGATATATTGCTAAATTGATTTTTTTCCACACCCCTAGTCCTCAGAGGGGTGTTCACGCCCCAGAGGTCGTCGGTCTACTCCGGCGGTTCAGGGCTGCCTGAGAGGTGCGTCTGCTTCTTTCTAGGATCAGACATTTAAAAACCATCAGTGGTCTCAACATGAGCTTTCTGAAACCTGAACTGAGTCTCTCAGGTACTTCAACCCCTCTGATACCAAGACTTTCTACTCTAATATTAAAGAGACATTCCAGAATGAAACCGTGATGCTCATCTGCAGAGGAGAGAAAACGGCAGGATCACAAACACCTGGTCGCTCGGACCGTCTACCTGCCAGGGTTCAGCCTCACCTGCTTGGTAGTCGTACAGAGCCACGGCCGTCACGCCGAGGTCCTCGCCGTAGTCGTACTGCTGCACATCTGCAGGAAGCAACGGTTGTGTTAGGAGACAGGTGGGCCACTCAGACAGGTGTGTTTCTGTAGATGCAGCTACGCTGGAATGAACCAATCACAGATGCTCTGATCACATCTGCAGGTGAGCACAACCTCTGGCAAAAAAGACTTTTGAATGATTCTTAAAGCCAGAAGGTTGGAATGTTAAATAAAAAATAAATGTGACATGTCTGGGATTATTATTTCTGTCTTTCTCGTCCTCTTCAGAGGTTTTTCTGTCGTCCAGATCGTTATTATGTGACGTTTGGGTTAAATTGAACTCTGAGATGAGTGCAGCTTCTTCACCGGCGGCTGCAGGCTCCTCTGGGTTCTGGTACAGGTCCTCCTGCGGTTCGTACTGGCTCTGTGGCTCCACCTCGTACACCTGCTCTCCGTTCTCAGCGCCGTCGTAAGAAGTGTCCTCCGCCGCCTGAACGGAGGAAAACAACAACGAAGCATTCAGCTGTGAGCATTAAAGGCAGGGTATGTAGGAATAAATGACCATCACAGATGGTGTTCCAAAGTCCAAATCCGTGAACCGTCTTCCTCTAAATCCTCGTGACCCCCAACCCCGTACTCACCTGGGGCGCCGACGCTGCAGCCGGTTGCGCCGGTGGAGTCGGGCTGGGGACGGGACTGGGGCTGGCGGCGGGGACCGGAGAGGGGGCGCTCTCCACTGTGCGGCGCGCCTCCTCCTGCTCCTCCTTCTCCTTGGCCTGGCGACGGGCGCGCTCCTCCTCGGCTCTCTTCCGGTCCTCCTCCTCCTTCTGCTTGGCGATGTTCTCGAAGCGAGCTTTGATGCTTCCTGTGCTGCTGCCGGCTGGTCAGAGAGCAGCAGAGGGGAAACGAAGGGGCGGTCAGTTCACGGGTCGACTAACCGTCTGGCTCAGACAGCTGGTGGGGGTGGGGGTGGGGGTGGGTGCTCACCAGCCTCCACAGGTTTGGTTTTCTGGTAAGACGGACTCGGCTTCGCCACGTCCTCGAACGTGCCGGCGCTCTGCTCAAACCCAGACAGGTGAGTTAAACGGGGCCCTCCCCTCGCAGCCGCACCAGAAACAAACCTGTGATCCTCACCTTGTCCATCCGATCGTTCTGGACGCCAAACTTTCCTCCAAATCCTTTAGAATAATCTGTGGAAAAGGGACAGAGGAAAACGTCAGTGTCTGATGGGATCAACAGAAGAACGGATGGACTCGAGGGAAAAGCCGATGAGCTCATGCAAACCAGAACGAACGAGGGATGAAAAAAAGGAGAAGAAATGGTGACAGCAACAGAAACGGGGGCTGATGAGACTTGAAGTCAGGCAGCATCATCTCTGCGCTGAAGATCAGCCATGTGTGCAGCTGCAACGGGAGGAATCCACCAAACCAGCCGGGACCTTTTTAACGTCATGCACATTAGCATAGCATGATGGCGGCGCAGCCAGCAGACGGGGATCAGCCAGCAGCAGGTCCTCAAGGCCTCCAGCTGCTTCACTGAGAGCAGGTCTGAGTCAGAGGGACGTCTGGATTCTTCTGGGAAAACCAAACAGCGCCGGGACGACCTGAGCAGCACAGACCTGATGATGACGGGAATGAAGACGTCCAGATGGAGACACAGCTGTTGAACATCTGGCTGAAAGCAGCGCGTGGTTGGACTGAGACGACTGAAGCCTCGTATCAGAGATCCAGGAGAAACGTTTAAATGTCTGTTTACGGGGCCGTTGGCGCGCAAACGTCTGGATCAGCAAACCAAACAAGCCACAGAGATCTACTTTTAATGCCTTTTATGGAAGAGATCAGTGACGTCGTCATGTGGGTGAAAAGATAAAGATGTTAAAGCTGCACAATCTGCCAAATGTAGGGATGCACGACAACTGTTTTTAAAACCGATACCGATAACCGATAACTTTCAGCTCCTTAAAGCCGATACTGATAACACACACATATACCTAAGATCATTACATCAATACTATGAACAAAATCAAAAATAGTTTTGACTTTTTAAATGAACAGATATTTATTTTTTTCCAATGAAAAACTATTGACAAGCCTCTCAAACATTTTCATAAAGCTATCAAACAAACCTATTTGATATCTCACATCAACTTAAATAAGGTTCATTACTGACTGATATAAAAAATAAAGGCTCCTTGAACTGATGGAAATACATGCATCAGAATTACAAACTGAAAAAGATTTACATTTAAAGGATTTTGGCTTGTGGTTCCATTTAAATTAATGCCTTTAACTAAAGTAAATGAGGTTCAGTAGTTTTTATTTTTTAATCTCATGGAAGCTTTAGATGAGAGGAATGAGGGGAGAGGGGAGACTGCTGCTGGCTTGCGCACGTTAGCATTAGCTTCCGTTAGCTCACGTTAGCGTGATTTCAAAACTCCATGGAAGCGATTGTTATGTTGTAGGAGGTGTCTGATCAGGTTTTACGTATTAAAGCTTGTGCTTCCCTCCTCGTAGAATTCACTCGGAGGATTCGTCACAAATAACCACCAAACTATCTTCTTCTGAACACTTTAACAAAGTTCCACGCCGCCATGTTTGTTGTGATCAGTACGCTGTGCTGCAGGCTGCATTCAAGGTGTAACGTAAATTCCCACGTTCCCTCGTTTGCTAGTCGTTCTTTCAGCCTTTTCTATTTTTTTCTTTTTTATGTGTAACATGAGGGAAAATACTGCGAATATCAATTCAAGTCAGCAACTACTAAAATTATGACCGAGTTAATGAGTTGTTTTCTGGCATGAGGGGGTATTCTTGATTTTCCTTATTGAGAAATAATTTTTCTGATTATGTCGACGTCACTTGAACATAACATTCACTGCTGGTCATTCAAGGCTCAAAAGGAGTGAGGTACTGTCGTGTTGACAAATATATGTTATCGGGGCTATTCATCGTGATATCGGAGTTATCGGGATGATGTCATAATTTCCTGTTATCGGCCTGATAGTTAACGTGCACCCCTAGCCAAATGTCCAAATATCCACAGCTCTGCAGAATGAGCCGTCTGTCAACGGACATCTAAAAAACCAGCAGAGCCTCGTCTGTTCTGTGTCTGAGCTTACTTTTGTAAACCGTTTATCTACCTGAACACAAACTCGTCTTCTTCAACAGTCTGAATATTTAACTAAATTAAAGTTAAACCTTTCTGACGACTAGCTGGGAGGGACGCTGAAACAGATCAACACTGGTGGCTTCTGCACGAGATCAGGTCAGTGCTGCAGAGGTGGAGGGGGGGGGGGGGGGGGGGGGGGGGGGGGCGGTGACAGCGTGCAGCTCTTAAAAGAAAACAGCTGTTATTGACAGGGTGGCAGCAAAAAGAAGCTGAGCCAGAACTTTGGGGGTTTTTTTGGAGTGAGGATTGAGGGGGAGGCGAGGTTGGGGTGCTGTGTTCGGGGGGGGTCTGTGCCTTTCTGGGACTCGTGGCGGGCCAGGCTCTCCTTGTGATCAAAACCCAGGGCACACTGGTCCTGCCTCTCCACCTCTACCCCATACTGCCCTCCAAACCCCCGCTTATAGTCTGCAACACACACACACACACAGACACACAGAGACAGAGACACACAGAGACACACAGAGACACACAGAGAGACACAGAGAGACACACACGGGCAGACAAACATCACACAGAGACAGTAATGTGAAGTGGAGGGTTTTAGGACCAGGAGGTGCAGGGAGCTGCAGCTCCAGACCTCCTCCTGGTCCAGTCTGGTCCGTTTCTGCGTCCCAGCTGGCGTTCTTCATCTGATTGGTCCAACACATTACTGACATTTAAGAGCAGACACGAACGCCAAGAGGGGAAGAAACAACCACTGGTTGCTGCGATATTTCCTGTGTTTTTGCAAATACAGTGGAGGAAATAAGTATTTGATCCCCCGCTGATTTTGGCAGTTGTCACACTAAGAAATAAATGAACAGTCTCAGATTTTTATGGCAGCTTTATTTTAACAGTTATAGAAAGAATATTGAAAAAAAAATTGAGAAAATTACATGAAATGAAAAATAAAAATCAATTTGCAAGTCATGTATTTCTTAGTATGACAACTGCCAAAATCAGCGGGGGATCAAATACTTATTTCCTCCACTGTATATATCGATATGAGGACGGTGATATATTTAGGACTGTTTATGGCGGCTCTTCACTGGGGATGTGGTCTTTAAAATTGAACTCTGAGCTTCTCTTTGTGACGCAGATGAAGTCAAATAAAAGATCAAATGAGACAGGAAACGGCAGCGTAGGACAGCTGCAGCAACAGGGAGCTACACGCTCGTCTCATCCTCCTCTGATGTCTGTTTGCGTGCAGCCGTTGTCGCCCACTTTTCTGAACAAACGCAGAACACAGCAGCTGCCAAGCAGGCGGAGTAGCTGAGCACACCTGGAACAGCTGGAACAGCTGCATCAGCGCAGGCCTGGTTGTTTTGGAGCCCAAATCTGACCTGGAAGGAGACGGTGGTCAACTCTGAACTAGGGCTGAGTATTGGCAAGGATATGATATGAATATGATACTTGGGTCACGATGCAATATTATCACGATATCGCGATATTCTACCCGGTTAATATCAAAATTAAAAGTAGAGATGAAAAATCCAGTTGCTGTATATGTTCATCAGATGATGTTGATCATTCAGAGGACAAATTGAGTCAAAACTATCTGCTTCAAAACAACCTATTTATTGATTATCATCAGTGTTTTTGCACATTTAAGTAACCATTAGTAACCAATAAGAAAATCGATATTAGGAGCCAAAAATCGATATTATATTGGGCGGCAGAAAATCGCGATATATTGCCAAATTGATTTCTTTTCAATTTGCTAAACAGCATCTGGATGGTTTCATCTCTGATTCATCTTCTCTCATCACCTGCAGGTGCAGAGCTCCGCGGTTCTGGTCCGAGGTTCTGCTCTTGTGCTTGGCTTCTTATCGACTTCTAAACTGAACCTTTCCTCATACATGGTTGAACTCTGGTCTGAAACCCTCAGAACTGTTGACCCACGGCCTCCACGGGTTAACATGATGTCCATGTACGACTCAAAGCTCTTATTTTGAAATTTGACGGTCCTCTCCGTGTCATTCTCATGTCTGACTTCTTGCCTGATCGATCAGCAGCAGCAAAGCCGCCAAGCACCGAAACGGACTCGGTAGTTCTGGGAGGCGGGGCTTCTGGTGGGACCACCCACTGACCAGAGTGGGTCTGTGACCCACAGCATCTGGCGCAGCTGGTGGGCGGTGCCTCTGCACCCGGTGGCATCCAGGCTCTGGATTAGGGGTGTGAAAAAAAATCGATTTTGCAATATATTGCGATTTTCGGCCGCTCAATATAATATTGATTTTTCAGCTCCTAATATGGATTTCTTAGGAAAATTTTATTCTATTTATTTTATTTATTTATCAAATGTGCAAACACACTAATAATAAACAATAAATAGGTTGTTTTGAAGCAAATAGTTTTGTCTCAATTTGTCCTTGAAAGATCAATATCATCTGATGAACATATACAGCAACATGATTTTTCATCTCTACTTTTAATTTTGATATTATCTGGGTAGAATATCACAATATATCGTGATATCGTATTGTGACCCAAGTATCATGATACATATCGTATTGTGAGGTCCTTGCCAATACTCACCCCTACTCTGGATGTGCAGCAGACGTGCAGCAAGGCCAAACCTCGCACTTTAATGTCTCTAAAACACGTTTACTGATCATTTATACGACATAAAAGACGAACATATGATGTTTCAGATCATTTTTTTTAATGATTTAAAGTCAAGAAAAGCATGATGAGGCCTTTAAAAACCACAGTTCAGCGCTTTGTGCATTTTCTGCATCAACCCTGAAAACATGCGCCGACTGATGTCATGTGACCAGACACGAGAGGACGATTTAAATGAGACAAAACCGACTGGACACGTTCCACCAGAGATGGCGATGTTCAGAAGGAAGGTTTTCCGTCTCTGAACGTGAGAGCTGCAATTTCATGCAAATAAAAATCTCAGCTGCGGTTTCTCTTCCTCTTTTGCATGCAGATTGGGGAAGTAGTCAACCTTTTAAAGACCGCATTAGAGTCGGAGTGAAACCACATCAGAGCCGCAGCCCGGAGCAGCTCAGAAAGACCCAGAGCTCCTGCAGCTCTGGAACAAGTCAGACCGGCGGGTTTGATGTGGAATTCAGACCACAGAGAAGAAGAATCAGATCAGTTTTTCTCCACATCTGAACTGAAACAGGAAGCAGCTGCGGTACCTTTCTGGGACTCGTGGAGCTGTAGTTTCTCCTGGTGGTCCCATCCCAGCGCCGACTTGTCCTGTCTGTCCGTCTGAACACCAAACTTGCCCCCAAAGCCCTTCACGTAGTCTGCAGGGAAACGGCACAGGTCAAACAGCTGAGAGGTCTTTGTCACAACTACTTCCATTAATAGAAAAATCGACGGCAGGTTTTCCGACGCTGCCGTCTCTGAGAGGACGTTTATTCATGGATGAAGGCAGCAGACGTCCAGATGGACAACAGCAGCAACACTTCCGTCCTGAAACAGTGATAAAACTCTGAAATGACTTTGGTTAGGTTTTCTCAATCAAAGATAATCAATTGCTGCTGGATGACCAGGTTCATTTTTTCTCCTGCAACCTCCCCAGCCTTCAGAACCATGTGGTGCTGCAGTCTGAGGGTTTTTGTTGGAAGCAAATAGTGCTGGGCAGTATACCGGTTCATACCGAATACCAGTGTTTATTTTTCTTATGATATGAATTTTTTTATATACCGTAATACCGGTGAGTATGTACTGTAGCGTACACAACGTTGGGAATGCCGCGCAGCGGAACGTAAGTGCCGCAGAACATTGTTTGACAGGGGACTGTTTTGCAGTTGCACTGGAGGCACAACACGCTACTAGTTTATGGTTAAACGGTGATGGCTGCAAACAGTGAAAGTCCCGAAGTGGAAGCTCCAGAACGGCAACATGAGACTGAGGAACTTCTTCCTAAACGAGGAGCCGTGTCTGTCCTGTGGAAGTTCTTTGGATTTAAAAAAGACGACGTCCAACAAACTACAATAATCTGCAAATGTTGCTGAGCTAAAGTTGTAGCCGCGGGAGGCTACACCAGCAATCTGCTACACCACCATACAAGGAATGCATTGTTTCTATTCTGCTACAGGATAATCCTTTCTTTTTTTTTTTTTCAAAACTTGAATATTGCAAGTTGCATACTTTTAGTTTACTATTTATTTGTTGAAATATCTCAAACGTTGTTTACGTTGTGTAGTTAAGGCTATGTCCAGCTTTTTTAAAAAGAAGAGCACCAGCAGCTGTGGACCATCTTGTTTTCCTTGCTCAAAATTTGTAATGGCTGCCCGAGAGGCCTTATTTATTATATAATTAGTTTGTTCATAAAGTTGTAATGTGTGAATATTGTTTATATGCTGCTACAGGATAATCCTTTTTTTTTTTCAAAACTTGAATATTGCAAGTTGCATACTTTGTTTACTATTTATTTAGTTTATTTATCTCGAGAACGTTGTTTACATTGTGTAGTTTATGTTGATTTTTTACAAAATATGTTTTTTCAAGTTGTTTGCAAAATTAGAAAAATAAAAGGGTTCTGTATTTTTACTGCAACCATCATGGATTCTGATTCCTTCACTTAATTAGAATCACGAGTGCCACCTCTTTGTAAATAGTATCATTTTGTGAGGTCATGCAAACCTGTATTAATACTAGTGTAGATATGAATGTTTTTCTACAATATTCACTCCTCGTGACACTAAAATAGGTCATTCTAAGCCAATTTACTGCTGCAATTCCTCTCTAAATGATTAGAAAATGTGGTTAACACCCAGATGTGCCTTCAAAAAAAAAAAATTAAAAAAATACAGTGGTATAAATTTTTGGTCATACCGCCCAGCACTAGAAGCAAACACCTGATGGTTAGAAAGTGTTCAGGGTCGCGTCGCCGCCTCACCTTTCTGGGACTCGTGCCTCTCCGTTTTGCCCTGGTACTCGAAGCCCACGGCGCTCTTGTCCACCTTGTCTGTCTCGACTCCATACTTGCCACCGAAGCCCTTGGCGTAGTCTGCCAGTTTTACCAGACGACGCAGGGAGAGAAGGGGAAGAAAAAATAGAAATTAAAGACAGGAAGTGAAGTCTTCCACCACCAACGTCACATGCTTGTTATTCCCCCACTGAAGCTACTGAATATCTGTCAGTTCGGAGCAGAAAAAGTAGCCACAGAGCAGCTGGACTGGGAGGAGCTGGACTGGGAGCAGCTGCCCAGTATTTAGCAGTTACCTGAAAGCTGAGATCGTTAAAATAAAGACTCATCACACAAGTAAGATGCTGCATGAGAGCAGGACGGGTGGAGGAGAGAAGGGAGGAACCAATGGGAGCTAACTACATTAGCTGGACCCACTGGGTCAGCTGGGTCTGTGTGTTCGTGCACGTGTGTCGGTGTGTGTGTTTGAGTCATCGGAGCGCCGGATGGCGGGAAAATTCAACAAACCTTTCTGGGACTCGTGTTTCTCAGTTTTGCCCTGGTAATCGAAGCCCACCGCGCTCTGGTCGACACGGTCGGCCTGCACGCCGTACCGCCCCCCAAACCCAGTGGTGTAGTCTACACAGCAGGGGAGGGGGAGGGGAGGGGAGGTGAGAGGTCAGGGTGAAGCAGCATGGCAGCACTGGTCACGGATCAGCCCAGTAAAACCTGATGGTTTCCAGCCACAGTTACAGAATAAGACACTGAGCACATGATGCTACGATTTACTGGGACACATCTGGAGCTCCTGAGACACGACGGCCTTTCAAACAGAGACATCTGCTCTATTAGAGGACACCTAGTCTTCTTCTACTACTGCTGCAGCGACGACAGCGAGCAGCTGAGGAGAGCGGAGAGAAATCAAAACGTGTGAAGAGAAGAAGGGAAAGAGTTTGGAGGAGAAGCAGCTGATCCCAGACGTCTCCAGGTTTCCTGTCTGCAGTCGTCACGGACGGACAGAAATCAGCAGATAAGAGCGTTTCAGCACAGACCGGGTCAGTCAGGGTCAGACCGGCGTCACGGAAAAACAAAACTGATTAGAAATAACTGAATAACCTCTGAGAGTTAAGGCTGCAGTCCAGTCCAATGCAAGGTTGTTATCGTTAACAAAAACGAAAGAAATAACAAAAACTAGAATTGAAAAAACATTTTCGTTACTGAAATAAAATAAAAACGAGTTTTTTAAAAAACGATAACTAACTTAAACTGTATTATGTGTTTATAAAACGAACTAAAATTAACTATAATAATGTCAAGAACGTCCTTCGTTTTCGTGTTTGTCATTTTTTTTCCTCATAAATGTTTGAAATCTATTAACTTCGCTCCGCCGTACAAAAACAACTGCAAAAAAAAAAAAAAAAAAAAGTGATCAGCAGTGATGGCTGCGGCAAAAGTTGGGAGAAAGCGACACAGTCCTATTTGGGATTTCTTTGACTATGACTGTGTTAACGATAAAAATAAGTGTCTTGTTGTAGAAGCAGGTGATACAATGTGTGGAATACTTCTGAAGGAGAAAAAACCCACGAATCTGAAAGTCCATTTGAGAAGCTCACACAAGAAGGCTAACCAAGACTAGCTGGATAAGCTAGCCTAAGCTAACTCCTTGGAAAGAGAAGCTACAGCTGCAGGCCAGTCAGCGTTGGGAAGGAACGGGAGAAAACAGCAACTATAATGGACTGTTTCCATGGAGACCAGATAGCTGCTGGTCAGTAAATACGCAGGAACACCACAAGAGGGAAGATGCATTGATAAATATGTTTATTGAGACCAGAATGTAAACACGACTACGTGATTCGAAAGCCTTCAAAAAGTTCAGTGCTTCACTGGAACCAAAATTACAACCCTAATTTACAAAATAAAACTAAAACTAACACTGAAACTAATAAAAACTAAACTAAAACTAAGTATTTCAAAACAAAAGTGAATTAAAAACTAGCAAAACTGCTCTAAAAACTAATTAAAACTAACTGAATTTGAAAAACTAAACTAAAAACTAAATAAAAACTAAAACTAATGGAATCCAAAAGTATTATAACCCTGGTCTAGTGTACAGGACGTACATGCAGAGCTCCAGTCGGTCCAGTTTCTGGAAGTCACTGCTCTGAACCTTCCTGTCATTCTGGGCTCCAGTTTAACAGGTAAACCAGTTAACAGCTCAACTACAACCAGCATTAGGTCACAGCACCAACTAGGCCGGCACACTTCGGCCAGTAAAGTGATCGTCTCTGCGTGCACGTATGTGCATGTACACCGGGACAAAGACAGCAGTCCGGTTCAACGGCACCGCCAACTAAACTGAAGGAACTGAACGCCGGGAAGAGAATCAACGGACCTCTGAAGGACTGACAGACAAACAAATGCATTTGTGAAAAAGAGGTTCAAAAGTTGAGACGTCAGAGTGGATCAGGAAGATCAGGGATCCCTCAGCGCTGACATCACTTTCACTATAAGGTTCACTTGTGCTTCTTTTTTCAATTATATTTCCTTAGCTGAGATTCAACACAAACCGAGCTGAAAGTAAAAATAAAAAGCTTTCGCTGTCACAAAAACAATTTGAGCTCAGAGCTAGAATTTGCCAGCGTGTCACATTTATTCAAACGGGATGCGTTTGAGCAGCAGAGATCAACCAGAACAAGAGCAGCAGCTGGTCACCCGCCAAACGCTCCAACCGCCGCTGGAAATCGAACCCCCGGCTGCAGGAGAGCTGCAACGCAACAACGGACCTGCAGGACAGAGAGCTGCAGATGCTGTGGAGTCAGAACGAGTCATTAATGCGTCCAGAGCTGCGTTCATGGACGTCACATACGTGTCAGACAGAACGTCACCTTTCTGCGAAGCGTGTTTCTCCGTCTTCCCAACGTACTCGAAGCCGACGGCCGACTGGAACAAGACAAAAACAAAGTAAAGTCAGTTTCCAACATGTCAGAGGTGTTAAAGTTACCAGGATGTACAGAATAAAGCTGCTAGACGCGTCCTGCGCTGGTCAAGACAAAAAATAAATGAATGTAGGGATGCACGATAACTGTTTTTAAAACTGATACCGATAACTTTCAGCTCCTAAAGGTCGATACCGATAACACACACGTATACCTAAGATCATTACATCAATACTATGAACAAAACCAATAGTTTTTTACAATTAAAAACTATTGGCAAGCCTCTCAAACATTTTCATAAAGCTATCAAACAAACCTATATGATATCTCACATTAACTTAAATAAGGTTCATTACTGACTGATATAAAAAAATAAAGGCTCCTTGAACTGATGGAAATACATACATCAAAATTACAAACTGAAAAAGATTAACATTTAAAGGATTTTGGCTTGTGGTTCCATTTAAATTAATACCTTTAATTAAAGTAAATGAGGTTCAGTTGTTTTTTTATTTTTGAATCCCATGGAAGCTTTAGATGAGAGGAATGAGGGGAGGGAAGACTGCTGCTGGCTTGCGCACGTTAGCATTAGCTTCCGTTAGCTCACATTAGCGCTATTTCAAAACTCCATGGAAGCGATTGTTATGTTGTAGGTGGCTGATCAGATTTTACGTATTAAAGCTTATGCTTCCCTCCTCGTAGAATTTGCTCAGAGGATTCGTCACAAATAACTAGGGATGTCCCGATCCCTGATCGGATCGGGACCCAAAAAACGTGATCGGGACATCCCTACAAATAACTAGGGATGTCCCGATCACGTTTTTTGGGTCCCGATCCGATTCTGATCTTTTAATTTTGATGATCGGCCGATTTCCGATTTTTTCCGATCCGATTTCACTTCTTTTGAGTGGGCAAACAGAGTTTAATTTCCTGTGCATTTTATTTCCTGTGTACATTAATAAATAGGCCTGCATCCAAGCTGAGATTAATAGCTTTTATCATCTCATAAAATAAACAATAACTTATCTAAACACTCTTCTTTTTTTCTTTTTTGTTTGGGAGAATTATTATAAAACACATTTAGTTACAGAACAGTGACTGTTCAACAGTCTCAGTACTAAACAACAAAGCACTTCCATTTAAATAGCAGCAGGTGAACTTGGCTAGCAGTTTAAGGCAATGAAAACACTAGCAGAAGTCTTTGCAATCAATGAAATCACATCAGAATAAAAATAACATAAAATATTAACTTAACTTCATTCAAGACCCGCTGCACATGTTCGCGCACCTTTGTGTCCTTTGTCGTGCATGTAATGACGGGAACGAGGCTCGAGGTAATTAATGAGCCGGTTAAATGCCTTGTAAATGTGCTGGTCGTCCTCAGTAATACATTCCACGATTAGCTCGGTGATTTTTCTGTATTTCTCCGAGTCTTTCGGGAGTTTCTTTCTTTTAAAAGTTTCACAGAGCGTTTGCTGCAGCAGCTGGTGCCGACGCCTGACAGAAGGCTGCGGTGATCGGTGCTGCGTGCTTTTTTAAGTGTCTGATTAAATTGGTGGCGTTGTAAACTCTCTTCTTACTTACCCATCATGATATCTCAGCCTTCCACACGTTGCAAGTCGCAGTTGAAGCGTCGGTCTTTGTAATTTTATAGCGCTGCTACACTGCTGATATTTTTGCTAAAGTTTATCCTGACGCCGCCGGTCTTAAAACTTTTAAGGTGGATACAAGACAGCGCTGCTGGGAAACCTCATTTCAGTGCAAATTATTAAATGTATATAGTTTAAAAAATATTTTTGTTTGTGTAATATGATTACTTTATTAATTTGTGTTAATCAGGATCACTTTTGAGGAAAAAAATAATGAAAACAAGATCGGCGTGTTATAATAATGTTGATCGGCCGATCCGATCCACCTTAAATTTTTAAGATCGGAGGCCGATCCGATCAGGGGATCGGGACATCCCTACAAATAACCATCAAACTATCTTCTTCTGAAACTTTAACGAAGTTCCACCCCGCCATGTTTGTTGTGATCAGTACGCTGTGCTGCAGGCTGCATTCAAGGTGTAACGTAAATTCCCACGTTCCCTCATTTGTTAGTCATTCTTTCAGTCTTTTCTTTTTTTATGTGTAACATGTGGGAGTATACTGCAAATATCGATTCAAATCAGCAACTACCAAAATTATGACCGAGTTAATGAGTTGTTTTCTGGCATGAGGGGGTATTCTTGATTTTCCTTATTAAGTAATCGTTTTTCTGATTATGCCGACGTTACTTGAACACAACATTCACTGCCGTCATTCAAGGCTCAGAGGGAGTGAGGCACTGCCGTGTTGACAAAAATATATATGTTATCGGGGCTATTTGTCGTGATATCGGAGTTATCGGGATGATGTTATAATTTCCTGTCATCGGCCCGATAGTTATCGTGCACCCCTAAATGAATTACTCAGGTCACTAACTCTATACATCAACTAGAATTAAAAAAAAACAATCAATAACTAAAGCAGCAAAACCAAATTTTGACAACTAAAGGAGGAGAAATCTTCATTGCTTTTAACTGAAATAAATGTGAAACTGACAGAAACGTCTCCATGCCTCCATCCAACCATCATGGTTCCACCAACCAACTCTTTCTTCACTTTACCACCAAGAGCTCCGACCCCATACGGTCCCCAGACCTGCTCGTTTTCAGTCCCATCCACCCTCGTCCCTCCCAGAGAAAATCATGGATGAAAAAGTTCCCACAGTTCAGCACAGAGACCTTCTGGTCGTCACTGTGCTGAACAGGATTCATGATTCACGTCAGGCGTCGGGTTTAGAGGAACATCAGCAGCTGTAACCCAGCTGGGTATCACTGACAGGAAAACCATCATCTCCCCCATCAGCTGCTGAACGTACCTGATCAACGCGGTCAGCCTGGACGCCGAACTTCCCTCCGAAGCCCTTGGTGGTGTCGGTCTGGGAGCAGTGCTTGGACAGCTTGCTCTGGTAGTCGTGGCCCACGGCGGACTGAAGGAGGAGAAGAAGAAAAAAAAAAAGTCAGGATGCAATAATAACTTGCTACAGCGCTGCTTTTCCTGTTGCAACACGCTGTGGTGTCATTCAGGGGTTGGAAATGTGTTCACTGCTCTGATTTAGTTGGTTAGAGGCGACAGGAAACTTCAGAGGAAAAATATGTGCAGGTACAAAGCTTCCCAGGAATGTTCCTCCAGCTGCTGAAAACTGGACTTCTAACCAAAAAAAAACAATAATGATAAAAGTTTTGTCATTCTGGAAGTTACGTCAGACATTAACGGCAGGAAAGTATCAATGAAGCAGCTTCAGAGGTTGAACTGATGACAGACGGTGGTTTAACTTCAGTTATGTTCATGCATCAGTATCCAGCTGCTCGTTTCAGAAATGTTCATTAACGTTTGCACCGAGGAGGAAAAGCAAGCGTTGTTAAAACGACTCGGCCTGGTCAGCCAAACCCACTTACTTTGTCAGAAGTACATCTCATGAAATGGGTTACAGTTAGTTCCACTGGTACACAGTGTACCGAACCGATCGCAACAAGGGGGCGGGGCTTTATGCTCTGACTCTGAGACGGCTGCAGAGGAGCCAGTAACTCCACGGATCAACAAGATCACCCCGCAGAGCTGATTTACTGGGGTTTCTACTCGACCTCCGATGACGCAGTTTACTCAGCATCTGTGGGTACCGCCCCCCGGAAATAAAACGAAGACGAGCTTCACACACCGCCTGTTACTTTACAGATTTCCAGATAAAAGAGGAAAAACTGTGGAGTTTCAAATGTGAAACATAATTTACACAGCACCAGAAACCCACGCAGAGAGATTCACTGGTCGCACTAATCCAGCTGCACGTCAGCCTGCAGTGTGACCTGATGGCACGCGGCTCATCAGGGTTAGGAGACGTCAGGAGACGTCAGGAGACACCAGGAGACGTCAGGAGACACCAGGAGAGGTAAGGTGACGTCAGGAGACGCCAGGAGAGGTAAGGTGACGCCAGGACAGGAGACGTCAGGAGACGCCAGGAGACGTAAGGTGACGCCAGGACAGGAGACGTCAGGAGACGCCAGGAGACGCCAGGAGACGCAAGGTGACGCCAGGACAGGAGACGCCAGGAGACATAAGGAGATGTAAGGAGACGTCAGGAGACACCAGGAGAGGTAAGGTGACGTCAGGAGACGCCAGGAGATGCCAGGAGACGTAAGGTGACGCCAGGAGACGTAAGGAGACGCCAGGACAGGAGACGTCAGGAGACGTTAGGAGACACCAGGAGACGTCAGGAGACACCAGGAGAGGTAAAGTGACGTCAGGAGACGCCAGGAGAGGTAAGGTGACGCCAGGACAGGAGACGTCAGGAGACGCCAGGAGACGTAAGGTGACGCCAGGACAGGAGACGTCAGGAGACGCCAGGAGACGCAAGGTGACGCCAGGACAGGAGACGCCAGGAGACATAAGGAGATGTAAGGAGACGTCAGGAGACACCAGGAGAGGTAAGGTGACGTCAGGAGACGCCAGGAGATGCCAGGAGACGTAAGGTGACGCCAGGAGACGTAAGGAGACGCCAGGACAGGAGACGTCAGGAGACGCCAGGAGACGCAAGGTGACGCCAGGACAGGAGACGCCAGGAGACATAAGGTGACGTCAGGAGACGCCAGGAGACATAAGGTGACGTCAGGAGACGTAAGGTGACGTCAGGAGACATCAGGTGACCTCAGGAGACGCCAGGAGACGTAAAGTGACGTCAGGAGACGCCAGGAGACGTAAGGTGACGTAAGGTGACGCCAGGAGACGTAAAGTGACGTCAGGAGACGCCAGGAGACGTAAGGTGACGTAAGGAGACGTCAGGTGACGTAAGGAGACGTCAGGAGATGCCAGGAGACGTAAGGTGACGTCAGGAGACGTAAGGTGACGTCAGGAGACATCAGGTGACCTCAGGAGACGCCAGGAGACGTAAAGTGACGTCAGGAGACGCCAGGAGACGTAAGGTGACGTAAGGAGACGTCAGGAGACGTAAGGAGACGTCAGGAGATGCCAGGAGACGTAAGGTGACGTAAGGAGACGTCAGGAGACGTCAGGAGACGTAGGAGACGTAAGGAGACGTAAGGAGACGTCAGGTGACGTCAGGAGATGCCAGGAGACGTAAGGTGACGTAAGGAGACGTCAGGTGACGTAAGGAGACGTCAGGAGATGCCAGGAGACGTAAGGTGACGTAAGGAGACGTCAGGAGACGTAAGGTGACGTCAGGAGACGTCAGGAGACGTAAAGTGACGTCAGGAGACGCCAGGAGACGTAAGGTGACGCCAGGAGACGTAAAGTGACGTCAGGAGACGCCAGGAGACGTAAGGTGACGTCAGGTGACGTAAGGTGACGCAAGGAGATGTAAGGAGACATCAGGAGACGTTAAGATGCCTGCTGGGAAACGTGATCGCAGCCTGACCTCACAAACGCAGATCTGAAAGCGAGGACTCGTTGGATTTTAGACGCTCACTTTGAATAAAACCAGAAGACTGACGTGCGACTCACTTGTGCTTATTTTAAACGTGTGCAGCTGTTCTATTCTAATTCTGTCATTTAAATAGATTAAACAGATTAGCACCCGGAGCACGGGGCAAAGCTGTCTCTGTTCGTCGCTCTGGAGTTAAAAGTATCTGCTGCACTTGTTGAGCTGGGACTCTGCAGCCGTTAACGGTTCTGTGACGTCCGCTCTGATGCTTCAGCTCTTTACCAGGTCCGTGTCATAGAAGCAGCCCCCCCCCACCTTGTCCATGCGGTCCTGCTGGACTCCAAACTTCCCCCCGTATCCGTGAGAGGCCTTGGGCATGTCCTCCAGCTCCTTCTGCTTCAGGCTGGTGTGCTCCGTGGACACCGTCTCCCGCAGCTGATTGATGCTGCAGCAGAGGAGGACATCATCGTTAGGAGGCGCCCCTCCCAGAACCCCGCCATGTTTGACACGCGTGTAAATGGCGTGAACCCTCACTTTATGTGCTCCTGGTGTCCCGATCCGGCCACGGTCTTGGCTCCCCAGCGCTGCTCCTTCTCCGACACATCGTTCTAAAAAAATAAATAAATAAAAAACACACCATGTGATTTTAATACAGACTCACGGGAAAAGGCTTAACTGAGGAGGAATCTTTAAAAGTGAAGACCTCAAAGTCGGGGTCGGTCTCCCAGTCGTCTCCTCCATCATCCACAGCCACCTTTACGTTCTGTCCTGCTGCTGCCTTCCACATCTTCAATCCCTCGCTCTGAAAAACGATTTCACAAAGACAAGCTCAGAGAGGACACACGTCAAATTTAAATTGTTTAAAGCAGTGATTCCCAAAGTGTGGGCCGCGCCCCCCTGGTGGGCCATCGTGGTACTGCAGGTGGGCCCGGAGAAGTCATTAATATTAAACAAATGTGTTTTAAATCCTCCATCTTTTTTAAATGTTTTCAATTACTGTAAAATATTCATTAGACGATTAAAAAAATCATTAAGAAGTAATAAAACATTCTACCATCATCTTAACTTAATATGACAAGTGTCGTCTTATTTGTTGACCCCTCACATTAATATCAGAACATAGCTTCTGGTCCTGTATGTTGATCACAGTTGTGATTAAAGGTTTCGGTGGGCCGCTGAGATTTTTCACATTTCCAATTGGGCCTTGGTATTCTGAAGTTTGGGAATGGCTGGTTTAAAGGGTTTTAGGGAGCTGCTCTAACTCTGGACAAAGAAACTAGAAACATTGAAGGAAAGCTGTGTAAGAGAAGAAGCCGTTCCAGCTGACTGAAATGTTTCAAATCAGGAAAACGTTCAACAGGTATGAGCGGGTTTAAAGCTCCAGTACTGCTACCCTCCAGACAAACGCATCCATCACAGGTGAGGGACCAGAACAGCTGTAGTCCTTCACAAACGTGAACTTTGGAGCAGGTCCAGTTCACAGCAGGAACCTCACCCAATGACGTGTCAGCTGAGGAGGAAACCAGCCTGCTGAAGTCATGTGGCTCAGCTCAGGTGTTTTACAGGACCAGGCAGGTCTCCCTCCAGAAAGATCTTATCTCTAGAACAGGGCTGTCAGGCATCATGGTGGCCCTCAAAGGGCCAGATTAAAGGTATGAGTGTAACAAAATGCAATGTAAATCAATAAATTAAACTACACCTTATTATAATGTTAAATAACGGTTTCTGTATTTATTACGTATTCAAGTTTCAAATATTTAACTCATTACTTTATTAAACTCAGGGTTTGTGGTTGTAAGAGTATCCATTACCTTGGTTTCAGAAGCGGAAGCGATGCTTTGTTTTAAAAATACTTAGCTTCATGTTTGCTGTCAAAATTCCAACGTAGATTAAACTCTTTCACGACTGACACCGCCTCATAACACAAACGACAAACTGTTGTTTTCATCCATGTTCATGAAAAAAACGTTGAAAAATCGTTGTGGGTAATGACGAAAAGCATGATGGGAGATGTAGTTTATTGTCAATATGCGCTTTAAAGCGGCGGTCATCTTATTTTAAGTCTTGAAATATTGGTTTAAAATTTAAGCCAATAATGCCCAAGCTCTCGAGGGCCACATAAAATGACGTGACGGGCCACATTTGGCCCGCGGGGGCCTTGTAGTTGACACATGTGCTCTAGAGACTTCCTGATTAATTAAATACTTCTGGAGGGCTTCCCAGGTGGTGCAGAACTTTAAAACTGCTCGGATGCAACAGAACAACGGACCACGCGGCGTCATCATTAAAGACCACGCCTTCCTCGCTAAATTCCGGAATAATGAGAGATAATTTATGACTGAGTTTCTCCAGAGTCTCCATCACCTCCTCAGTATCTGGTCTCGTTGTCTCTAAACTGTCTCAGTTAAGTCGTTCTGGTTTCCTTCCAGAAGCTTCTCTCAGTAGTTTCCTGAATTCTGGTCCGGTCCTCCTGACAGAACCGGAGGAACGGAGTCAGGTTTGGAGGTCTCCTGTTCAGCTCTGACCACAGATGTTCTCCACGACTGAGATCAGGTCTTTGTGGTGTCCACTCCAGAACATGGACTCTGTAGTCCTGAAGCCTCTCAGTAACTAATCTGGTGGTGCGTTCAGGGTCATCGTCCATCTGGAGACACATTAGTGTCCAAGCTTTAACTTCCTGGCTGATGTCTGAGATGTTGCTTCAATGTTTCTCCAGAATGTTCTTTCACCCCCACATCATGATGCTGCCACCCCCGTGCTTCACAGCTGGATGGTGTTCTCAGGTCTTTCTCCTCCAGATGTAACGATGGTCATCATGTCCAAACAGTTCAGTTTTAGTTCCATCAGACCAGGACATGTCTCCAGGAATGAAGCTCTTTGTCCCTGTGAGCGTCTACAAACTGTAATCTGTCTCTGTTCTGTCTCTTCTGGAGTAATGTCTTCTTCCTGGCTGAGTGGTCCTTCAGTCCATGTTGGTCCAGGACTGGTTTCTCTGTGGATGATGACCCTCTCTGACCAGCTTCAGCAGCATCTTCAGCAGCTGTTCAGCTTCTGTTCTGGGGTTGGTCCAGGTTCATCTCTGGGACTCAGAACCGTCTCCTTCCTGAGGACCATGATGGTGGACGTTCCCATGGTGATTCTAGAACTGTTGGAGCAGATGAACGCGGCTCCTTCAGACATCTGGAAACTGGACCAGGATGGACCAGACCGGTGGAGGTCCACAGTTCTCTTCCTGATGTCTCGGCTGGCTTCTTTGGATTTTCCCATGATGCCACAGGAGTTGAGGGAGTCTGAGGTTCGTCTCATCAGAGTCTACCTGGGTACTCTGGAAGGTCCGCTTCCTTACCATCAACCCTCAAATTCAGAGGAAATAATGAACTTCTGAGTTTGAAGTCATAACATTCTCTCTCTTTATTCTGGCATTTAGGGAACAGATGTGGTGACCTGAAACAGATGTTCAGTGATTTAACGTCACACCGCCAGAAATAAAAAGGTTACGCGTCTTTTTAAACTTCTGGGTTCAACCGTCTTCTTTCCGAGCACTTTGAGACTGTATTTAACAAACTAAGACGCGTTTGTACCGGAAACGTCCAGATCTGGACCGAACCGGGCTGATGAGAGCCCGCACTGATTCATCTGAGGGAGACCACAACCACACCCATCCGGTGCTCACCTGCGACGGTGTCCAGGTACACGGAGAGAGAGAGAGAGAGAGAGGTGGGGGTCTGTGGACCCCCCCGGTAACACCCGTGCGGTACCGGACCGACCGCGGAAACCGCCAAAAAAACGCCTCGTCCACCACCGACGTTAACGGCTGTTGATCCGCTCAATATCCAACCATCAACCGGAGGGGCCACGCGAGCGTTCAACGGGAGCGGCGGCGGTTTTCAGAGGCATTTCCTGTTCCAGTTTCCAGCCGGCTAAAGCTAAAAGCTAACGCTCCTTCTGGAACCATCAACCGCAGGCGCTCGCGCACCGGTTCACGTACTCACCGTTTTACCGACCGGCAGAGATAGTTGTATTATTTCTGAGGAAAGGAAAAGAAAGGGGGGACGAGGGGGGGAGAAGAAGACGTGGTCCGGTCACGGCGCCGTTCTGGTGGGCTGAAGCGTCTCCGGGATCCGCAGAGACTCCTGGTCTTCCTCCGCGGCTCTTCCGGCTCTTCCAGTCACATCCATCCCGCTGCCAGGCCTGACGTCATACGTGGGCGGGGCGATCCGCTTTACACAAGCGTTTTTGCTATTGTTATTTTTTTAAAGACTCCTAGTTATGTCACGCTTTTACAGTAACATATTATATAAAATTAATGAACAATTGATTTTGACATTCCAGTTCAACCACTTTGCAAATTAACCTTAATTATCTCAGTATTTAAGCTGATCTCAGTATCTATTGGTTCATTCCCAGCTGTCTGTCATCCTCACCCTGATTCCTGAAACTCTAGGAAACATTTAACTCATAGATTTCCTTTCTCATAAAACAAACTTTCTGATTTTCTCCCTGATTTCAGAGAACAAGTCAGCACAGGTAGACTCCAGGTGGAGGTTAAGCTCCTCCCCCTTTGCCGTCGAATTTGACGCGTCTTTTTCTGTTTCAGCATCAAGTTTCAGTCTTGCCATAAAAAGTTAGATCACTAGATAAGTTCGAATCGAGATTTTACCTAAAAAAGAAAATTAATTAAAAGAATAACTTCCAAAAGTGGTGATTTTAACAAACTAAAGTTGGGAATTTTTGTGAAAAATGTATGAAGTCAGTACCAAATTAAAAAAAAACCAACTCCATCTATTTTGCAGCTTCTCCGTCTTTATCTCCTCCACAACCACTGCACAAAGCTGTAGGACAGATCACTCAACAGGTTCACCAAGCTGAAGAGGAAAACATTGCAAAGGCGTGGCTTCTCATATATGAATTGAGATTTTCCTTAAATACAGTACATTAATATTTGTTTCACTGGATTCAGTTTTTTCCATGTTAACTAAGATTTTTTTTAAACGTTTTGGAAGCGTTTTTTCTGCCTGCAGGATTTCTACTGTTAATTCTTTTTTGTTCTGAGTATCCATGACAAGGGAAGGTTGTTTAAATGCGGAAGCGGCAGGTTTAGAGGTCAGACGGCGACCTCTAGTGGAGATGTGTTGGATCATCGTGGGGAGCTGGTAGGAGACAGCAGGAGGGTCGTGCTCCTCCCAACATGGCTGCAGGAGAATGTTCTGGACTCCAGTCTCCCTCTACGTGGACATGAGATGATGCAGGAGGACAAAAGACTCAAGACAGATGCTGCGAAGGAGCACCTCTGCTGGATGCAGGTTTCCATCCGTGGCGTCTACGGTCCACCTGGGTTCACCTGCCAATGCTGCATGTGACATCATCACACCCATTATATCTGGTAATGTATGACCTCATGTTCATTTTAATTTTCAGTTTTTAACTTTCTTATATACACTTGTGTTCAAAATAACTGTTTTTTTAAGTGAATAAAGCTCAAAATCCTTATATTAGCTTTTATTTTCAAACACAAATAAAATGGAAACACTGTACATCACATTATAATTCAAAAGAAGAAGAAACAAATATTACTACTTTACAGAAAGTGAAGAAACATCAAGATTAGTGTGTAAAATGATCAATTTCTGTGTTTTTCTTTTCAAACTCCAACATTTCCAGACTGATGTTTCCTCTGAACTCATGTTTAGTTGGAGAACAGCTGTTTCTGACAGCTGCTCCACATCTGGGTTCACGGAGTCACCTGTGAACAGGTGTTTCAGTCCAGGACCACTGGTTCCTCCTCTGGTGTCTCCAGTCCTCTACTGGATCCAGGTCTGACGCTGGTCTGGAACCAGGATGAACAACATGACCTCTCCAAGTATCCTGATGTCTCCAGACTGATCCCTGATCCAGACACCATCCCAGATCATGATGCTGCCTCCACCGTGCTTCACTGTCTTCAGGGTTCTGTAATTCAGTGTTTGGGGCTCATCTGGACCCAACCAGAACCATCTAGCTTCCATCAGTCCACAGATGTTCCTCCATGTCTCTTCAGTCAGGGTTCTTTGGTGAACTAGAACCTCTTCAGAACATGTGGGTTTTCCATCAGTGGGACTTTGTGGGAGCTTCTTGCTGATATCTTGGCTGATGTCTTGTCTCCACATAGAGGTCTTCTAATAGTTCCAGTCCTCTCAGGTACCTGTAGATCTTCTCTGATCCCCTGGAGCTGATCATCGGCTGAGTCTTTGTTCTTCATCCATTCCACTGGTAGTTTTCTGGTTTCTTCCAAGCTCTTTCTGCTTCTTGTTCCATTTTAAATCATCTGAGATGATTTTATCTGATCAGCTTCATTTTCTGATCTTCTTCATCTGTTTTCTCCTCCAATCAGCTTCTGGATCAACGTTCACAGAGAAGGGTCACCAGCAGAGAGGGTCACCACCAGAGAGGGTTACCACCAGAGAGGGTTACCACCAGAGAGACGCCACCAGAGAGGGTCACCACTATAGAGGGTCACCAGCAGAGAGGGACAAAACCAGAGAAGGTCACCACCAAATCACCACCAGAGAGGGTCACCACCAGAGAGGGTCACCACCATAGAGGGTCACCACCAGAGAGGGTCACCACCAGAGAGGGTCACCACCAGAGAGGGTCACCACCAGAGAGGGTCACCACCAGAGAGGGTCACCACCATAGAGGGTCACCACCAGAGACGGACAAAACCAGAGAGGGTCACCACCAGAGAGGGTCACCACCAGAGAAGGCCACCACCAGAGAGGTACAAAACCAGAGGAGGTCACCACCAAATCACCACCAGAGAGGGTCGCCACCAGAGAGAGACGCCACCAGAGAGGGTCACCACCATAGAGGGTCACCACCAGAGACGGACAAAACCAGAGAGGGTCACCACCAGAGAGGGTCTCCACCAGAGAGGGTCACCACCAGAGAAGGTCACCACCAAAGAGGGTCACCACCAGAGAGGGTCACCACCAGAGCGGGTCACCACCAAAGAGGGTCACCACCAGAGCGGGTCACCACCAGAGAAGGTCACCACCAGAGAAGGTCACCACCAAAGAGGGTCACCACCAGAGCGGGTCACCACCAGAGCGGGTCACCACCAAATCGCCACCAGAGAGGGTTGCCACCAGAGAGGGTCGCCACCAGAGAGGGTCACCACCAGAGAGGGACAAAACCAGAGGAGGTCACCACCAGAGAGGGTCTCCACCAGAGAGGGTCTCCACCAGAAAAGGGTTACCACCAGAAAAGGGTCACCACCAGAAAAGGGTCACCACCAGAGAGGGTCGCCACCAGAGAGGGTCTCCACCAGAGCAGGTCACCACCAGAGAAGGTCACCACCAGAGCAGGTCACCACCAGAGAGGGTCACCACCAGAGCAGGTCACCACCAGAGAAGGTCACCACCAAATCGCCACCAGAGAGGGTCACCACCAAATCGCCACCAGAGAGGGTCGCCACCAGAAAAGGGTTACCACCAGAGAAGGGTCACCACCAGAGAGGGTCACCACCAAAGAAGGGTCACCACCAGAGAAGGTCACCACCAGAGAGGGTCTCCACCAGAAAAGGGTTACCACCAGAGAAGGGTCACCACCAGAGAGGGTCACCACCAGAGAAGGTCACCACCAGAGAGGGTCTCCACCAGAAAAGGGTTACCACCAGAAAAGGGTTACCACCAGAGAAGGGTCACCACCAGAGAGAGACGCCACCAGAGAGGGTCACCACCAGAGAAGGTCACCACCAGAGAGGGTCACCACCAGAGAGGGACAAAACCAGAGAGGGTCTCCACCAGAAAAGGGTTACCACCAGAGAAGGGTCACCACCGAAGGAGACGCCACCAGAGAAGGTTCACTACCAAAGAAGGGTCACCACCAGAGAGGGTCATCACCAGAGAAGGTTCACTACCAAAGAAGGGTCACCACCAGAGAAGGTCACCACCAGAGAGGGTCTCCACCAGAGAAGGTTCACTACCAAAGAAGGGTCACCACCAGAGCGGGTCACCGCCAGAGAGGGACAAAACCAGAGAAGGTCACCACCAAATCACCACCAAAGAGGGTCACCACCAAATCACCACCAGAAAGGGTCGCCACTAGAGAGTGAAAAAACCAGAGGAGGTCACCACCAGAGAGGGTCTCCACCAGAAAAGGGTCACCACCAGAGAGTGTCTCCACTAGGCTTGGGCGGTATTACGGAAATACCGTGTACTTCCGGTATTTAAAAATAGTGGCGGTATCAGTTTCAATACCGTCATTAAAAAATGCAATGAATGATTTCTGTGGTTTAAAGTTTAGTTTAGTTTCTCTCCTGTATCGCTGTGTGTTCTGCTTTATTTTACCGTTTATTCGTGTTCGCTCGCAGCTGATCTCTGTTTGACTCGTCCTGTTAAGGTACTGACGATGAAAACAACACTTCCTGAGTTTGCTGCTTCAAAATAAAAGCTTCTAATGAAACTAATAATGTTGGACTTTTATGTTGAAGAATTTATAGGAAGTGAAACGTCCGGCATCAGACACTTTACTGTAGAGCGCGTTTCAGCAAACACACACCTCGGCAGCAGAGAGCAGCTGGGGCAGAGAAGGAACAGTTAAAACTACAGTGAAAAACAAGAAATACACAAATAAATAACAACTGTAGTTGAGCCAACTTTATATTGAAGCACTGAACTGCTGTTTCGAGGTAAACTCGCCTTTTTTTTCCCAGGCGCGTCAACGCTGGGAATAGTACAGCACTGTAAAGCCCCGTGGCAGCGCGCCTGGGGTACATAATGGGGGGGGCTGTTTTCACGCGCGGCGTCCGCCGGAGGTGTGTGTGTCTTCGCCTTAATAGTCGCGGGAATACCGTATACCCCGGTAAAATGTGAGGGAAGTTTGACGGTATCAAAATTTGGATACCGCCCAAGCCTAGTCTCCACCAGAAAAGGGTTACCACTAGAGAAGGGTCAACACCAGAGAGAGACGCCACCATAGAGGGTCACCACCAGAGAGGGACAAAACCAGAGAAGGTCACCACCAAATCACCACCAGAGAGAGACGCCACCAGAGAGGGTTCACTACCAAAGAAGGGTCACCACCAGAGAAGGTTGACTACCAAAGAAGGGTCACCATCAGAGAAGGTCACCACCAGAGAGGGTCTCCACCAGAAAAGGGTCACCACCAGAGAGGGACAAAACCAGAGAGGGTCACCACCAGAGAGGGTCTCCACCAGAGAGAGACACCACCAAATCACCACCAGAGAGGGTCACCACCAGAGAGGGTCACTACCAAATCACCACCAGAGAGGGTCACCACCAGAGAGGGACACCACCAGAGAGGGACACCACCAGAGAGGGTCACTACCAAATCACCACCAGAGAAGGTCACCACCAAATCACCACCAGAGAGGGACAAAACCAGAGGAGGTCACCACCAGAGAGGGTCGCCACCAGAGAGGGTCACCACCATTGAGGGTCACCACCATTGAGGGTCACCACCAGAGAAGGGTCACCACCATTGAGGGTCACCACCATAGAGGGTCACCACCATAGAGGGTCACCACCAGAGAGGGTCACCACCATAGAGGGTCACCACCAGAGAGGGTCACCACCAGAGAGGGTCACCACCAGAGAGGGTCACCACCATAGAGGGTCACCACCAGAGAGGGTCACCACCAGAGAAGGGTCACCACCATAGAGGGTCACCATCAGAGAGTCACCACCATTGAGGGTCACCACCATAGAGGGTCACCACCATAGAGGGTCACCACCATTGAGGGTCACCACCATTGAGGGTCACCACCATAGAGGGTCACCACCATAGAGGGTCACCACCAGAGAGTCACCACCATAGAGGGTCACCACCAGAGAAGGGTCACCACCATAGAGGGTCACCATCAGAGAGTCACCACCATAGAGGGTCACCACCAGAGAACTGTGCTCAGTCTCACTCACATATCTTCTGTTCTCCTCGACGGCACCAAACCAGCAGAAGAGGAAAAGAAAAACTTCAGACTTTCAAACTGCAGTGGAAAATAAGTTTCAGTATTTTATTGAAAGTAAGCAATAAATAATACTGTGATAAAAATAGTTTATAAGTACTCGACTGTACATCATTGTTACAAGATCATGAGACTCAACAGGAAGAGCAGGAATAAAACAGCAACATGATTTGCTTTGTGCATAAATGACTAAATCACAAAAAAAAAGAGAAAACATTTCTACTTGAAGCTTCAGCTACATGTCGAGTGAAAGAAGACTTTGGCTCCTCCTTCGCCGCGATGACCGGCGATGGAACCAGTGTTTGAGCGAAGATGAGACCGATTTCAGAGGAACGAAGAGCTTTAGCTCCAACTGACGAGACAACACGGATGAGTAAAAATAAATTAAAGAAGACGAGAGGAGTTAAGAAACAATAAGGCTTGATATGAAATGTTCGTACAAAGTGTTTGTTTTCTTAAAAACAATAAAGTTTAGAGGGTGGGTCGCACCGCCTTGGAGGTTATTTAGTGATCACAGCGGGGATCGACTGAGGCCTCGGTGAAGTTGGTCCATCGAAGGGAGTTTCCGCACTTCGGACTCCTAAAGGGACGTGTTGGGGGGGGATATGTTGGGTATTTTCTGCATGCAAATACAGAGAACCTGGATTTAATTTCACTTGCATCCAAAAGTAGCCCTCTGACATCATTTCCTGCTACCGCGATATGGCTTTAAATCTTAAACTCGAGAGTTTTATTTTGGTATCAGATGTGGAAAAATAAAGAAAGAGGAGAAATAATCTGCGTCTCACACGTCTGCGTCGTCGTCGCTTGAATTGCCAGCAGTTACTTTTAAAGGCGACGGATGAAGTCTGTGAGTCTGAAAAACTCCAGCAATTTATCTGATATTCACACGTCTGTTGACCTAAAAGCTGCATTTACACAAAAAAACAGACAAAAAAAAGCACAGGTATTCGCTACAAAAATTACAACCGTTAAAAAGCGGCAAGAGGATATGAATTAAGTTATAACGCGTATCAAAGTCACTTGAGAGTAAATTCCACGATTAGAGTTCAAATCAGAAAGGAAACAAACAAACATACATACATCTGGTCAATAAAATCAGGATTAATAAAAAAAAAAAGAAAAAAAAAAAGATTAGATAAAGTATCTGCTGGTAAAAATATACAAACCCCAGACAACTGAAACATTCACTTACATACAACTGAGAGCTTCAAACGGTGGAAAGTCTTTAAAAAATGGGTTGATTAAGGGGACAGAGGAAAAAACAAAAAAACAAAAAGGGGGTACATAGTTATTCTAAAATCATATAAATGTCCCATTGGTTGACATAAATATCTTAAAGTGTGATCGATCTAAAAAGTGTCCTCTGTGGATGCTGAGATCGGTGAGTAAAGTCTCTGTGACTCATCTCAGTTCATCATCCTGGTCTTGAACGCGGGGAACTCCCCCTCGTCCTCCGACCAGCGGCTACCTATAGAAATAATGAGGATAAACTGAGACGGGAGGAGAGAGATAAACAGGGAAGCAGGGCAGAAGCGAGGGATGGAATGACGGATGGATGGAGAGACAGAGGAAGGAGAGGCGTGAAACGTGCGTTACTTCAGTGGAGACGTCCAGAACAAGAGAAGGAGACGAGGACGAGGGGGGCGGGGTCTGTGAGGCTCCTTACCGTTGTGTGTTAACAAGAGTAGGTCCTGACTGTGGCAGTGTCCAGCCTCTGTATAGACTGACTTCCTGTTTCCATGTTGGCAGAAATCACATGCAGAGAACGTGCCGTTAGTCGCAGCGTCAGAGTCAATCGCCACAGCAGCAAAAAAGCCATTCACGAGAAGAGCGGCGAGCGCGCGAGGAAGGAGGACACAGCAACGACACGCATGCGCAGAGACCCGGCGCGCCTCCGTCTGCTTACCGTCCATCGGGCTCCTCTTTGGCTGCGTGGAGGGAGACGCCGCGCTGCTGTTCGTCACGCGGAAGTTGGCGGGCAGGGTGTCCGACGCGCCCAGGGCCACCCCCCTCATGTCTTTGGGCCTGAACTTCTTCCTCCATGAGGGTGCGCGGCGGAAGTTCTTGTCATCATCCTGGAAAGAGAGATGGCGGAGGGGTTGAGAGAGGAAGCGGCGGCGTCACACGTTTCCCAGCTGTGTTGGCGGGCTCACCTCCTCCATCCTCCTGTCCGTAGCGAGGGCCAGCAGGCCGTTGTATTCCCGCTCCAGAGCCGCTCTGGCCTGCAGAGGACAACATGACACGGTCAAAGCCAACCAGACGGGCTGTAGGTGGGTCGTCCCGGTTCAGAGCCAGGAAAACCCGTCCTACTCTGGTTCCAACACTAACAGCGTCAGGACAACATCTGAGACGTGCAACACCTACGCTGCAAGGTCCAAAACAGAATTGGATTTAAACTAGGGCTGGGCAACGATTCAAATTTTTAATTGTGATTAATCGCATTATTTCCCTGATTAATCACGATTAATTGCTTTGTATACGCAAAATCAAATAATGAATTCAAAAGTAGTGTTAAGGTCATTTTTTTTTAAATGTTCTGCTCCCATATGAACTAAATCAAATCAAATCAAACTTATTTATAGAGTGCTTTTCATGACCTCAGGCAACACAAAGTGCTTTACATAAAAAAAAAAAAAATAATAAAAAAAAAAAAAAAAAAAAATAATAATAATAATAATGTTAAAAAAAACAATGCACATTAAAACAAAATAAAAGCCGTCACACACCTCAATGTCGCAAAGCCATCCTCCCATTACCCCTCAAACCCCCATGCACCACAAACATAACAAAACTCCCTCTTTTTTTTTTTTTCCTAAAGTGCCATAACATTTGTTGTTCAAACACTTTTAACATCACATGTGTCAGTAACACATATTTAATGTAAATCCCATCTTAAAAAATGTAAAATAAAATAAAGCTTATTGCCACTGCCAGGGCATGAATGTCATCCTGTTTTTATGAAAAATAAAAAAAGTCTACAAACAAAATCCAACAAAATGATTGTGGCTCAGCACAATCAGAACATTAAAACAGGTAATTTCTGAGGTAACAGAACTGAATTAGTTTTATAATGGAGGACTGGACTTTCTGTTGTCATTACACATCTGTGCCACTAGATGGAGCCGCACTGCAGTAACCAGCTAGAGAACAGCAGGACAGTGAACACGTGGAGCAGATCTGATGGAACATGGAGGAATGACACCAAAGTTTTGTTGCAGTCCAGAATTTTTGTTTTCAGACAGAATTCTTAATATTGCTACCTGAGTTGCTAAAGTACACAGATTTTTTTTTTTTACCGTTCTCCATGTCTGTTTTAGCTGCCAATTGTTTTCCGGTTCCACAGCAGCCAGTAACAGACTTTTCAAAACAAAAGCATGTGAGCAACATGCGTTAACGCACGATAAAATAAATGTCGGCGTTAATAAGTTAATGCGTTAACGCGATAACAACGTGTTAACTTGCCCAGCCCTAATTTAAACACAACCTTCATCCGTGTGGCTTCTGTTTCTTTTCATACAGTAGGAAAAAGGAAATGTAGGACAAAAACAAAGCCACCTGTTCCCTCTTCGGTTGGGGTCAGAGGTCAGGGTCAACCCTAACCCGTGTGCTGGCGCGTACCTGTGTGTTCTGCGTGGGGATCTGCAGCAGCAGGGCCAGGGCGTTGTGATCGAAGGTGTCGTCCAGGGCGATTAGCGCTCCGTGGACCCCGTGCTCGTAGAGGTTGCTGCTGTACTCCTTCAGGCCGATGCTCTGGACCCAGCTGACCACGCGCTCGTTGCTCCACACCAGAACATCTGAAAAGAGCCGGCAGAACTTCGGCGTCAGTCTGGAGCTACGTGACAACCGAGAAACCAGGAGACGAGCTGTCACCTTTGAGGTCCAGCTGAGACTCCTCCCTCCTCCTCTCCAGGTCCTTCCTGTCGTAGTTGAGCCTCCTCAGACACATGACGCCACACTGGAAACTGTTCCTGTCATGCACACACACAATTGTTGGGTTATTATTCTAATCTTTACCAAAAAATAAATAAACAGCAGCAATCAAAACTGCTGAAACTGCTTTAAACTGGTTCAGGTCCTATCTCAGGGACAGTAGATGTTGTTCAACTTTGTTGAAATTGGTAACTGTGTCTCAAACCAAATGGCTATGACCTGTGGGGTTCCCCAGGGGTCAATCCTGGGACCACTATTGTTTAATCTGTACATGCTTCCATGCAGATGATACTCAGATCTATGTGTCACTGACAGCAGGAGAACATGGGCCTGTAGATTCATTGTGTCACTACATCAAACAGATGGATTCAGACTTGAACTTTAACAGCCAGATAAAAGCAATAACATCAGCAGCTTTTTACCATCTAAAAAACATTGCCAGAATCAAAGGAATAGTGTCTAAACCAGATTTAGAAAGACTAATCCATGCGTTGGTCTCCACCAGGTTAGACTACTGTAACGGCCTGATCACTGGGCTCTAAACCAGCTGTAAGACAGCTGCAGGACATCCAGAACAGACTGACTAGAACCAGGAGATACAACCATATTAGTCCAGTCCTGAGGTCTCTGCACTGGTCCTGACTAGAACCAGGAGATACAACCATATTAGTCCAGTCCTGAGGTCTCTGCACTGGTCCTGACTAGAACCAGGAGATTCGACCACATTAGTCCAGTCCTGAGGTCTCTGCACTGGTCCTGACTAGAACCAGGAGATACGACCACATTAGTCCAGTCCTGAGGTCTCTGCACCGGTCCTGACTAGAACCAGGAGATAAAACCATATTAGTCCAGTCCTGAGGTCTTTGGCTTCCTGTCACTCAGATAATAGACTTTAAAACAGCTCTACTTGTGTTCAAGTCTCTTCATGGCCCCAAAGTCCATCTCTGACATGTTAGATCCATATGAACCAACCTGGACTCTGAGAACCTCAGGTAGTGGTCTCCTGCTGGTGTCCAGAGTCAGGACTAAACAAGGTAAAGCTGCATTTCAGTTTTATGCTCCTAAAATCTGGAGCAGTCTTCCAGAAGATGTGAGACAGACCTGAACTCTGACAATGTTCAATATTATTTAATTCAATAATGATTATTTTTATGCTCTTATGATTTATGGAATGACTGTTTGCCCTCTTGTGATTTTACGAATCTATAAAGCATTCGCAGTTGCCTTCTGGATGTATTGTGCTCTACAAATTAACTTGCATTAAATTCTTACCTGTGGAAGCTGTCCACCATCTTCAGCTGTCCTCTCAGGTCCTTCTTGGTGAGGTGGTCCAGCATGCGGGCGTCCACCAGGGACTCCATGAAGTAGGACCGGTACTGTGGCAGGCCCAGGCTGGGCAGCCACTCGTTGCCGATCCACTCGTGGTTCATGTCTCCGTATGCCAGCGTCTGCAGCCGGAGACCAGAGGGCTGAATCAGCGCTCGTCAGAAGATACGCGAGATTATGAACACAAGCGCTAAAGAAACTACTAAAATGTTTATTTAATAAACTCCCCTTTGCCTGTCTATAAAGTATTTTATTAGAGTGGAGCTTCTGTGCTGAATCAACAGTGTATTTAGGAGTTAGTTGGTTGTTGGAGCTGATTTAGTCCCATATTTATTCTTTTCTTTTCTTTTTTTTTTTTAACTGGAATATTTTTTAATTCTCTATTTATTAAAAAAGCTGTCCTGCAGTCTGTTTTGGATCACCTAACGACGAACCAACAGAAATTATTTTATCTGTAAATGATGTGATGCTCAGAGATCATTTTCCTTTTGGACAGAACAAGCAGGAAAAATAAAAAACGTCCCAGTGAGGCAGATAATCATAAACATACACTTCTGGTGAACATCTGTGAACGCACTTAGAAAAACAGGAATAAACGAGTGGCAGAACATAGATCAGCAGAAGATTCCACTGAAGGGCCCATTCACACCGGCTGAGCTGGATCTCTGAACCTCGTTTGTTACCGCGTCGTTACGTTAAAACTGCGTCGTTAGCTGAAACTGCCTCTTTACATTGAAAACCACATCGATAAATTAAAAACATGCCGTTACGTTAAAACCTCATTGTTACCTTAAAACCACATCGTTACCTTAAAACTACGTCGTTATGTTAAAAACACACCATAACGCTCAAACCTTGTCATTACCCTGTAACCCCTAAAACTAAACTATTTCTCTAGTAACAGCATCCTTTCAAAAATTACAACTTTTTCAAGTGAAATTACAACTACAGTGATCCCTTGCCAATTCGCGCTTTAAGTTCCGCGGTTTTAGTTATTCGCGGATTTTTTCAGAAATATATAATAAAATATATAAATGTATTTTGCTCTAAAATTGTAAAATTTGCACGTTTTTGTCAAAATATCAAATTTTTACAATTTTTTGTGACAAAAATCTTCATAAAAGTGCAAGTGTATGTCCTTTTTTGTAGTAAAATTGTGAATTCTGCAAGATCTTGACTTTTCAGTATATTTTAGTGACTTTATGCTGAAAAAAACCTTTTCCCACATAAAATTCACAAAAATGTCATTAAAGACTTAAAATAATTTGGAAAATTGCAGCTTTTTCACAAACTTTCCAACTATTTGTTGTTAAAATTAATACTTTTGTAGAACTGGATGTAAAATCAGGACTCTTTAAATTAGGGATGTCCCGATCACGTTTTTTGGGTCCCGATCCGATTCCGATCTTTTAATTTTGATGATCGGCCGATTTCCGATTTTTTCCGATCCGATTTCACTTTTTTTTGAGTGGGCAAACAGAGTTTAATTTCCTATGCATTTTATTTCCTGTGTACATTAATAAATAGGCCTGCATCCAAGCTGAGATTAGTAGCTTTTATCATCTCATAAAATAAACAATAACTTATCTAAACACTCTTCTTTCTTTCTTTTTTGTTTGGGAGAATTATTATAAAACACATTTAGTTACAGAACAGTGACTGTTCAACAGTCTCAGTACTAAACAACAAAGCACTTCCATTTAAATAGCAGCAGGTGAACTTGTCTAGCAGTTTAAGGCAATAAAAACACTAGCAGAAGTCTTTGCAATCAATGAAATCACATCAGAATAAAAATAACATAAAATATTAACTTAACTTCTTTCAAGACCCGCTGCACATGTTCGCGCACCTTGTGTCCTTTGTCGTGCATGTAATGATGGGAACGAGGCTCGAGGTAATTAATGAGCCGGTTAAATGCCTTGTATTCCACAAACTCCGTGTCCTCGGTAATACATTCCACGATTAGCTCGGTGATTTTTCTGTATTTCTCCGAGTATTTCGGGAGTTTGTCTTTCTTTTAAAAGTTTCACAGAGCGTTTGCTGCTGAAGCCGCTGCCGTCGGCAGAACAGTGACCGCAGCCGACGGCACCAAAGCTGCTGCCGTCGGCTGCGGTGATCGGTGCCGCCTGCTTTTTTAAGTGTCTGATTAAATTGGTGGTGTTGTAAACTCTCTTCTTACTTACTCATCATGATATATCAGCCTTCCACACGTTGCAAGTCACAGTCGAAGCGTCTGTCTTTGTAATTTTATAGTGCTGCCACACTGCTGACATTTTTGCTAAAGTTTAGCCTGACGCCGCCGGTCTTGAAACTTTTAAGGTGGATACAAGACAGCGCTGCTGGGAAACTTCATTTCAGTGCAAATTATTAAATGTATATAGTTTAAAAAATATTTTCGTTTGTGTAATATGATTACTTTATTAATTTGTGTTAATCAGGATCACTTTTTGAGGAAAAAAATAATGAAAAAAAGATCGGCGTGTTATAATAATGTTGATCGGCCGATCCGATCCACCTTAAATTTTTAAGATCGAAGGCCGATCCGATCAGGGGATCGGGATCGGGACATCCCTACTTTAAATCAAAACTGCTCTTTTTAATATTGAAACAGGTGCTAACGGTCGTTCTGAACAGAAAGGGGGTGGAGCTTCAGCACCAGCTGGAGTCCACCTGTGCACCTGCTTGACAGTGACTTTTTTTTTCCCTTTTTCCCTTAACTTCTGTTCAGCGTGCACCAGTTACAACTGTGCCGTAAACGAGGGAATCGAGGCCTCGGAGCCAAATGAACCAGACCTCAGGGGTCGATGGTGCTCGGGGACGGTCCAGATGAGCCGGTGTGAGTGCTCCCCAAAAGAAAAAAAAAGAAAAAAAAAGAAAAGTGAGCACAGGTGAGGTTTCTGGGAACGAGTGCAAACCTGGGCCCAGCTGCCCTCGTCGTCTTCCTGGTGTTAGATGGTTAGAGTGAGCGTGGCGAGAAAACAGAGAGGTGAGGGGTTAGTGAGGCAGCAGAGCCGTTAGAGCAGCTTCAGGTGGGAAAGAATAAAGGCAAAATTAACAAGCAAGACAAATAAATGAATAAATAAACAGGAAATAAAAATGGTGACAAAACTAACAGTTTTCACAATGTAGCAGTCTGTGTTTTGTTTCAGGTTATGATGGGCGATTACGATGCTTCAGATGATGACAGAAAATACCGTATTTTCTGGACTATAAGCCGCTACTTTTGTCCCACGCTTTAAACCATGAGGCTTATACAGAGATGCAGCTTTTCTATGAATTTTTCTTCAGCCCTCAGGGGGCGCTCTAGCAGGAAGTGCAAAAACCAAAAAACAAACCAAGTACTTAAAGGCTACTCTGTTTTTGTTCAGTAGCCTATGTTGGCTATGCTACTCTACATTCATTTTGTGAGCATCAATACCTGTTATTAATGGACAAACTGATTAATCCAGGTGTGTCTGACCATTGTAGCTACTCGGACACACCTGGATTTATCAGTTTGTCGATTCCCCAGTGGATTTCAGGGTTCTGAGCGGACCTGCCGCAGAGGTAAGGTTTTAATCGCAGATGCGGACCGGACGCAGCATGGAGCCAGCAGGTCCGCGATCCGGCTCCAAAGCGGATCCGGCACTGAGTGCAAGTGGACTCCGATACGGGTCCCTTTCGCGGGTCTTTGCTGTGTGGGGGGGTTTCAGTACACAGGAGGAGGAAAAATAAAGCAACTTGGTTTTAGTGTCCAGGAGGAAAATGAATAAAACCATCAATGACTTTTCTATTTTGTTTGATCAGCACTTTTACTGCTGTGTTACAGGTTCTGTTCAGAAACAATCAGTTCAGGTATGTGAATAAACACTTATGGTACAAAATCTTTAGATGTAAATATCTTATTTCTCAGCCTGGATACCGGCAGCTTATAGTCTGGTGCGGCTTATATGTATTATTATATTATTATTATTATATATTATTATATTATTGAATTTCCCTTTATGGGATAAAGTATTTTTCATTTCATTCATTTCATTTTTTTTCATTCATTTCATTTCATTTCATTTCATATGTGACAAAATATATATTTCGTTTATATTTTAATGGGTGCGGCTTATATTCAGGTGCGCTTTATAGTCCAGAAAATACGGTAATAGAAAAGCTCAAATTAAACTGGACAATGAGAGACAGTCTTGGTTTGTTCTACAGACACCTCTAATGTGAAGAAACCCCAAGAACCTGCGGTTCCTGAACAGGAGGAGGACAACTACGCAGCAAAACACACAGACAAATCAAACTCTAAAAGAGAGACAAAGCCATCTCTGACAGCAGCAAGAAGATGGAGAGAGACAGGAGTCTTGTTTCAAGCTGCCTCGCCAGTTTCCGTGCAGAAAAGTAATATTGGAGAGAATTCATGCAGTGTTTGAGGTCGGGTGAGGTCAGGTGAGGTCATCCAGCAGGCAGCTTGAAACAAGGCGCGACAGTCACCACAAACATGCCTAACTAGTCCGGGTGAACTAACCGTAGGAGGCGTGGCTGCCAAACTTTCCATCTCTTCGTGTGTGACCCAAACGTTTCCTGTGATCTGATCATGTGACAGCCCGCCCCGCCCCCCGAATCACAGGTGTGCAAAAAGAGGGAAGAGCGACGAAGGACAGGAAGAGGACAGGACGGAGAAAAGATTTAATCACTGTTAGCAAGAGGCTGCAGCTGAAATCAGTTTTAGTTTGGTTTAGTCGTTAGTACACGTTCAACACATCAGTCTTTAAAAAGTTAATGCGTTTAAAAAGAACAACGTGCTTCAGAGTGTAACCGGAGGAGTACAAGAACTGAACATGTCCGACGGCACGGTACCGTTCTGGAGGTGGGCGGGGCCGAGGGGCTGGTGAGGGACATGATCTCCTGGATGGCCAGACGAAGCTTGAGACGATGCAGCGGGTTGCTGATGCCGATCTCCCTCTGGATCTCCGTGTCCGACAGGGCGGACATGATGGCGCCGCTCTTCACGTTGGCACGGCAGGCGGCCACGTACCAGGCCGGCATGCCCACCCACAGCTGGCCAGAGGGGGGTAGACAGGAGACAGCACTGTTACGGCGGGCGCCACCGGTCTCACCGTTATATCTTGTGACGGAAAGTGGCGGGTTCATACCTCCAGCCAGGCCACGACGGTCGGCCCGTCCCACTGGGCGAACGGCAGGCCCTGGCGGCGAGCCTCTTCCAGCAGCTCGTGCCTGTGACACAGAGACATGTTAAAGCGAACGTAGCGGCGGCGGCGTGCTCCACGTGAACACATCTAAGCAGTCAAACCCCCGTTAAAACACACATGAAGCCAAACCCCAAGACACCGACTGACATGCACACTGAAAACAGAGCAGGAGTTTGAGAGAAAACAGAGAGGGAAACGTTCTGGAAGTCTCTGACAGAATGTCATCAAAACATATCTATAAAATAAATTAGGGCTGGGCAACGATTAAAATTTTTAATCCCGATTCATCACATTATTTCCCTGATTAATCACGATTATTTGCATTATTTACACAAAATCAAATAATGAATTCAAAAGTAGTGTAAAGGTCACTTTTATTTAAATGTTCTGCTGCCATATGAACTAAAGTGTCATAACATTTGTTGTTCAAACACTTTTAACATCAGCACTTGTCAGTAACACATATTTAGTGTAAATCTCTTTACCAATCTGTGTATCATTCATTCTTTCCATTTTCAATTGTCAATCAAAAAAAAAAAAAAAATTAAAAAGTGACATTTTATTACGTTTTTTAATCTAACAGAAAAAAAACGGAAAAAATGCCTGTTTTTTTAATATTTCAATTTTAGACTTGGATCAAAAATACGAAATTAAAAAACGGGCCACAGAACTGAATTTGTTTTATAATCGAGGACTGGACTTTCTGTTGTCATTACACATCTGTGCCACTAGATGGAGCCGCACTGCAGTAACCAGCTAGAGAACAGCAGGACAGAGAACACATGGAGCAGATCTGATGGAACATGGAGGAATGACAGGAACGTTTTGTTGCAGGGCAGAATTTATTTATTGTTTTTTTCAGACAGAATTGTTAATATTGCTACCTGAGTTGCTACCTGAACTTTAACGTTCACGGATTTTTACCGTTCTCCATGTCTGTTTTAGCTTTTCTTTATGTTTACCTGCCAATTGTTTCCGCAGCGGCCAGAAACAGACTTTTCAAAACAAAAGCATGTGAGCAACATGCGTTAACGCGTGATAAAATAAATGTCGGCGTTAATAAATGAATGCGTTAACGCGATAATGCGTTAACTTGCCCAGCCCTAAAAAAAAAATAAAATAAAACTGGAGTGTCCAGGTCCGACAAGAACATTGGTGAAGCTACGGGAGACGACTGGACGACCTGGAGCTACGTTTTCTCCCAGAACCAGTGCCATTTTTCATTTTTCTTTCCAATAATCCAATAAAAGCTCTTTTGGACCAGCTTGAACCAGGTGCTGGTGCTGGAATTGGAGCCAGGTCTGAGCTAGTTTGGCTGGTTTTTTGCTCGGTCACCATTAGGGGTTGGGCACCGAAAAACGATTCCAAGTAGGAATCGGTTCCTAATGTCCGGTTCTGGAATCGTTTAGAAGATTTTTGAATTTTGATTCCTTTTTTCGGTTCCTAAATTTCCGCGTTATTTATTTATTTTTTTGATTTATTGCACTAGTTTGTTGATGTTACTCCACCCGGCGTTTTCAACTCTGCGCTAGAGGCGACGTGTCTTCACTCGCCACAACATGGATCCCAAGAGGCGCCGCTCTTGACTTTGGCTGCATTTCAGTCCGGGAAATGACGGCTACCTGGCGCAGTGCAACATCTGCAGGAAGCGTGTTACTGCCAAAGGAGGGTGCACGACTAATATGGCAAAACACCTTCACCTGCATGGCATCAGATAAATAAACGAGTGTACTATATTTAATTGACCTTTCGGTAAGCACCGCCCCCTTTCTAGTTACTGTTGCTAGGTCAGACAAACTTTCTGCTCTTCTGTTCCGGACTGTGTTAATTCGCTATTTTTCTGATGTGTATCATCAGTTTTAATATTATACTATAATAACTCTATGGTGAAATATTGCTGCTGAGGACCTGCAACAGTGACTCGAGGTGTCCAGAACGTTTGGAGGGACATTTTTATTCCCTTTCCCAAGCCGAACAAACAACGTGACACCCCATTCACGTTGGCTGTGAGGGGTAAAATGACAGTGGAGCAAACACACGAGTGCCACAGAAAAGAAACAGCCTATGTGGTGAAAAGGCTCCTTCTCTTCTCACTTTTTTTATGAAAAAATTCTACTGTTAGATAAGTCGCGATCTGTTGACCTACAGATCAAAGAATCGGAATCGAGAATCGTTTCGAACAGGAATCGGAATCAGAACCGTTAAAATCCAAACGATGCCCAACCCTAGTCACCATCGTCCCTGACTAAACCCTTCAGAAACCAGTTCTCCTGGCTCTGAGCTGGAGCTTCTCCCCCTCACATGCCAGCTGGGGTGGGGGGGACTGGCTCTGAACCAGCACCGGGGCCAGTCTGGTGGAAAAGGGCCCACGACAGAACAATTTCTACATGAATGCATTACTCTACATCACATGCACAGGAGGAAGAACGTTGGACATCAGCCGTTCCAGATCTGCACATCCACTATGGATGGAGCCCCGTTTGGGTCATAATTCAATGAATAAATTAGTATATTATTATGAAATACAGGCGTTTATTATTATGAAATACGTATCCATTATTATGAAATGTTTCCCATTATTATGAAATATATGAGTATTATTATAAAATATATTTCCCATTATTATGAAAAAAAAATGTAATTATGATGAAATACATTTTTATTATTATTTAATCTTAGTTTAATGCATAATAGTTTATTTCAGAATGGCTTTTTTTATTTAAGAATGAGCTTTTACATAATGGCTTCCTTTTTCATAAGAATGAGCTTTTACATAATAATGACATTTTGCCACTGGGCGGGACCAGTGGTTGACCTGCACACTCATTGGCTGATCCTTCTCCATTCTACGCTCTGACATCGACTAGTTGGTGGAGGACTCGCATCGAGCCTGTTAGCTACCTCTCGGAGTAAGTCAGAAAAGGATCTTTCTCCTGTCACCATGCCGTCAAAATCAAGTTTTTCCTACATTTTGCGCTACGTTTCTTAGTCGATGTCAACTTTTAACCGTAAACTGAGGTGCATTCTGCCACCTACTGGCCTGGAGTATATACACTGCACCTCTCGCCCACTATGGATATTCACTGTTCTGTTGCTTATGCCTGAATGAAAGAGCAGCCAATCACATAAATGGCTCCGCCCTCTCTGCTGTGACTGACACACAAATCATTCTTATGCAAAACAAAGCCATTATTATGTAAAAGCTCATTCTTATGAAAAACGAAACCATTATCATAATAATGAGAAATATTTCATAATAATAAACGCCTGTATTTCATAATAATATTATAATATTATGATTATTATATAATATATTCATAATTCATTTATTCATTGAATTATGACCCAAACGGGGCTCCATAATCCACATCATGCACATTCTGACGTCTTTAGGAGCTCTTACTGCTGCAAAAATGACTGCATCTGGCCACTAGATGGGGCCATGCTCCTCGTGACAGAAACAGGCCTCAGGAGCCAGCAGATCTAACAAGGCATGTTCTTCACAAGCAACTTCGCCTCCATAAATTTTGAGGACATAAATGATGAAATTCATCTGTTTACATTATTATTTTCTTTTCTTCCCCCCAAAACTTGGAGACAAAAACACACACACACACAGAAACAAAAGCCAATATTTTGATGAATTCTTCCATTGACTCATTTCTCCTACAGCCGTAGTGCATAATAATGTCATGCTCCAAGAGGAAAGTTTTTTCACTCACTAAAAATCAGCACACACACATTCCTGTTAGTTAAGCTCCTCTGTGGAAAGCAGGGTAAAGAGCAGCACGGAAAAGCCATCAGGCATTCAGAGGGACAGTCGTTCGGGGTCCTCAGAGTTATTGGAGAGGTGGACACGGAGCCAGGTGTGGGAAGAAGATAAAGACAGAGCAACGTGAACCAACTTACCCGGTCTTTGGACTACGACATGGAATGAGAAGAAGATGGCAACAAAATAAGAGGAAGGTTGACAAAAAAAGGAAAGAGCTAATGCCAAATCATGGAAGCAAAACAATATTCACGGTGTTGGGAATGTTCTTGGGTTTAAGGGGAATGAACGTGAAATGACTGCGATGGGTGGGTGTGGGGTGGGGTGAAGGTGAGGTGGCAGGAGTTGTGAGGCAGGAGCAGCGACGCCATGTTGCATTATTAACAACGCTCTCCGTTAACGGGGCCTGGAGATCATCTTTCAGTCTACACTCATTCTGGAGGCAGCAGGTGGGGGGGCACTTACTTCTTCTGCAGCTTCCTGTTCTTCTCCGCGGGGCCTCCGAGCGTTCCCATTCCTAGGCCGTCCTTCGGAGAGCTTTCTGCCTCCGGAGTCCCAGCTGGGAACAGAAACACCATGTTGACTTAGTGAAACCAAAGGCCCGGGCGCGTGGACACGCCCCGACGCTCGGGCTGGTGACTCACCTTGGCTGGTGGGGTCTTTCCCGGGGACGCCGGGCCGGCCCTTCTCCTTCTTCCCGAAGAGGCGTCCGATGGAGGACTTGATGCTCTTCTTCTTGGCCGCTTTGTTGAGGGAGTCCTGGCTGCTGTTGCTGCTGCTCGGGTTGCTGCCCTGGCCGTCCTGCAGACCCCCCAGACTGCGGGACCACAACGTAGGCGATGAGACGGGAGACAAACCCCGGAGGCAGAACACAGAAACCGGGACAGACCGAAGAGCGGAGCTCACCCTCGAATGTCTCGTATGTCTTCGTGGCTAGCGGCGTGGCCGGCGTCCCTGTTCAGGCGCATGGAGCGCGGGGTCGAGGGGGGCGACGTCTCGCAGCGGATCGTGGCCTTGTCGTCTTGGGCGGACTGTGTGAACGGCAGAGGAGACACGTTAACGAAGCCCGATCACAGACGAGGTGAGACAAAATTAAAAAAAAAAAAAAAAGAAATCCCTTTCATTTAGCACGAGTACTGAGGAAAGCCTTTCAGTTCATGTTTCTGACAGGACACGCCCACTTTACACACACCTGGATGTATTTATCACATGTAGGCTGGAGATTATGAGCTCTGACCTTCGTCTGTGGGAGAACGTACATCTACAGGATCTCCACACGTCCTCAAATCACTGAACCCGTCAGCTCGACTACCATTAATGGATGATTATTTTAGCTTTATTTGTTCTGCCCTCAGGGCTTTTGCTGCAAATATTCTCAGGAATAAAAACTGGTATTTTGAAGTGGAGGGAAACAGACAGATCGGCAGTTTATCAAATATTTAAAACAACAGATCATTTAGCGCGTTTACAGGGGAAGTTTAATTCCTCTTTAATTTAGAATTAAAATTAAATCTGATTTAAAATTATTAAAAATTACCATGTAAACTATGGAGCCCCGTTCGGGTCATAATTCAATGAATAAATGAGTCTATTATTATGAAATAGAGGCATTTATTATTATGAAATATGTATCCATTATTATGAAATGTTTGGCATTATTATGGCAATACATATTATTATTAAATATTTCCTATTATTATGAAATATATGTGTATTATTATGAAATACATTTTTATTATTATTTAATCTTAGTTTAATGCATAATAGTTTATTTCAGAATGGCTTTTTTATCTAAGAATGAGTTTTTACATAATTGCTTCCTTTTTCATAAGACTGAGCTTTTACATAATAATGACATTTTGCCACTGGGCGGGACCAGTGGTTGACCTGCACGCTCATTGGCTGATCCTTCTCCATTCTACTCTCGACTAGTTTTGGCCGTGAGGTCCCGTTAGCAGCGGGCCGTGGCGTCATCAAGGTGCGCTCCTAGTCCGATTGTAGCTATGGCAGCTTGGACTGAGCTACGGGAAACCTTGACGTTTCTTAGTCGATGTCAACTTTTAAACCGTAAACTGAGGTTGCATTCTGCCACCTACTGGCCTGGAGTATATACATTGCACCTCTCGCCCACTATCGATATTCACTGTTCTGTTGCTTATGCCTGAATGAAAGAGCAGCCAATCACATAAATGGCTCCGCCCTCTCTGCTGTGATTGACACACAAATCATTCTTATGAAAAACGAATCCATTATAATGTAAAAGCTCATTCTTATGAAAAACAAAACCATTATCATAATAATGGGAAATATTTCATAATAATAAACACTTGTATTTCATAATAATAGACTCATTTATTCATTGAATTATGACCCCAACGGGGCTCCATAGTAAACACCTAATTCCAAATGAAAATGTCCATTCCGAACTAAACTTAATTCCGAAGTAATTTAACTTTAATCTCCACACAGACGAGGTCCTCAGTCATGAGGGACGTCCCCATCAACATCCCCACACAGCCGGCTGCTGTTTGAAGGAAGAAGCACCCGGATCATGATAGCACCTCCACTTCTGTGACCCGTAGAAAACATCTCCAGTGGATCTCATCGTCATGCCAGTAACGCTGGAAGCCATCAGGAACATTTTAAATTTTTTCTTATCAGGGAATCAAACTTTCTTCCAACTTTCAGCGTCCCATGTTTGGTGCTTTCTAGAAAACTCCAAACAGGTAGTTTTGTGTCGTTAAAGGAGACGAGGCCGAACTGAAGACGTTCTCTGTTCTTAAAGCTCTTCTCTCTCAGATGTTCTCTGATGGGTACTGGGCAGCAGTCGCACCAGTAACGGTTTTAATCTGGGTCCAGGACCGTCCCGTGTCTTGACAGCCAATCAGATCCTACGGCTCAGCGCCGATGAAATTCTTTTGGGTCGACCACTGACCTTTTGCCATCAGGTCATGACAGTGAATGTCTGACAGTGACACTGAATTCACATTTTGTGCAGATTTTGGCTTTTAAAGGCCGTGGTCTTAAACTTTTGATGAACAGCCTGTTTCACTTTAAATGTTTGCGATAGATCTCTTACTCAAATATTTTTTTGTCTCATTTCTTCTTTTTGCATTTTGAAAGGGTACTTTGAACCTTTTTAAGATCCAAGAGTGCAAAATGTAAGTTCTTTTTGACCTCTTTGACCTGTCAAACTGTTTAAAAGATGAAGTTTGGTAAATTTGTTAAATAATGAGAGGCAATGAAAATAAAGAAATAAAAAAACTGAATAGTGAAGGAAAAATAAACTGAGAATATTGGGATGGAGGATGAACGGATGGAGGGATGGGTTTGGCAGTAGCCCTCACGGCCACCTAAGGCAGGTGTCTAGTTTACCTTCCTGCGGTGCTTGCGCAGGTCGCTAGGCTGAAGCGTGAAGAGGAGAGAGGAGAGAAGCCGTTAGTGAGATGCAGCAGATCAGTGGTGAAACCAAGCCATGCACAAACACCAGAGCGGGAAAACAGGACAAGATAGAGAGTTTATACACACGAAAACATCAGCGCAGGCAGAGAAACCGCCGATTAAACTCAGTTCACCACACCGATGAGGAGACACCGCAAACCCACGCTGGAGGCCGGATGGTGATGAGGTAGGATGGGTGCAGCCTAGATCACGCAAGTACACCGACAAAACCCAACTTCAGGCGCGTTACTTTAGAGGCCGAGCAGGTGAAAGCGCTCAGAGTGGTTTCGCTTTGAAACGGGCCAAAGAAAGAGAGGCACGTACATTTATGTCCCATCACTGCTCCGGTAATATTTTCCACTGCACATTGAAAAAATATAACAATTATATATATATATATCCCCTACATTCCTCATAGACCTGGCATCAGCAGAGCAAATAAACCACTGACGTGCCACATTTCTAGCAGAGTTTCTCTGCCCCGGGAGGAAAATACCTAATCACTCATTTCCTTCACTCGTCTAACGCAGAGAGGCCCGGCCAAGGAAGAGATTAGTGAGCTATAAAAAGGAAACAGGAAGGAGAAATTGAGTGAACTGAAAGAGTCATTGAATTGCCAAGAAATGTTCACTTTGGCAGCTTCTGCTTCTGTACGAGCTCCGGCTGCGAATCATCTGATGTAGATGTTCATAAAAGGCTCTGCAGGAGGATGAGAAATCGCCTTCAACCTGTCCCCTCAGTCTACTTGCGATCATCGCCGTCATTATTTACTGAGTGGCCTCAATCGATCGCGGCCACTTCGCTTTCATCTCCAAGAGGAAAAACTAAGGAATTTGTCTCATATTCTTTTCTTCCAGCGAGGACCAAAAAAACCAGGGTACCGGTCGGAGCTCCAGGGAGTTCCTGAAATCTCAACTCCTGCAAATTTATCTGGAAAACAGCAGCGTTCCTAGTTTTCAGGGACCAAAACATCCACCACGGGCTGAACGCAAAGGTCGGAAACAACGAGGAAAAGGCTGCGGGGCTTAAAAACCCGTGTGATGTTGGGATAGCGGCATATGCAACATAAACACAGTTTCATCTAAACCGCAGCGGACACGGTCTGTAACGGCACGGCCCAGGCGAGAGTTGAACTGCAGCAGTCAGTTAAAGTAGGGGTGCACGATAACTATCGTGGCGATAACAGGAAATTATGACGTCATCCTGCTAACTTCCGATATCATGATGAATAGCCCTGATAACATATATATTTTTGTCAACACAGCAGTGCCTCGCTCCCTCTGAGCCTTGAATAACCGGCAGTGAATGTTATATTCAAGTGACATCGGCATAATAAAAAACAAAAAAAAGATTACTCAATAAGGAAAATCAAGAATACCCCTCATACCAGAAAACAACTTATTAACTTGGTCATCATTTTGGTAGTTGCTGACTTGAATTGATATTCACAGTATTCTCCCAAATGTTACACATACAAAAGAAAAAAAATAGAAAAGGCTGAAAGAACGACGAGCAAACAAGGGAACGTAGGAATTTACGTTACACCTTGAATGCAGCCTGTAGCACAGCGTGCTGATCACATGATTGGTGGTTATTTGTGACGAATCCTCCGAGCAAATTCTACGAGGAGGGAAGTACAAGCTTTAATACGTAAAACCTGATCAGCCGCCTACAACATAACAATCGCTTCCATGGAGTTTTGAAATCAAGCTAACGTGAGCTAACGCAAGCTAATGCCAAGCTAAGCTAAAGGTGCGCAAGCCAGCAGCAGGCTCCCCTCTCCTCTCCCTCATTCCTCTCATCTAAAGCCTCCATGGGATTAAAAAATAAAAACTACTGAACCTCATTTACTTTTATTAAAAGTATTAATTTAAATGGAACCACAAGTCAAAATCCTTTAAAGGTGGGGTAGGTGTTGTTTGAAAAACGGTTCCAACTCAAGTGAGATTTTGAAAATATACACTCCCTCCCTCCTCCCAAAGGCTCCGCCTCCTCCTCTTCAGCTCACCCCTCGAAACCACGCCTTCACACGATTCACGACTACATGAACCATAGGGAGGGAGGGAGGGGTGGGTGGGAGTGCATTGATATTTGATGGACGTATTATGCAGCCAATCAAAATAGTGATGATCACTATTTTGATTGGTCAGAGTTTTTCTCTGATTATACCCTCTAGACTGGATAAAACGTTTCGTTTTTTTTTGCAAACATTTTATTTCAGTGGGTGCAATGGGAATGTGAAAAGGTTTTCAGGCAATATTGTAGAAAATGTTGCAAAAAAACAACACCTACCCCACCTTTAAATGTTAATATTTTTCAGTTTGATAATTTTGATGCATCAGTTCAAGGAGCCTTTATTTTTTTTATATCAGTCAGTAATGCACCTTATTTAAGTTGATGTGAGATATCAAATAGGTTTGTTTGATAGCTTTATGAAAATGTTTGAGAGGCTTGCCAATACTTTTTCATTGGAAAAAATAAATATCTGTTCATTTAAAAAGTCAAACTATTTTTGATTTTGTTCATAGTGTTGATGTAATGATCTTAGGTATATGTGTGTGTGTTATCGGTTATCAGTATCGGCCTTTAGGAGCTGAAAGTTATCGGTTATCAGTATTGGTTTTAAAAAACAGTTATCGTGCATCCCTAATTTAAAGGCTCTTTAACACGTGTCCACGGACGTCTGATCTGCTGAGAAGCGCTTCTCAGTCTTAAAGGTGGAGTAGGTGTTGTTTGAAAAACGGTTCCAGCAATCCAACTCAAGTGAGATTTTGAAAATATACACTCCCTCCCTCCTCCCAAAGGCTCCGCCTCCTCCTCTTCAGCTCACCCCTCGAAACCACGCCTTCACATGATTCATGACTATATGAACCACAGGGAGGGAGGGAGCGAGGGGTGATATTTGATGGACGTATTAGGCAGCCAATCAAAATAGTGATGATCACTTTTTTGATTGGTCAGAGTTTTTCTCTGATTATACCTTCTAGACTGGACCAAAATGTTTAGTTTTTTTTGCAAACATTTTATTTCAGTGGGTGCAATGGAAATGTGAAAAGGTTTTCAGGCAATATTGTAAAAAGTGTTGCAAAAAAACAACACCCACCCCACCTTTAATTGTCATAAAAAGTGGTTCAGGCCGCGTCATGCTCCTGCTCTTATCTGCTAACAAAGGAGCTGAAATGAAAAGCACGACACCTGAAAGGTGAAGAGAATCCAGAACTGTAGCAGTCGGCAACAACAACCCTCTGAGCTTGAGTTCACGGACCATTAGTTCCTGTTCTTAACACTAACGGAGCACAGCAGAGGGAGGCAACGCTACCAAGGGGAGGAAACGCAGAAGTGACAGACTGCACCCACCCTGGGAGGGAACGGGGGGGGGGGGGACTGGGAGACCAACAGGTACCTGAACATATGGTGCATAGCTACGGGCTTGAGTGGGGGGGGCGAAGCCAGCGGCACCGTACGGGAGGTACGTTAGTGTCTGCTGGGACAGGGAGCTCTGGATGATGTACGGGTCGTAGCAATAGTGCTACGGACGGTTACAGACATGGTTAAAGACTGACACACAGACGTTAGCACACAGTCACGTTGATGAGGAGCAGTTAAAACAGACTAACATTTATCAGAGAATATTAAACACTAACTAGAGCAACGTCACAGATTATCATTACGAGACAAATCCAAAAAAGGTGCAGAGAGTAGATATAAACACAATACAACCATCTTCAAATCTCATAAGTCCATATTTTATTCACTCTGGAACATAGAAGAACGTGTATAAAAGATGAAAAATAGAAATGAAAAATATCATTTTGATTTTCAGGGCAGCAACGAATCTCAAAGAGAATGCAACGTGGACAACAAAAGGCTGCAAAAGTAAGTGTGACTAAAGAGAAACACCTGGAAAACATCTGGCAGCTCAGTACGTTAACTGTCCAGAGGTCACTGGGTAGAAAATAATACCTCCAACTGGGGATGCACATGGTTAACCGTTAACCGATAACAGTAACTCTAACCGATTAATACTAACGGTCAATTTTGTTTTTAAGCTACTTAATTCAATCAACTCATGGGGGCGTGTCGACAGGTGCATCACGTGCTTTCCATCACACTTTACAGCGAAGATGAAGAGTTCTGTGTGGGACAATTTCGACCGGAAAGGGGAGGTGGTCATTTGCGAATTATGCGGTACAGCACTAAAATACTCCAGCAGTACGAGTACCAGCGTTGCCAGGTGTACGATAATTATCGTATTTGTACGATAATTTGACCATTTCAAATTATTGCCTGCTGCAACTGTCGCGCTTTGCTGAGTGTGAGATCCAAGCGTTTGTCTCAGAACAACGAGCATGATAGGCTGAATGGTCAGCTGCGCCTGATCCACGAGATGCTCACAGAGTTTAAGCAGAAGAGATAAACCAAGGGGAAAAAAATCAGTCTCCAAAATTGCCTCCAGGCCTCATAATTTGGCTCTTAGTTCCCACCTCTAATTTGTTTTTGGGGGACACATTAGTCTAACGCAACTGTAAGTTGGGGCTGTGTGGGCCCGTTAACCCATTCAGTACTTACGCCACGAAACTGTGAGTGCCTGTGGGACGCTATTTATCACTAGAGTGATTATATTTGACTAGAGCGCATCATTGGGCTTGTTATTTTGGTTATGACAGATATACGATCATTTCCCTCAAAATACGATAATTTTGAGTCTCTGGTACGATAATCCTACATTTCCCACCTGGCCACGCTGATGAGTACAATGCAGTACCACTTAAGAAACAAACATCCAGCATCAGACGATGGCGGACCATCGCAGAGAACTGGGTCAGCTGGGTTGGAATGGTGGGACGTTTGTGTGTCTGAATAGCGGTATTTTGGGATGGTGATGTGTCTAAATGGCAGCATGTCAGCATGGAAGGGCATTTAAATCTTATCGGTTAATGATTATTAATTGTTAAAAGGCGTCGGTTCACGGTCATAAAAAAAATTCAAAATGTGCATCCCTACCTCCAAGGATTCTGAGAACCTGGAGAAACGTCACCACAGCGGGTCCAGGTGCTGATCTGGCCCACCTGTGGTCCAGAACTTTCACCAGGTGAAACCCTCACGGCACCATGAAATTAAAACTATTAAAAACAAAGATCTAGAAGTGCTGACTCGCTCCAGTCCAGACCAACTGGTCTCCTCAGCTCCCAGACATGGAGGGACTGTTTAAACGTCTTGCTGCCGTCAAACTCAAAATGACCTTGATTTCTTTCTTCTAACGGTTCATTTCCTCACCATCAACGTTTGGTATGTTTTCTGTGTTCTATTCCTGATTAAATATGGGTTTATGAGATTTGAAAATCATCACGTTTTTGCGTCCTTTGACATCTCAGACGGCGCTGAGCCCCGTTTGGAATCGAGGCTGCAATTAACAGCGGTTAACGAGGAAGTACAGGAGGTGTTACCAGGGTCATGACGCCCATCCTATCCAGTTCTCTGTTGGGGCTGCGGGGGATGCGTCTGGGGGTGGACTGGCCCGATCCGGGTGGCGAGCCGCCTAAAGAGGACCCCCCACACAGCGATGGAGGGATGGAGCTCATGGAGCGGAAGCGGCCGCCCAGGCCGTCGCCGCTGCCGACCCGACACTCGATCTCTTCGGCCCGGATGACCGTGCTCTCCTTCTCCTCCTGGATCATCCTGAGGGGGGGAAGACACGAGACGAGCGTGACTCCGGGCCCCTCTGGGTGGACGTGCCCCGCTGCGGCGTTGCAGCCAGAGGTACCTGATCTCGTTGTTGATGGCGTCCAGTTGCTCCTGCAGCATCAAGGCGAGGGTCTGCGCGTCGGCCTGACCAGCGGGGGACAGCAGGTCCACCGAGCTGAAGATCGTCTCCCGGTCCTCTTCCAGGTCCGAGGCATCCATGTCGCTCTCGAAGGCCTGAGCCACATTAGCCAACACGTTAGCCTGCTGCATGCGCTCCCACTCCTGCTCATTCAAGGTTTGCACCTTCATGTGCACAGGTGGAAAACAGAGGGGGGAAGACGGACGGATGAGACAGTTTAATACTCAGAAACTTGTCGCCGAAGCACCGCAGAGACACTGTTTACTGCTGCCTCAAGCACGCTGACTTACATGTCGCTGACGTCCATAATGGAAGCAAGCAGAAAGGAACAGAAAAGAAAAAAATAAAGAAATCATCAGACAGAACACTGGAGTTAATGGACTAAAGAAAAGAGAAAGAAGACAAGAGGAAGATAACAGAAAAAAGGGCAGTAAATCTACATCTGAAGCCAGTTAAACAGCTTCGGCCTCGTCAGACTTGACGCCGCGTTTGTTCAGCTCAGACGGTGCGCGGCGGCGGACGAGAAAGCAAACACGAGGCCGAAAAGCTCACCTTGGAAGGCTCGTCCCGGAGCGCCGCCACCCGTCCCTTCTGGGGCCGCCTCAGGACCAGGGCGCTGCCGTAGTGGTCCGAGTTGCTGTCCATCATGGAGGAAGGCGGACACCGGATACCTGAAGTCCGGGGTGCTGCCCAGTTGAGAGCGCCTGTAGGACCACAAAACCCCGACAGTCAGAGTCAAACACAGAGCAGGTCTGAGCGCCGGCGGCCGAGCAGCTCACCCGTGCAGCAGGGAGTTGCTCCTGCTCCGCCCCTGCTCGCTCTCCGCCCTCATCGTCTCGATCTGGATGAGGAGCTGCTCCTGCAGGGAAAAGACATTACAGAGTCTGTAGCTTTTAAATAGGGTTGGAGAATCGAGAACCGGTTCCTGTAGAGAACCGGTTCCGTGTGTTTCAATTCCATGGAATCGTTTGGCAGTTTATCCAGCGATTCTCTTATCGATTCCAACCAGCACGAATCTCACGTAATTTACGCAAGTTACGCACAGTCAATTCCAGAAAGCACTTACGTGATTAAGTTACGTCGGTTTAGCACGCACATTGCAGTTGTAAACAACAATGGCGCCCACCAGGTTCAAACGCTCCAAAGTTTGGCTTCACTTCACAAAGAAAGATGGCAACAAGGCAACTAGCAGTCATTGTAAAGTGGAGATAACAGCGTCGGGAGGGAACACGACTAACATGCAGAAACGTTTGAACACACAACATGCGATAACGAGTGTCGTGTTTTTGACGCTTCGGACTGATGGATCTCAACCCAGCAGCAGTAGCCAAGCTAAGATCACCTCTGGTAACTCTGGTAAGTAGCTATCCCGCTGCCTATGTGCTTCTTTGTAAAACACGCATTAACATTAACGCTATGCTATTAAACGAATGCCTTCTGCATTACATTTAGAAGATGACCGTGAAGAGAGAGAGAGTCTGGCTGGTTCAGAGGCTGGAAGACATGATTATTTTTCTGTAAAAGAATTGTTAATTCTTCATAGTATTTGCATATTTGTACTATGCACTGTTCCGTTGTATTTGATAGTATTTATCTTTCTTTATTATTATTTTTGAGTGCTTAGTGAGCTCATATATCCTTTTAAAAAGCAGATTTTTTCATTTTTATTAGAAAAAATCTGTTGGTAAAATGTTACACATTCTTGTGTACCTGCACAGTTACATATTACAACAGTTAACATGTTATCCAGGCTTTGGGCCTCTATTGACCTCGCTGTTGAGTTTGTAAGGTCGTTACTTCTAAGTAAAAAAAAAGTCAATGCTAATAAAACTGTTTGTTCTCCTTTTTCCCCTAATTAGAATCGATAATAGAAAACAGTAAACAGTATCGATGATGGAATCGGAAAAATCAATTCTCATCCCTACTTTTAAAGATAAAAAATAATGTACTAGAGCTGATGAAAATACATTCAATCCTCCCAAAATAATGATGCAACATCTTGGAGGTGAAAGCACTTCCTTACCTTCTCGTGGTGGGACTCCTCGATCAGCTTCTTGGTGTGCTCCAGTTCTCTGATCAGGGCGTTCTGAGCAGAGATGGGAACAAGCTATCACACTGGAAAAACAGGCAGCGCCACCATACGGAGGATACAAACTGGCGAACACGAGGACTTTTGGACCAAAGCCATTTCATGCTTTTTTGTCTTTTGCAGATTTGCGTATTTCAGCTTCTACGGTGCAGAGTTTCTCTGAAGTATGCTCCTTTCTCCACCAAACTGGGCTCTGTGACTCACCTTGTCCTCCAGAGCAGACATCCTCTCTTTCAGGTGAAGCTGCAGCTGCAGCCTCTCGTTGGACTCGGACAGCAGCTTGTCCACCGTCTCGGACAGACGCCTGTTGTGCTCCTCGTTCATCTTCTCCCGCTGACGCGCCTGCACGGGAACACAAATGCAGCATTTCAGCTCCTTGCGACGCGTAGCCACGCCCACGCTGCAGCGACGCTGCGAGGAAGCAGAGGGTTTTTTCCCCTCGTCCTCACCCGGAGCAGTTCCTGGTTCTTTCTCCTCCAGCTGGGCCTCCAGCTGCCTCAGTCTCTCCTCCACGTTGCCATGGCGTTCCTCCGCCTGCAGATCGGGGAAACGTGTAATTTAACCTCTTGAGCTGAGAGGAGCAAACCGAGCAAAGCTTTGATCTGCCCAGTGCTCCGTCGTTTCCATCCTGGATGGAGGAGGATCTCTCTGGGAAAAGACCCGAGCCTGGCTCCGTTGGTGCTTTGAGACACTTTAAGAGGATGTAGAGGTGTGGCATCCACGGTCTGATCTGAGACGGTCTGATCTGCACCAGACACCGGGTTCGGTCTGTAAACGCGGGTGACCTTGTCAACCTCATGACTGGCTGGATTATTGAGACGAGAAATATTACGACTGTTCACACCTAACGACATTTTTTTTGCTTGATAAACATCCTTTTGTCCCAAACAGAAAGGATTTGAGACAGCAGAAAGGTGGAGGGAAAGAAAGAGATCTACATCAGCTGTAGTAAATATAGTTTTTTCTGTTATCAGACACACAGTTTGTTATGACGTGCCTGAAAAATGTCAGTTACGTTATGACAAACTGTCTGATAATAGAAGAAATATAACAAACTAAAACGATTAGTCTACTGCTGTTGTAATTTCTTGTCAATCAAAAAACTTGATTTTTTTTTGTTTGTCAAAAAAAACTAACGACTGTTTTGTTGGACACAATATCTTTAAAAGTATAAAAACATTAAAATTTACAGTTATAATCATAAAAAATGTCTATATTTCATTACTTTTTATACTGTCTTGGGGTTAAATTTGCATAGAATGCTTAAAACGGAATTCTCAAAATAAAAAATTGAAAAACACCGGAAATGAAAAAAAATTAAAACGGAATTTGAGAAAAAATAAAACGGATTTCATAGGGCCCTAATCAATGCTCATGATCAGTGATCGTTTTAGTATCCTTCTGTGTGTTCAGCTGAGAGAAACCTCATGAAACACGGGTAAAACTGTTAAAGTCTGGATGATCTGGGTGTGAATTGGACCTCAGGGGTCCGTCTGTTCTCTGGTCTGCAGCACACGAGTGGACGGCTTCACGTCCAGGCACATTAGAGTCATTAAACATGCATGAAGGAAACGCTTTTAACAGCTAGAACTGCATAAAACTGTTCAGTGACCCCTTACCAATTCGCAGTTTGAATTCTGTGGTTTATGGTTATCTGTGGATTTTTCAGAAACATATAATATAATTTTAAAAAATTGAAAAAATCGCGGAAACATCACAGGATGTTGTGCGCGTTCTCTCACAGTGAAGAAATGCTGTGAGCCAGCCTGGCCCCTTTAAGAAGGTGGCCTTATGGGTAATGATGTGGCCTTATGGGTAATGTAGTGTGTGTGTCGTGGGACAGCAGAATGAAAACGGTGTTAGATGAAAAGTGTAGTGAGCATCAACAGCAGCCCAGCGTGTATAGATTTACATTCTCTGTTAACCGACAGGAGCCCAACAATACAACCTGTGTGATGTTACAAGTTCCTGCAGTGCCAGAATAAAGTGCTCGTTCCATGCAGAGAAAACCAGATTTTTTGTTTTGTTGTTGCTAGCGTGTTAATAGCACAATACCAGCGGTTTCTTTACTACGGTTCAGAGACCAGAGGCTGTGAAGGTAACAGAAAGACCACAGTTGAGCCTTTGTCTTGTTTCGCTGCAGTGCCTCACTACTTTTTTGTGGTTTTTAAACATATTTTAAACACATTATTGAGGACTCGGGGGGCTCCTGGCTCCAGTTTGCGGATTTTGATTTACGTGGGAGGGCGCCAGTCCCCATTAACCGCGAAAAATAAGGGATCACTGTACACAAAAATATGAAAAAAAAAGGTGGAAAATAAAACAAATGCAAAGCACTGCAGCAGGAATGCAGCTCCTTAACAGACCCGAGTCCGTCAGACTGGCTCCTAGACCTGGGGGTCTCGTTCACCCACGGACACACTCTCGTTCTCTCCATCCTCGCCAGCAGAGCGAGGAACAAGAAAAGTTTTGGACGGATGCAGGCGGGACAGATGCAGCCTGCATCCGTCCTGACGACACATAAAACTAGTCTGCGTCTGCCAACCGCCTCCTGGGAAGCTTTCAGGTCGCCCAGTAACTGGCGCCGGTTAGGCTACCCTAACCCCGGATCTCTGCAGCGAGAGCGGCGCCTACTGCACCGTCTTTAAGTCCTTTCACATCTGCATCTTCTGCTGTGGTTTTTCTTTTTTTTTTTGTTACTTTTTTTTAGTCTATATCAACAAAATATGTGAAGTGGATTAAATCCATAAACGAGCATAACAACAAAGAGACGGCAAATGAAAAGCAGAGAAATGAGAAACTGGAAACGACAGAATATAAATATGAAAGAAAAGGCACTTGTGTCTCACTGAAAGAGCAGATCCAGAGAAGACGAATGAAAAGCTCAAATTTCAAATATGCAGCCTGAGTCAGACTGGATACTAACAAGGCCCTGAGTCATCAGGCTGCACCGAGCGCTGTCCAAGACAAAGATTCAAACTATAAATGGGTAAAAGCAGCAGCCGCGTTTCTATAAATAGGTCTCTGTGGATATTTAGAAAAGCAGAAACAATGGCTTCCTCTGCAGTTTCCTCAGTCATTCACGGAGGCTGCAGATCTGCACAGAAACTACAACAGTGATAATCAGCTAAGGCCACAGATCCAGGCTGCATCAGGTTTTTTTTTTTTTTTTCCAGAAACTTCAAAAACACAGTTGTTTCTGTGCCGAGAGGTGCACAAGGGGGGGGGGCGGCGGGAAAGTTCCGGTACCTTGGTGAGGGCGGCGACCCTCTGGGCCAGCTCGGCCTCCACCTCAGGAAGAGTCTCTGCCTTGCGGATGGTCTGTTGCAGCTTCTGCTCGGCCAGTTCTAGCTTCTCCTGGAGCTGCCGATTTCTGTCCTCCGTCTACGATAAACAAAGCAAACAAGTCATTGGAGGGAAAAAAAAAAGCCTGTTAACAATGCATCTGCCATTTGATCTGGCCTCAGAGGCTGCACTCGGGCCCAGAAGGTGAAACGAAGCAAGACTGGAGGGAGATGTTAGAGACGGGGTCAAGGGATGGGTGAGGGTGGGGTGGGCAGGAAACAGAGGAGGATGCGTTCACAATGACACAAAGGGAGAGAAAAGCTCATAAAAACAGAGGAGAAAGACATCTTCATGTCCTGAAGAAGAAGAAACAGGCTCTGCCGGACCGGATATTCCTGCTGGCAAACACCAGAGCATGCCTCCGAGCTCAGAAACCACACTGCCTTTCAGCTGAAGGTGGCGGGACCCACTTGTCTGTAGAGCGACTCCTTGTTGGCCACTTCGTTCTCCAGTTTGTCGTTCAGGTCGTGGACGGAGGTCGCCTCCCGCTGAGCTGCGAGGTAGCGCTTCTCTAAGGTGGTGATCCTCTCCTCCATGTCCTCCTTCTGGGCCATCGACTGTTCACACAACAGAACATTTTCGTCAGTCTTCAGACTAGGGTTGGGCCCCGAAAAACGATTTCAAGTAGGAATCGGTTTCTAACGTCCGGTTCTGGTAACGTTTGGAAGATTTTTGAATTTCGATTCCTTTTTTCGGTTCCTAAATGGCCGCGCTATTTATTTATTTTTGCACTAGTTTGTTGATGTTACTCCGCCCGGCGTACTCAACTCCGCGCTAGTGGCGACGTCACGTCTGTCGCCGACGGGGCTTCAATCACCACAACATGGATCCCCAAGAGACGCTGCTCTCAAGTTTGGCTGCATTTCAGTCCAGGAAATGACGGCTACCTGGAGCAGTGCAACACCTGCGGGAAGCGTGTTCCTGCCAAAGGAGGGTGCAACCCGAAAACCCGAGGTTCCGACCCGACCCAAATCGGGTCTCGGGACCATTCAAAAGACGTGACTCCGGGTTCGGGTCTGAATCGGTAAAGTTAGTCTCGGGTCCGGTCGGTGCTCTCTGACAGGCTGGGTCTGCGTTTACTCGAGAGAGAGAGGTAAAGATATTGACGGTGGCAGCCAATGTCAGGACTCGGGGCAGTTTAATTAATTATTAATTAACGTGGCGTGTTTGTCATGAAACAATTGTGTTGCCGTAGCGTGTTATTAGCGGTTTGCCCGGCAGCTGTGAAGCACAACGGATCGCCAACATGACAACGCTGGATGAGAGAACATATTCATGACACGTCTTGACCGGTGTAGGCTATTAGCGTTAGCAGTTGCTACCAACAGCATCTGTATCCACAAAGAAAATAACTACGTGGATTTATTGTTGTTTACATCACGTAGCCTATGTAGCAACTGAACCGGGTAGAAGAAGACAACTTTAGGTTAGAAAATCAAGGTTTTATTCAACGCTAGACAACTTTTAAACATGAAGCAACTATGGGCTGGATTGTCTTGGTTCTATTCGGGTAACTTGGTTCGGTTCGTGGTCGGAAAACTAAAGACTCGGGTCTAGGTCCTAGGTCCTAGCGGTTCCAGGTCCAAATTTTGCGGGTCCATTCGGGTTCGGACTCCCGAACTTATGATAATAGCTCGGGTCGGGTCGGTTTCGGGTCGAATTTTCACGGGTCCATTCGGGTTCGGGTCCATGAAAGTGGACCCGCGAAATCCTCTAGTGTACAGGCCTCTTCCACACGTAGCAAACGCGTGTTTTCCACAGCAGGCAAAACTATCTGGGCCGAACGTTCACGTTTGAATTCTGAAAGAGCAGATATGGTCATCTTCCTAAACAAAAACTGTTGATTTCGTTTTTTGTTGAGTAAAATGTATTTTGGAGGCCAACTGCCAACTGCAAGTTGTTTAACATTTAGGCTGTAAGTGAATTCTGTGTATGCATATGTGCATGCAAGCATGTGTAAGAATAAAAATGGCCTGTCGCCTGTGTAAATGTGAAAAAAATATTCTACTGTTCGATAAGTTCGCGATCTGTTGACCAACACATCAAAGAATCGGAATCGAGAATCGTTTTGAACAGTATTCGAAACAGAGAATCGGAATCGTTAAAATCCAAACGATGCCCAACCCTAGTTCTGACCCCCCCGTCTGGTTTCATCAGGACCTCTCACCTCTCTGAGGTCTCTTTGTAGCCGCGTGTTCATGTCCTCAGACTTAATGAGGTCTTTTCGGGCCGTGTCCAGGTCCTCCTCCAGCTCGTTGATCCGTGACACCATGGCGGCCATGCGCTCCTTCATCTGGCCCAAATCGGCGCTCTGGCGGTCCACCACCTCCTGGAGCTCACCGACCTTCCCGAAGCCGGGCCCGGACTCCTCCTCCTGGCTCAGCGAACCGTCCGACGCCCGCTGTGGGTGCACGCAGACAAGTTTTAGTCAACGCACACGACACACACAGAAAACCTGAAATGAGACTTGCTGGTTTCAGCATCGCAGTGCCGGCTTCAGTCGCCGAGTCTGACTCATGTTACAGATTACAAACGTGTTGTAATGAAAGTTTAACTCACATGTGTCAAACTCATCCGGCCCGCAAGATCATTTTACATTATTGTTATTAATGGCCCGTTGATATGAAGCGCTGATTAAAACAATACTGCACAGAACTACAGATCCCAAAATGCAACGCTTCAGCTGCACTTCCCGCGTCAATCAAGTCTAGTTTCAAGCTTCATCCGCCGAGTGGACTCCAATTTGCGCGTAACAGAAGAAGTAATGGACATTAAATCGATGCAACGGGACAACGACTGGAAAAGACATTTTTGAAAACGTCTGTGAAAGTGTAACAGACATGAAACTGTCCTGGACAAACTTATTAGACTGACAACAGATGGAGCAGCGGCTATGAGCAGTAAATAAAAGTGAACTAGTGGGAAGGATGTGAGTAAAGATGCAGGAGAACTGTCCTGGTGAGTTAACAACACATCATTGCATCAGACACCAGGAAGCTCTATGTGGTAAAGTCCTGAAGACGGACCACGATGAGACACTGGAACACAAACCGTAAACTTTATCCAGCCAAAGCGTTAAATCACCGGCAGTTTGGTTCCTTTATGGGGGAGATAGATTCAGAGTTTGCCCTACATTCCTTATCATACAGAAGTGCTTTGGCTCAGTCGGGGGAAAGTTCTCAACAGAGTTTTTGAGCTCAGCAACGAAATCTGTCAGTTCATGGACAGTAAAGGTAAAGTTCCTGGTTGACATAACAGCTGATCTTAACGCCTTAAATGTGCAGCTTCAGGGACGTCACCACATGATCACTGACATGTATGACGCAGTCAAGCTGCTTTTATGGGAGAAACTATTGATCAGATGTCATAAGAGCAAAGAAAACTGAATGATTTGAATTGTTATTGCTGAAAATAAAACATTTTATGGATATTTACAGGTTTTCTAGCAAGTTCATATTTCTAACCTGTATAATTTTGACAGGAGATATTTTTAAGGAGAGCAAAAATCTTTTGGGATATTTTAAATTTTGTTTTTTTTACACATTGACATAGAAGCAAAGGAATTTTAATGTTATTTTAATGTTAAGTTGCTCATATTTCTAGCTTGTATCATTTAACAAATATTTTTATGGAGAGCAAAATATTAAATATAAGTTATTTAGGGTTCAAGTTTATTACAGAATAATATTTCTGTCTGTTTTTATTCATTTTTATGTTCCAAAAACATTTTGTTTTAGTGTGTTCAATAAATGTTTATCCTGTTTGGCCCACAACCTGAAGCATGTTTTGAATTTTGGCCCCCTGTGGAACTGAGTTTGACACCTCTGGTTTAACTCATAACAGAATCTCCCCGTAATACAAATACAAGACAGGCAACCACAGACAAGACAGCTGATGCATCTGAGAACCTTGTTGACGGGACAGACTCTGCTCTGGTATCCGGCCTCAGCCCTCACCCATCAGAATAAGACTCAAGTGAACCCTCTAAAATCCTGCAGGTCCCAGAGGAAAAGCTCCTGTGGTCAGATCGTCTCATAAAAACAGCGTTGCAGCTAACAGCGCGCACATATTTGCAGATCCCCCCCCCAAAAGATAAATGAACAAACTACAAATTCAGCATCATACTCACGCATACAGTCACAGCAGACCTGAGTCCGTCCGTCGTGCTCGGTCTCACCTTGCCGTTAGTGCTGGGGCTGCTCTCAGAGTTGTGGTTGACCTCGCTGGTTCCATCTGCCAGCCCTCTCTTCTGACCGCTCTGCTCCCTGAGGTAAGCCAGCTGCAGGAGACACCAGACCGTCAGCACCAGGACCAACCGCTCATTCACCTGTCTGACCACTAGGGCTGGGCGATTTTATCGATTCTGCGATATATATCGATATTTTATCGATATATTTCCGCCTGCAAAGTGCAGGAAGAGCCATTAAGTCCTCCAGCCGCTAGTGTCACTGTAGAGCATTTCTAACAAGTTATCCAGCTTCTTTCTCTTTCAGCTAGAGCTGAGCCAGTCAGGAGAATGGCGGCGAGTATAAACCCAGCGCCTGCGTGGTTAAAAGCAGATGTGTGGGAGCAGTTCGGGTTTAAAAAGAGTGAAGATTTAGACAAAAGTATGGCGGTTTTGCAAGCTGTGCCAACACAAACGTGAAGTACTCTGGAAATACCACCAACCTGTGAGCCCACCTGAAACGTCACCACCCGGACAAGGTAATGCTAACTTAGAGCTAGCCCAAGAAGTTGCGGCGCGATCCGAAACAAACCACGCTGGACAGTGACGGCGGTTTCCATCTACTTCACCTAGGTCGCAGAAAATTACGGAGTCCATTGCCTTCTTTATTTGTCAGGATTTGAGACCGTATTCAGTGGTGGAAAATGCCGACTTTAGGTGAACGCCATGGATCCCCACTATCCTATTGTCTTTTATTAATTGTGTCCAGCATTTGCAAGCTGCCTGTCAGCCATATAATGTGTAATTGATGCTTTCAGTTCAATTAATGCAAACATAGTAATTGGAACATTCACAAGATGTCACCAAAATCACTTTGTCCCGTTAAAAGTCTTTTGGAAAATTATGTAAATGTGTGTAAGATGAATATCAATCGAGATTACTGTATCGCTACAGCCCTACTGACCACCGCCCCCACTACGCTTCACCTGAAGCGCAGCGCATTCTTGCGTGCGCTCGTCGGACGACGCAAACAGACGCATCTCTAGTAGCGGAGAGGTGAACAGACGGCAGGAAGCCGTCGTTCTCCCGCTGGAGTCTGCAATAAACTGAGAGTGGATGTTTCTGTGTGTGTTTTATGCGTCTGTTGGCTGAATCCAGGGAACAAACATGACTCCAGCAGGAAGCAGAGGGGGAAATGTTGGGAGAAATCTGGCATCCTCTGGGCCTCCAGTCAGTCTTAACGCCACTCAGCAAACAGAGGACTCCAGAATCTTCCTTTATTTATGCGTGCGGACCAACGAGTCCTGAATGAGAATCTCCCTCTCAGTTGGAGGGATCAGTATGAGCGCATTTTGCAAGAGCAGAGCTATTCATGTCTGTCTGTCTGAAATACAGACTGCAGTCAAACACTTCTGCCGCTTCAGTCGTCTTCTTGAGCGGCGCAAACGTCCCATCCAACAATCAACACCCTCTACAGCTGTTTGGGAAACCTGGAAAATCAAGAAAAGGTGAAACATCCCGGGAACGTCCATGTCCGTCACCCTTTCTCAACGGGAGAGGGTTCGCCGACAACTCCACCCTGAACTGTAACACCGACGCAGCCACAGATCCGCATCACTGCCAGAACATTTCGCTAAACACGCTACGACCGCTGACGCACATGCCTGTAAAACGTCTACAGAGCTCCGGTCTCTGAGTAAACCGCCGGAGCTGCTGGATTCCTTGTGGCGAATACGAGCAGCCTCCAGTGTGACACATGACAGAGTTCAGGGGATGATGACGGGAGCGTCATTCAACACTGGGAAGCGTCTGTTCGCTGTATTTTTGTCTGAGCGAACGGTTGCTGGGTGCATTTTGGTTCCGGGTCATAAAATTTTAATTTTTACCAAGTAGCCCCTGGCTACCAGATTTTTGAAGTTTGTAGCCAGCTAGCAATTTTGGTGGCCAGTGTTTTTTGTCGCCCCATACGCCCACCTAGACTGCTTACATTATCATGTAGGCTCCCAGCATGCTCAGCAACTTCAGCCAGCTATTTTGTTTCCTGTGTGCCATTATTGGACAGACTGATCAATCCAGGTGTGTCTGACCATTGCTGTGAGGTCAGACACACCTGGATTAATCAGTTTGTTAATTAATGGCACACAGGAAACAAAGCAGCTGGCTGAAGTTCAGGAAGTAGTGCAGCTGTGCATAAAGCCACGTTGACATGTGAACATTCATTACAGCCTAAATGAAAACACTAAAGGGGTATATATGAAGAGTATTTATTTGAAGGGATTTGCATATTTTTTGTTCATTTAATGTTGTTTGTATTTACATTTGATTTTCATTCCACACATTGTTTTCATTTCATATTGCTCTTCTTTTACAGTTTTTCATCTTATTTCACGTGACTTTTCTTTACTCTTTTAATGACTTGTTGTACTCATTTATTGCAGACTTTGCATTCTTTATGACTGTTTTGGAAGGAGTGTATTTGTGGACTGGTCCAGAGTAGTTTATTTCACATGAGAGAAGAGCGCAATCCTATTCTCTCTAACAATCTTTTTTTTTCTTTGCGCGCTGTCACTCATCAGATGTCACACACTAACGTTGTGACATCTACCACCTACAGTACCTGTAGTGGGCTATTGCTGTGACAGTTATCGCGAGGCAAGTGACAGATCTCAGATTGGCAAAGGTTTTTTTTTTTTTTTTTTTTTTTTTACTCCACCCGATGCGGTATTATTATTTTTTAATAAAGCAGGTTAAAATACGGGATATTTACAGGAAAAATACTAATACGGGAGGACAGCGGGAGAGAACAGTAAAATACGGGACTTTCCTGGCCAAAACGGGACACTTGACAGGTATGATTTACAAGCATGAAAGCGCATTTTTATTCTGTTTCCATGATGCTTACTATGAAAACTAATATAATTTCTTTCTTGTTAACTATTCTGTTGTGTATTTTTATGAGATCATTTACCACAACGATCCATTTTGCTGTGGTTCGTCCGTCTTCAGTTTTCTCCATCTGTCAGTCGCTGGGTTAGGCGCATGCGCAACATGGCCACTTTAAGCCAAATAAACTTTGTTTCTAAATTATTTAGATATAATTGCCTTGGTGACACATGAAAAATGTGCAGAAATCATAGAAAAGAAAAGGGTTTTTTTCTAAGTTGATGGTGGATTTTGTGGCCCTCGCCACTGGCGACAAGGCAGAAAAAACAGTCGAAATGGTCCAATTTTGGTCGCATTTGGCGACCAGTTAGTTGCGATTTTATGCCCTGGGTTCTGCTTTTAAACTGCAGTTCTGAGACCAACTGAGGTTGAGTTTCACCAGATGTCTCGCTTGAAAAGTTTCAGTTCAACGTTGACCTCACGCAATGATTTTTAACGGACAAACAGTCCTGCTCCCGTGATCTCACTCGCTCGTCAGACGCCATTCAGAGCAAATCGGAAGACGACGGCAAAGAGGGAAATAAAAAGAAAAAAAACGGGGAGAAAAACATGGAAGGACCTGAGGTGGTTGCTGCGTTTCTGTTTGGCACTAACGTACAATAATGGTGGCGATGCAGGAGGAGAGACGAGTCTCCTGCTACCTCGGACCCCCGTTAGTGGAAGCTGATTCTCTGGCTGTAGCGTTACGTTTCTGATGTAAAGCTCTGATCTTTCTCAAGTTGTCTACCACAGGGTCTCCTTACTTCTTTGTGCGACATGGTGAGCTGCTCCTCCAGCGCGCTGCATCGCTCCAAAGCAACGCGAAGCCGCTCCCTCACCTTGAAGACACGAGAGCATACGTCAGGGAAGCTGCGGGACGACGGCGCGTCCGGATGAGTCTCGACATTGAAACCGTACCTTCTCGTCGAGGGCTTTGTGGTGTTCGAAAAGTGACTTGAGCGCTTTGAGGACCTCCACTTCGCTGGAGACGCCCGCCGGAGACTGAGCCTGCCGCTTCACCACCGTCATCCTCAGGCTGCGCTCGTGACGGGACACCAGGCACTCCAGGTGCTCCAGCAGGAGCTGCACAACACACAGGTGGGGAGAAAAAAAACATTTCTGATTGGGAACATACACATGAACTAGAGATTGACTGATTATCGGCGACCGATATTTGGAAATTTGACGTATATTGGCATCTGCCTTTTTTAATCCGACCGGCCGATATGAAGAATTCAATTTAAAACTGGGTTATTTGGGCTCAGATGCAGCCGCCTCTCTCTCCTGCATTATTCACCCCGTCCTCTGATTGGTTGAGCGGCAGAGGCGGAGCCTCCAAGGAGAAGCTGTCATCACAAACACGGGAGAGTGAGAGGAAAAGTTTTCTTGTGTGAGAAGCTCCCGACAGAAAACACGTGTCAAAGGTAAATGCAGAAAGCTCTTCTGAAATGGTAATAAACATCCCAGAACTCTGCATCTCACATCTACTACTAACATTACAGTGAGCAGCAGAATAACGTAAGAGCTGCTCAGTAGCAGTAGCTTAGCGACAGCTCTGCTAACTCGTATTACGTCCCAACACTGCTGATAATATCGACATGGAAACAGTCCATGATAGAAAAGCATGTGTGTGTGATTAAGAGAGAGTGCATTAAAAACTCAGTTCACTTGTTTTAGGGAGCGCTAAGGTGGAGGCGAAAATTTTAGCTTTTAACCATAAAATTAGTTTGTTGATCTGGCTCTAAACGCTCTGCAGACTATGTATTAGCAATGAGGAAAATACACAGTACTTTCCGGACAGTAAGCCGTTACTTTTTCCTGACGCTTCGAGTGAGGTTAATGTATAGATTTCTACGGTCCAGCTTCATGCTGTTTATCCTCGTTAGAATGAAATTACCGAACCGGTCACAGAGGACCAATGAAACTGTTCGAATTAAATCAAACACACTCACACTGAATTCTTCAGATCAGTCATTTTGTGCTTCATGCACACACCCTCATCATGGAAAACACATGAAGGAATGCATATGATTAAGCTTTTAAGTTAAAGGCAATCGATCTGTCGGTCAAAGAAGTAAACAGCTGCTGCACGTATTTATTTTGAGATCAGAGTATTCAGATCCTTATATTCAATAGGAAATCACGGTATGTAATGTGGAGAATAGTATGTAGTTAAAGACACGTGAAAAACTCTACAACTCATGACTACTATTGTTGCTATGAGTTTTCTGGTTCTATGATCTGAAAATGAACAGGAAGATGAGAGAGTACAATTCAGAAGTAATTTATCTGAACAAAGTGGTGGAACATTTTAAATACTGTGTGAGTTCATTAAAGGCCGAAAGGCTGTTTGTGTCCTGTCAGGAGTTAAATTGCACTCATAGCAACTATTATACTATTTTATGTAGCCTTTGTCATATTAATCATTAATAATGTAGCAACACAGTTTTGAATGACAGGGTCCTTGTTGAAACAGATGTTTCTGAGTCTAGGAAATTCAGGCACTTCTGGAGCTATCTTCTATTTGTGTGATTCAATAAACATGCTTTAGGCATTTCAATCAAGTTCAGTGTTTGCATTATTCAATTTTTTACGCCAATTTTTACACTTTTACTGCAAATGAATATCGGCTCCAAATATCGGTTATCGGCCTCCTCTAACTACTAATAATCGGTGTCGGTCCTGAAAAACCCATATCGGTCGATCTCTAACGTGAACGTTTTCTAGAAGTGGCCCTGTTCAACAGAAATCAGGACAAACTGCCTCTGATGAGCTTCGCCATCTGCGGGTTGATGGTTAAGCCCTTCTCCACTCCAGCAGGTTTTGACGGTGTTGTGACGACCATCTCCACCCAAAACAGAAACATGCATCGAAGTACGTCCATAGCAGCGTGCAGGCCGCCGTGCTCACCCGCGTGTTGTTCCTCTCCGCCTTCAGCTCCGCAATCTCCTCCTCCTTCTCCAGAAGCTGCTCCCGGCACATGTTCACCTCCTTTGTCAGTGCGGCGAACTCCTGAAATAGAAGCGGACAAACACAGCAACACGTACCCATTACTTTACTCTCCGTCTCTTTGTGAAAGCGGCGGCACTCGGGAGGAAACTTGGCGGCGGCAGTTAAGATTAAAAACCCCTCAGAGGATGAATTAGATTATAAATTGTCTGCAGAAATAGATGCAACATTTGTGGCTCCTCACTGTCAGCACATCTGTTCGCTCCCAGGGTAAAGCTATCAGGGATCATCTTCCTCTGTGTAGAAACCAATTATCACCCAGCAAGCCACAGCAAATAACAGCACATTCCTGTCTCTCCACGCTGCTGCTGCTGCCGACATGTTTACATCTGAAACACTGCAGCCGCTGATCAGACGAGTCACCTCAACCTCAGTGCCCTGCTGTTAACATCAGTCTCTCTTAATTTACTTATCAGCAACGGCTGCATATCGACTCGACAACAACAACATCTAGGGATGTACGATAACTATCGTGCCGATATCAGGAAATTATGACATCATCCCGATAACTCCGATATCATGACAAATAGCCCCGATAACATATATTTCTGTCAACACGACAGTGCCTTGCTCCCTCTGAGCCTTGAATGACCGGCAGTGAATGTTATGTTCAAGAGACGTCGGCATAATCAGAAAAACGATATCTCAGTAAGGAAAATCAAGAATACCCCCTCATGCCAGAAAACAACTCGTTAACTCGGTCATTATTTTCGTAGGTGCTGACTTGAATCGATATTCGCAGTTACACCTTGAATGCAGCCTGCAGCACAGCGTACTGATCACAACAAACATGGCGGCGTGGAACTTCGTTAAAGTTTCAGAAGAAGATAGTTTGGTGGTTATTTGTGACGAATCCTCCGAGTGAATTCTACAAGGAGGGAAGTACAAGCTTTAATACGTCAAACCTGATCAGCCACCTACAACATAACAATCGCTTCCATGGAGTTTTGAAATCGTGCTAACATGAGCTAACGGAAGCTAATGCTAACGTGCACAAGCCAGCAGCAGTCTCCCCTCCCCTCTCCTCTCCCTCATTTCTCTCATCTAAAGCTTCCATGAGATTAAAATATAAAAAATAAAAACTACTGAACCTCATTTACTTTAATTAAAGGTATTAATTTAAATGGAACCACAATCCAAAATCCTTTAAATGTTAATCTTTTTTAGTTTGTAATTTTGATGCCTGTATTTCCATCAGTTCAAGGAGCGTTTATTTTTTATATCAGTCACTAATGAACCTTATTTAAGTGTATATTTTCAAAATCTCACTTGAGTTGGATTGCTGGAACAGTTTTTTTTTCAAAGAACACCCACCCCACCTTTAAGTTGATGTGAGATATCAAATAGGTTTGTTTGATAGTTTTATGAAAATGTTTGAGAGGCTTGCCAATAGTTTTTCACGGAAAAAATAAATATCTGTTCATTTAAAATGTCAAAACTATTTTTGATTTTGTTCATAGTATTGATGTAATGATCTTAGGTATATGTGTGTGTTATTGGTATTGGCCTTTAGGAGCTGAAAGTTATCGGTTATCGGTATCAGTTTTAAAAAACAGTTATTGTGCATCCTCAACAACATCCATGCAGCCACATGTTTGACGTCCCTGAACCTAGGAGATACGACGGTACTCAGATTACCGTCACCGTGCAGACCCATGCATTAGTTTCACATCGTCTCTCAGGTTCACAAATAACAGCAGTTGCACGCATGCACAGACACAGAGATGCACATACTGCTTTTAGGGATTACACGCATGGCCGGACCCCTAAAGAGCGTGCCAATCTGACTTTTTTTTTTTTTCTTTACCCTGCAGCACAAGCACGGTGAGTGGTGAGGCCTCCTCTCTGCATTTCTGAGTGTGGGAGGGCGGAGGGGGAGGACAGACGACTGGAACTCATCGTTCTTTCCAGAGTTGTCCTCCCTCTCCTCCCCGTCCAGCCCTCGAGCAGAGACTCTGCTGAGCTGAAGGAGCGACGGGGGCTTTGGTATCGGCCACAACTGAGATTTCTGCGCTCCGGGAGCCAATGAGAGGCCGAGAGGAAGGCCCGGCCGTAATTACAGGGCCGCTTACATTCCTGAGCAGACGCTCAAGTGAGGTTGAAAGGCAGCTCCAAGATTTATCTGCAGCCGTCCTCCTTCATGGCTTTTCCTTTTTGTACACATCATTTATACCAAAAAAAAAAAAACAAAAAAAAAAACGTACCATATAAATACCATATAAACAATTTATCACTTAAAAATGGCATTTTTAAGAACCTGCATCTTCAGCAGCTCAAGAGCGTTGACCAAAAAGAGGCCAACTGACCTGCTGGTTTGTTTGATAGCATAAAGCTATCAAACAAACCTATCTGATATCTCACATCAACTTAAATAAAGTTCATTACTGACTGATATAACAAAAATAAAGGCTCCTTGAACTGATAGATATACATGTATAAGAATTACAAACTGAAAAGGATTAACATTTAAAGGATTTTGGCTTGTGGTTCCATTTAAATTAATACCTTTAATTAAAGTAAATGAGGTTCAGTGATTTTTTGTTTTTTTATTTCATGGAAGCTTTAGATGAGAGAGTTGAGGAAGAGGTGAGGAGAGGGGAGGGGAGACTGCTGCTAGCTTGCGCACGTTAGCATTAGCTTCCGTTAGCGTGATTTCAAAACTCCATGGAAGCGATTGTTATGTTTCAGGTGGCTGATCACGTTTGACGTATTAAAGCTTGTGTTATTTTTCCCTCCTTCTCTTGGAGCATATACATCACAAATAACCACCAAACTATTTTCTTCTGAAACTTTTTTTTTTTTTTAGATTTTTTTGGCACTAGTGGCCTTCATTGATAGTGGAGAGAGACAGGAAGGGGGCAGAGAGAACGGGGAAGACACACGGCAAAGGGCCGACAAGCCAGAGAGTCGAACTCGCGACCAGCAGCACGAGGACTGCAGCCTCTGTACACGGGCCTGCCCGCCCCAACCACTGCGCTACCTGGGCGGCCCTTTCTTCTGAAACTTTAACAAAGTTCCATACCATCGTCGCCATGTTTGTTGTGATCAGTATGCTGTGCTCATGCTGCATTCAAGATCTAACGTAAATTCCGATGTTCCCTCGTTTGCTAGTCGTACTTTCAGCCTTTTCTATTTTTTTCTTTTTTTATGTGTAACATGAGGGGAAATACTGCGAATATCAATTCAAGTCAGCAACTACTAAAATTATGACCGAGTTAACGAGTTGTTTTCTGTCATGAGGGGGTATTCTTGATTTTCCTGATTGAGAAATCGTTTTTCTGATTATGGCGACGTTACTTGAACATAACATTCACTCCCGGTCATTCAAGGCTCAGAGGGAGCGAAGCACTGCTGTGTTGACAAAAATATATATGTTATCGGGGCTATTTGTCGTGTTATCGGACTTATCGGAATGACGTCATAATTTCCTGTTATCGGACCGATAGTTATCGTGCACCCCTTGTCATATTTACAATAATGTCACCTCATCCAAATGATTTTGGAGCCACAACAGAAACAGATACTTTGCTTAAAATGTCTGGTTATTCCTCAGGGCTAAATGCCACATTCTTAGTGAAATTAATCCGTCGTAGTGGTGGACAAAGGCAAAACTCATAAAAAAAATAAATATAATAAATAAAAAATAAATAAATTAAAATCATTGTCCAAATGTTACACATTTGAAACACAAAACACCGGCAAGAATTTACTGTTAAGTAGCTCATAAGATCATAAATATCACACATCACATATGAGTGCTTTTATTTTGCAATTAACGCCTTCAAAACACCGCACGCATCGGGCTTTGAGGATGAGCGGTACATCGGCGGCACGCGGGTCCACCTATGTCGCAGAGAGGCCTGATCCAGTTTCTGAAGTGGTGCACGGCTCAGCGAGCGTAGATGGGTTACACGTTGGTCAGGAGGCCTGAGCTGCTCTGTACTGAGAGTGGATTAAAGGGGGGGGGGGGATACATGAATATGTGCCAAACTATTAAAGGAACAGCGCAGCCAGCCAGACAGACAGGGGGACACCAAGCTTTTCAGGGACAGCTGAGCTCTGCGCTGACGGGACTCTGAGGAGGCGCTGCGACGGGAAAGCTCCTGATCGAATGAATACGACCTTGTTTTTAACGCCGCCTCTGGTGAAAACCCTCGAAAGAAACAGAACGAATACGGTGACTGTAACACATGACACAGATGATGTCACAGCTCTACAGCCATGACATCACTAATTCATAAGCCACCTGATATTGGAGCAAACTTGGTGTATTTTAAGTCTTGGCATCACATCACGACAGAGTCTCTCTCTCTTGAACGCACCACGTTTGGATCCGGCGTCTTTAGCCGTTCTTGAAAGCTTAAAGCGTGTGCTGAAACCTGACACCGTGCGGCGAGCATCTGCTCTCCCTCTCCATCAAAAACTAATTAGACACCACAATGGCCGTTATTCAGAGCTGCTTCTGCTGCTGCCAACTGACGGTCAGGGATAGTCCATCTGGAGCAGCTCAGGGGGAGGGGCCTTTATCTCACCTGTTCTGTCTATTTAGGCGTGTAAATGAGCACAGAGATACATGCAATAAAGCAGATTAATGAGACGTGTGGTTCCTGGGGTCGAGTGTCTTCAGCACGTGGATGAACTCCAGCTTCTCGGCTGTAAATATGTCTCGTATTTTAGGAGGTGTGAACGGTCCCTGCACCTGCAGGAGCCTGGACAATTACACCTTCACCCTACGGGCTTTTTCATCCTCTACTGGGATGACTGGAGGAGGACGTAGGAGGGCAGGGACCGTAGGAGGGCAGGGACCGTAGTGGACAGGGACCGTAGGGACCATAGGGGGACGGGGACCGTAGTGGGACAGGGATCGTATGGGGACAGGGACCGTAGGGGCCCTGGGAACCATAGTGAGACAAGGTACTGTAGGGGGACAGGGACCGTAGGGGCCCTGGGGACCGTAGGGGCCCTGGGGACCATAGTGAGACAAGCACTGTAGGGGGACAGGGACCGTAGGGGCCCTGGGGACCGTAGGGGCTCTTGGGACCATAGTGAGACAAGTACTGTAGGGGGACAGGGACCGTAGGGGCCCTGGGGGCTGTAGTGGGAGAGGGGGCGTGTCAGCAGATAAGTCCCGCCCCCTCACACATCATCTTCTATGGTACTCGACCAGCTCTCATCTAAAACACATCACAGCAGGGGAGACGAACTGATACCGAGTCTTGGTTCAAGGTAGAGAGTGATGGAACTTTATGGAGCTGCCAAGTGAAGCACCGACCTGCAGCTTTATTTCTGAGCTTTATTTCCACGCAGCGGTAGTGCGGCATTTCCCCAGAGACCATCTCAGATCCAGCTCGCCAAGCTGCCGCCGTTCCTATTCCAGCGGTACAAACTAACCAAACGGAGGCGGCTCACCTGCATCCATGTGCCCTTTAAAGAAGTTGCATTACAACTTTTTATTTCTGGTGAAAATGTCCCAAAGCTTCGTTTAAAGCAGCCAGTTGAAGTCTGCACCTCAACTCTAGATCTGTGATGTCACAGTTCCCTGAAAACAAGAACGGCTCGCTGAATGACAGATTTTTCAGTCTTTGGTGATCTTAAAGCGTAAAGATTATATTACTTTTTTTTTTTTTTTTGGAAAATATGGCCTAAGCAAAAAATACACAACACATTAGTAAATTATAAGTAGGGCTGTGTAAGTTAACGCGTTACTAACGCGTTAACTAAATTCTGGACAACAACAAAACTTTGGCATCATTCCTCCATGTTACATCAGATCTGCTCCATGTGTTCACTGTCCTGCTGTTCTCTAGCTGGTTACTGCAGTGCAGCTCCATCTAGTGGCACAGATGTGTAATGACAACAGAAAGTCCAGTCCTCGATTATAAAACAAATTATATATATATATATATTTATATATATATAAAATACATTTTAAAAAACAGCTGTTTTTCTTTTTTTTGTGTTAGATTTAAAAATGAAAAACTTAACAAAATGTCACTTTTTACGTTTTTAAAATTTTTGATTGACAATTGAAAATGGAAAGAATGAATGATACACGGATTGGTAAACTTACAGAACTTTAACATGGACATTTTCATTTTAAAGTTGTCCCAAACGGATGATCCAACAGAAACAAGGTTATTTGTAACAACTGACAAGTTGAACTCCCCGTTAAAAGTTTCTGCTGTTACCTCAGAAATTACCTGTTTTAATGTTCTGATTGTGCTGAGACACCATCATTTTGTTGGATTTTGTTTGTAGACTTTTTTTTAATTTTTTTTTAAAAACAGGATGACATTAATGCAGTGGCAATAAGCTTTACAGTGATCCCTCGCTAATTCGCACTTTAAGTTCCGCAGTTTTAGTTATTCGTGGATTTTTTAGAAATATATAATAAAAAAATCGCGGAAATATCACAGGATGTTGTGCGCGTTCTCTCACAGTGACGAAATGTTGTGAGCCAGCCTGGCCCCTTTAAGAAGGTAGCTTTATGGGTAATGGTGTGGCCTTATGGGTAATGTAGTGTGTGTGTTCTGGGACGGCAGAATGAAAACAGGGTTAGATGAAAAGTGCAGTGAGCATCAACAGCAGCCCAGCGTGTATAGATTTACATTCTCTGTTAACCGACAGGAGCCCAACAATACAACCTGTGTGATGTTACAAGTTCCTGCAGTGCCAGAATAAAGTGCTCGTTCCATGCAGAGAAAATCAGACTTTTTGTTTTGTTGTTGTTAGCATGTTAGCTGCTAATTACGAGCCAAAAATAGCACAATACCAGCGGTTTGTTTACTACGGTTCAGAGACCAGAGGCTGTGAAGGTAACAGAAAGACCACAGCTGAGCCTTTGTCTTGTTTCGCTGCAGTGCCTCCCTACTTTTTTGTGGTTTTTAAACATATTTTAAACACATTATTGAGGCTTTTGAGGCGTGTTTAGATTTTCGCGGATGGGCGCCGGTCCCCATTAACCGTGAAAAATAAGGGATCTCTGTAATTTATTTTACATTTTTTAAGATGATATTTACACTAAATATGTGTTACTGACAAGTGCTGATGTTAAATGTGTTCGAACAACAAATGTTATGACACTTTAGTTTATATGGCAGCAGAACATTTAAATAAAAGTGCACTTTACACTACTTTTGAATTCATTATTTGATTTTGCGCATATAATTTATTATTATTATTATTATTATTATTATTATTATTATTATTATTATTATTATTATTATTATTATTAAACCTTTATTTAACCAGGTCGGTCCCGTTGAGGTACAATGACCTCTTTTCCAAGAGAAGCCTGGCCAAGACAGCAGCCAATAATGCGATTAATCGTGATTAATCAGGGAAATAATGCGATTAATAGCAATTAAAAATTTTAATCGTTGCCCAGCCCTAATTATAATATGACAAAACAAACCACTTCTATTTTTATTCCAAAGATCTTCTCCCGAGTCTACGTGACACTACCCACACTTTGTTTGAATCATAACTGAAAGATTAAATCGGTTTACAGGGAAAAGAAACAAACGCGTGCAGAAGTGATCCCCGTGGGTGAAGCTGTCAACGTGACAGCAGCTGGCCTCTGAACCGAACCAAACAAAGGGCCGTAGCTCCCATCCGTCGCCCAGCGTCCGTTTCCTTTCTAGCTACCAGTTCAGCTGAGACAAAGGCAGCGCTGCAGCTCTGTCACTTTCATGTCACTGGGTGGAACAAGCCCATATTTGTTCCTCCCTCAATCCCCTTCATTGTGTCGCTGACCAGAATACTGAATTTACTCACTGGTGTCAACTGCTCTCTTTATTTAAGGAAGAAAAGGGCACGACTTTGTTTTTCAAGGGTGACTTCTGCACATACTGTACACACTAGTCACTTACTACACCAAAACACTGACATCAACCTCTTTCAGATATTTTATTTTATCTTGACTTTTTAACTTGAATTAAAGTTTCAGATCCCGTAAAATATTTCAGACCGGACATCAAACACTCATCCTGCACTTCATTTAGCGTCTTTCCATGAAAACTAATCCTACCGAAGTACGTGGACTGAGTTTATAACCACAAAAACAAAAACTTTATTATACATGAGATGAGAGAAATTAAAATGTTCTTCTGTGTTTATCCACTTTTCTCTAAACAAAACAAGTGTCCTTCTAAGAACTGCTGGTTGATAAACTTCTTTGTAGTGTCTGAACAACAATAATAATAATAATAATAATAATGATTATATAATCAGTATCATCAAAATGTATCATATTATTACTGAAACACTATTGTGATATATCGTTACTGAATTGCTGCTTGTGAGGTGAAAACAAGGAATCTACTTGTTCATGTGCACTTTTCTGGAATAAAAATAAAATAGTTTTACCTCTTAACTGATAAATAAGCAGCACAGATTTTTAGCCTTTTAGTCTCATTAAAAGACTCAGTGCTGCTACCTGCATCTGTTTATGTAGTCATTTCATTCAGTCATCTGTGTCCTCTCCTCTCTCTGTCCTCCGTCCTCTCTGTCCTCCCTCCTCTCTCTGTCCTCTGTCCTCTCTCTGTCCTCCCTCCTCTCTCTTTCCTCCATCCTCTCTCTGTCCTCTGTCCTCTCTCTGTCCTCCCTCCTCTCTCTGTCCTCCATCCTCCTCTCTGTCCTCCAGCCTCTCTCTCTCTGTCCTACACCCTCTCTCTGTCCTCCCTCCTCTGTCTTCCATCTTCTCTCTGTCTTCCATCCTCTCTCTGTCCTCCCTCCTGTCTTCCATCCTCTCTCTGTCCTCCATCCTCCTCTGTCCTCCATCCTCCTCTCTGTCCTCCCTCCCCTCTGTCCTCAATCCTCCTCTCTGTCCTCCAGCCTCTCTCTCTCTGTCCTCCAGCCTCTCTCTGTCCTCCCTCCTCTGTCTTCCATCTTCTCTCTGTCCTCCATCCTCCTCTCTGCCCTCCCTCCCCTCTGTCCTCCATCCTCCTCTCTGCCCTCCCTCCCCTCTGTCCTCCATCCTCCTCTCTGTCCTCCCTCCTCTGTCTTCCATCTTCTCTCTGTCTTCCATCCTCTCTCTGTCCTCCCTCCTCTGTCTTCCATCCTCTCTCTGTCCTCCAGCCTCCTCTCTGTCCTCCAGCCTCTCTCTCTGTCCTCCCTCCTCTCTCTGTCCTCCATCCTCTCTCTGTCCTGTCTCTCCTCTCTTTTTCTTTCTTTATCCAGCTGGTCTTCATCAGGGTTAGGGTTAGCGTCTCTCATCAGGAAGGTCCCCCCATATATGATCCAGGTCCTGATCCAGGTTTCTTCCTCTTAAAGTGGAGTTTTTTCTTGCTACTGTTTGGCTTAAAGGTTTTTCCCTCTCTCTGTGGGAGTTTTTTTGCCATTATCTTTCTTTAAAATTCAATATTATAATTTTAGTTGATGATATTTGCTCGGGGGTCATGATCTGTGTCTCTGTAAAGCACCTAGAAATAAAATTGAATTAACTATGTTTTGTAACTTTGATAAGGATTTTATGAACAAATGAAAAGCTCAGCTACATTTATTCTGAGGTGTATAGTTGAATGTGTTTATAAAAACACCGTACATCCCAGAGTTATTCTTTATAACTAAAACTGTCTGCAGGGTTGATTTTTCTTTTTTTCTCCTCAGGATATTTCCAGCAGCCTGTTCTTAACAGTTTTCATGTCGTTTTCTTAGTATCTGTCTGATATCTTTCTGCTTGAACACAAGGATTCCCTAGTTTTGGATCAATAAAACTCATCCTGCACATCACAGGAGATGGCCAACCGTGCACACGCCAGGTTTTCTTTAGATCTGAATCAGGCCACTCAACAGTCCACCAGAGAAACAAACAGAGGGGGCCGAAGGTGCAGCTGTCGGCCGGTGCACCGCTGCAGCTGGAAAAGAGCTGCTGACGTGTGAGCGAGCCGGACTGGAATGTTTGTACATTCCAGTTAAAGGGTCCTGACTGGGAGGAGGGATGAGACATAAAACTGGACTTCCCCTCCACCCACCTCCTGAGCACACAGACCCAGACGGCACCAGTTTCACTCCACGTGAGGTCCCGAGGAGTAAGTCTCAAAAATATTTAAACCATCTTGATCACAAACTGCACTTTGATTTTTTTTTTTGTTTTTTTTTTACTTAATCTAAAGTTTCTTCAAAGATGCTGTAAATGTTGTCACTTTCCCCCCTCAATTTTAATGAAATATAAGGTGAAGAATATAAATGTTTAGCCTGGTTTGCCTCTGGTCCTGGACTGTGGCTCAAATCTCGTCTAAAACCCTCAGGATCGTCAACCCGCAGCCTCCAGGGGTCGACGTCACGTCCAAGCAGACGTGGCGTTTTATTTTGAAAAGCCACCAGATTCTCTGAGCTGTTCTTCTGACTTCCTGCAGCCACACCTGCTGTGTGTTAGCAGAGGCTACCTGAATACCTCAGAAATGGTGCCATTTTTACTAGGATGCACGATAACTTTTAGCTCCTAAAGGCCGATACCGATAGCTGATAACACACACATATACCTAAGATCATTACATCAACACTATGGACAAAATCTAAAATAGTTTTGACTTTTTAAAAGAACAGATATTTATTTTTTCCAATGTAAAACTATTGGCAAGCCTCTCAAACATTTTCGTAAAGCTATCAAACAAACCTATTTGATATCTCACATCAACTTAAATAAGGTTCATTACTGACTGATATAAAAAATAAAGGCTCCTTGAACTGATGGAAATACATGCATCAAAATTACAAACTGAAAAAGATTAACATTTAAAGGATTTTGGCTTGTGGTTCCATTTAAATTAATACCTTAAATTAAAGTAAATGAGGTTCAGTAGTTTTTATTTTTTATTTTTTTAATCTCATGGAAGCTTTAGATGAGAGAGATGAGGGAGAGGAGAGGGGAGGGGAGACTGCTGCTGGCTTGCACACGTTAGCATTAGCTTCCGTTAGCTCATGTTAGCGCTTTTTCAAAACTCCATGGAAGCGATTGTAATGTTGTAGGTGGCTGATCAGGTTTTACATATTTAAGCTTGTGCTTCCCTCCTCGTAGAATTCGCTCAGAGGATTCGTCAAAAATAACCATCAAACTATCTTCTTCTGAAACTTTAACGAAGTTTCAGGTCGCCATGTTTGTTGTGATCAGTATGCTGTGCTGCAGGCTGCATTCAAGGTGTAACGTAAACTCCCACGTTCCCTCGTTTGCTAGTCGTTCTTTCAGCCTTTTCTATTTTTTTTCTTTTTTATGTGTAACATGTGGGAAAATACTGTGAATATCAATTAAAGTTAGCAACTACTAAAATTATGACCGAGTTAACGAGTTGTTTTCTGGCATGAGGGGGTATTCTTGATTTTACTGATTGAGAAATTGTTTTTCTGATTATGTCGATGTCACTTGAACATAACATTCACTGCCGGTCATTCAAGACTCAGAGGGAGCGAGGCACTGCTGTGTTGACAAAAATATATATACGTTGTCGGGGCTATTTGTCGTGATATCAGAGTTATCGGGATGACGTCATAATTTCCTGTTATCAGCCCGATAGTTATTGGGTCGATAATTATCGTGCATCCCTAGTTGACGTTAAAGTCAACCGCCTCTAATCCCGTCGATCACTGAACTGATAAAAAGACAGCAGATCTGTCCGAGCTTCGCTGTTCACCGTAGCAGCACGTCTTTTTTTTCTTTCCATTCACTGTTCATCAGCAAAAATGAAAATGACAGGCACCACTGCTGGAAGTTTCCCAGCATATTTCTGTCTCCATTTTCTCTTCTGCTGACCGACACGAACGGCAGAAAACTGAAGCAGTGGCCGTTTTAGACGAACAACGTGTTCCAGCAGCAGCTAAACTTCTTCCTGGAAAAAACATAAAACCTCTGCAGATACGAGCCGTCGAGGGGATTTAACTCAACGGTGGTTTGATCACAGCGGCAACACGATGAGCCCTGAGACACGCTGACAGAAAGAAAGCACACAACCACAGGAGGAGGACCAGAGTCTGAACGGGGGGGAGGAAACCACAACAAAGCTCCTGGTGGTGATGGTGGTGGTGGGGGGGAGTTAAACACGCTGCACTTTGTTTTTAGTGCTTTGCTTGCACCTTTGTAGGGACTAAGACTCTACTAGAAGACCTGTTAGCAGTGAAAGGGCACCTCAGATTCATGCAGACAGGTGATCAAATCACTCTTGATCACAACATCTCCCTCGGCTCTATTTAATATCTGAGAAGAGGAAAGAAATAAAGAGCCAGCTGATGCAAAGCTACGACTCCGCTGGTCTTTTCTGTCTCTCCACGGCTGGTCCAGACAGTAGGAGCCAACCAGCCGCTGGACTGAGCGGAGACAGCCTCCTGAACGAGCAGTGGTCCGTTCCCGCTGTTGGCAGCAATCTGATTATATGTTTACGTCACTAATTTTCTGGTCAGCGCTGAATGAAACGACATTAGGCTCGACGTCCACGACAACAACAACACGCAGCTGCAGTTTAGCTTCATGTTCGACCCTATGACGGGTCCTGGAGGTGTTGATGGGTGGAAGTTCAGCATCTGTTTCAGACGTGATGGAGAAAACAAGAAATGCTCCAGTAAAATAATAATAAAAAAGAAACAACACTAATTGAGAAAGTTTGCTCTCAAGTATAATTAACAAATTAGGTTTACTAGGGATGCACGATAACTGTTTTTTAAAAACGATACTGATAACTTTCAGCTCCTAAAGGCCGATACCGTAACACACACATATACCTAAGATGATTACATCAATACTATGAACAAAATCAAAAATAGTTTTGACTTTTTAAATAAACAGATTTTTTTTTTCCAATGAAAAACTATTGGCAAGCCTCTCAAACATGTTCGTAAAGCTATCAAACAAACCTATTTGATATCTCACATCAACTTAAATAGCTGCATTACTGACTGATATAAAAAAAAATAAAATAAAGGCTTCTTGAACTGATGTAAATACATATATCAGAATTACAAACTGAAAAGGATTAACATTTAAAGGATTGTTCCATTTAAATTAATACCTTTGAACTACAAGATGCTGTCACTTCTACCTGATCAATGAACCTATAGAATAGACGTATTATTAATGAAAAACGTTGCAGTGGAAATTAAAAACCTAATGATTTAAATCACATGACGGTAAGTTACAATTTCCCCTCAGGGATAAATAAATTGAATAAAATTCTCATAAATTTAGTCACAATATTGAGAGACCAACATGCCAAAGATGGTCAGATGTTATGCACGTCGCATCATATTAAATTCATTAAACGGGCCCTTTTATCAAAGCAAAAGATGAGTGAGGAACTTTCTGGCTTGTTTACGAAGGAACTGGGAACGTTGGGAATTGGGTTTAAAAAAAAAAAGAAGAAAAGGCATCTAACTGAAGGATGGACTCCTTCGTATCACATGCACTCACAAGAGACAATCCTAGCAAAGGAAAAAAATTTTTAAAAAGACTAGGGGTGCACAATAACCATCGGGCCGAGAGCAGGAAATTATGACATCATCCCGATAACTTCGATATCACGATGAATAGCACCGATAACATATATTTTTGTCAACACAGCAGTGCCTCGCTCCCTCTGAGCCTTGAATGACCGGCAGTGAATGTTATGTTCAAGTGACGTCGGCATAATCAGAAAAATGATATCTCAGTAAGGAAAGTCAAGAATACCCCCTCATGCCAGAAAACAACTCGTTAACTCGGTCATGGCAGCGTGGAACTTTGTTAAAGTTTCAGAAGAAGATAGTTTGGTGGTTATTTGTGACAAATCCTCCGAGCGAATTCTACGAGGAGGGAAGCACGAGCTTTAATACGTAAAACCTGATCAGCCACCTACAACATAACAATCGCTTCCATGGAGTTTTGAAATCGTGCTAACATGAGCTAACTAGAGGTGTCCCGATCCGATATTCGGATCGGATCGGCCGCCGATATGAGCAAAAAATGCGGATCGGTATCGGATCGGCAAGCCCTAAAAATGCCGATCCAGACTCCCGATCCATTTTTTTTCGAACGTCCGTTCCGGGTTTTCCAGCGCACCGCGCAGCGCATTTTTCAGATAACCCATTCCAGGTTTCCCTAATATCTGGTCCGCATTTTCCAGCACACCTTCAGCACACGAGCATCTCCCTCCCCAGTGTTGCCAACTTAGCGACTTTGTTGCTATATCTTGCGACTTTCGCAAGGTTTGAAGCCATCACTTGGCTGCTGATGGCTGCTGTGTGCCTCGCAAGCCGCGCTTCTCTCTCTGTCGGGCACAGTGCACAGCCAGAAACACCCCGCCCCCCGCGCGAGACAACTCGAGCTCTCCACCAAGTGATGGCTTTAAACCTAGCGGGTTGAGTGCGCGTGAGTCTCAAAATCACCAGAAAAAGTCGCTAGATTTGTCGCTAGTTGCTTTTTACAAATTAAGTCGCTAAGGGGGTCTGGAAGGTTGTTAGATATAGCGACAAAGTCGCCAAATTGGCAACACTGCTCTCGGGCTCTCCCACAATAACAGACAAGCTTCCGTCTCTCTTGGTTGCTAGTCCCGCCCCCTAACCTATTCTACCCAATAACCTGCCTGCCTCAGCTCGAGATGCATTCAATGAACTCATGTAATCCGAACAACAGAACATCTAAACAATAACAGAGCATCATAACATAAACATATGTCCAGGGTTGCTACAATATTCTGTATTCCAAGACGAGCAAAATGGCGGAAAAGCGACAGCGTGGGCTGGCTGAGATGTGGCAGCTAGCAGCGCCAAAAACCAAAAGGAAAAAGGATGTACCAGGTAATTATATAATGTAATCCAGATTTAATAAATAATTTTGTAATCTTGTAACTTCAAGGCCCATTCTAATGTATTGTAGAATCAGATTAATATCAAGGACGTTAATGTTATCATAAACCAAGCAAACATGGAGTTATAAAATAACCAGTTTATTTTCATTTGATTTGTTATTAAATACATGTATCACACTTTGATCTTTCAAACTTGCAATTACTTTCTTTACTCTTGTTTAACAAAAGACATGCAAAGTTATGGCTAGGGTTATTTTAATTTTAAAAAAAAGGTATCTGAACGTCCCATTTTGCGTCTCAAAATGCTGGAAAATGCGTCTCAGAGAGTCTAGAATTTCAAAAGTTTCTCGTTACCAACCAATGTGTATTATTCAAATGCACCTAATTCAGCTGGCGAGTTATTATCAGGAGTAAAACCCTATTCAGCATGAGTCTGACAACAAATTAAGTTGGTTAAATGACTTAAAACTTTAATACATGCTCAGATAGGCCGGTATCGGTATCGGCAGATATCGGTATCGGATCGGAAGTACAAATAAATATCGGTATCAGATCGGAAGTTCAAAATACTGGATCGGGACATCTCTAGAGCTAACGGAAGCTAATGCTAACGTGTGCAAGCCAGCAGCAGTCTCCCCTCCCTCTCCCTCATTTCTCTCATCTAAAGCTTTCATGAGATTAAAAAATAAAAAATAAAAACTACTGAACTTCATTTACTTTTATTGAAGGTGTTAATTTAAATGGAACCACAAGCCAAAATCTTTTAAATGTTAATCTTTTTTAGTTTGAAATTCTGATGCATGTATTTCCATCAGTTCAAGGAGCCTTTATTTTTTTATATCAGTCAGTAATGAACCTTATTTAAGTTAATGTGAGATATCAAATAGGTTTGTTTGATAGCTTTACCAAAATGTTTGAGAGGCTTGCCAATAGTTTTTCATTGGAATAAATAAATATCTGTTCATTTAAAAAGTCAAAACTATTTTTGATTTTGTTCATAGTATTGATGTAATGATCTTAGGTATATGTGTGTGTTATCAGGTATCGGTATCGGCCTTTAAAAAAACAGTTATCGTGCATCCCTAAAAATGACCCTGGCGGAGATCCAGAGAGGTGGCCGGCTCTCATGGTTCAGCCACGCATCACATGGCTGAACCGTAATGAATATAACTTAATTACAGGCTGGGACATAATGCCATAACCTTCACTTTCTGTCCCCGTTCCCTGTCTGTCGGCCCTGCGTGACAGAAGATAGAAAAAAGGGCAAAATGTCTGTCTGGACCGTTACAGTGCAGAGAAAAAGCTTTCTGAATTAATTTGACATTAAATGCGATCTCATCACCACCAAAGCCATGGGAACAGGGGAGCACATTTCTTCCATCTTTGGTGGACACGACCATGAAACTTTAAAAGTGCTGAAGGACACAGGAAGTTCCCCTAAGACCTAACAGCTGAACCTCCTTTAGGCGTCAACGGCTTTAGGAAGCCTTTTCCGACTGCTCTGGATCAGAGCTGCTCGATGCTCAAGAGGAGCTCTTGGCTCATTGCTCTTTCCAGAGCTGCTTCGGCTCAGACTCTAGCTACAGCGCTGAACGGACTGATGGATGTTCAGACATATCGGTCTCTGGGTTCACTCAAGTTTTTTTCCACCCAGCTCCATGAATGTTTAATAAAGGCACAGAACTAGGGATGCACAATAACTGTTTTTTAAAACCGATACCGATAACCGATAACTTTCAGCTCCTAAAGGCCGATACTGATAACACACACATATACCTAAGATCATTACATCAATACTATGAACAAAATCAAAAACAGTTTTGACTTATTAAATAAACAGATATTTATTTTTTCCAATGAAAAACTATTGTCAAGCCTCTCAAGCATTTACGTAAAGTTATCAAACAAACCTATTTGATATCTCACATCAACTTAAATAAGATGTATTACTGACTGATATAAAAAAAATAAATGCTCCTTGAACTGATGGAAATACATGCATCAGAATTACAAACTGAAAAAGATTAACATTTAAAGGATTTTGACTTGTGGTTCCATTTAAATGAATACCTTTAATTAAAGTAAATGAGGTTCAGTAGATTTTATTCATTTAATCTCATGGAAACTTTAGATGAGAGGAATGAGGGAGAGGAGAGGGGAGGGGAGACTGCTACTGGCTTGTGCACGTTAGCATTAGCTTCTGTTAGCTCACGTTAGGCGATTTCAAAACTCCATGGATGCGATTGTTATGTTGTAGGAGGCTGATCAGGTTTTACGTATTAAAGCTTGTGCTTCCCTCCTCGTAGAATTCACTCGGAGGATTCGTCACAAATAACCACCAAACTATCTTCTTCTGAAACTTTAACGAAGTTCCACGCCGCCATGTTTGTTGTGATCAGTACACTGTGCTGCAGGCTGCATTCAAGGTGTAATGTAAATTCCCATGTTCCCTCGTTTGCTAGTCGTTCTTTCAGCCTTTTCTATTTTTTATGTGTAACAGGTAGGAAAATACTGCGAATATCAATTCAAGTCAGCAACTACTAAAATTATGACCGAGTTAACGAGTTGTTTTCTGGCATGAGGGGGTATTCTTGATTTTCCTTATTGAGTAATCGTTTTTCTGATTATGTCGACGTCACATGAACATAACATTCACTGCCGGTCATTCAAGGCTCAGAGGGAGCGAGGCACTGCCGTGTTGACAAAAATATATGTTATCGGGGCTATTCGTCATGATATCGGAGTTATTGGGATGACGTCATAATTTTTCTGTTATCTGCACGATAGTTATCGTGCACCCCTAGTTAATACGTTCTTGTGATTTACAACATTTTAACTAATGCTGGGCGATATGGAAAAAATCATATATCACGATATGGACTATTTTATATCACGATAACGATATATATCACAATATACCATAATAAAGTATGTTTTCAGTTATTATCTGAAAAGTTTGACAAAAATTTCATTGCTTACTTTTCAACTTTATTTTGAAAGGACATTTAGCTGAACTGTCACAAACATACATTTTAGTGCAGTAAAAACAGGTAGGTACAGAGGTACAGTAGCTTTCACATTTTTTTTTAAGTGCACAACAGTTTCTGAGGAAAAACACATTTTTGCACTGAAGTTCAGCTATAAAAAATAAACAAATTATATTTTTCAACTTTCTGAAATCTGTAACCTTGTAGTGCAAAGTTTGCAAACCAATATAAAGTGTCTAAAGTAAACATCAGGGTTGAAGAGAACTCTGTTTAAGGCATTAACCATGAATAAAAGTGCAAACATAAAAGGCTACTTTGTAGAAGTAGATATGATTCTATCAAATTTATCATTGCAGGTTGTTTAATTACATATTTGCTGTAATAATTGATAAAATTAGGTTAGAAACGATAGAAACGATAGAAACGATAGAAGAGAAATGGCACGATATACACTTTTATATTGTCCCTAGGGCTGGGCCAAAAAATCGATTTTTATATTAATCGCGATTTTTTTCTTGGGATTTTAAAAAATCGATTCACATACACGAATCGATTTTTGGCTCCGTGGAAATACTCCGCTCACCGTCTCTTTTGTCATCTACACTTCCGGAAATAGAAGCACGTGTGTCACCATAGTAACCAGAATGCCGGCAAATTCACGCGACAAAATGGCGGAGTGCAGCGAGCGGAGTACTTTCACAGAGTCTGAACTCTTTCCCCCACCGCCCCACTTCAAATCAAACGTATGGACTTTATTTGGTTTTTATAAAAAGCACGAGGCAGGAGAGCTCGATATGAGGAAAGCCATATGTAAGCGTTGTCGCAGTCAAATCTCTTACTGTGGTAACACCACGAACATGACGGCGCACATCCTTCGCTACCACCCAGAGAGGTCTGTGCTCTCTGACAGGCTGGGTCCGCGTTTACTCGAGAGGTTAAGATACTGGCGGTGGCAGCTAATGCCTGGACTCGGACAGTTAAATGATTATTGATTAACGTGGCGTGTTTGTCATGAAACAATCGTGTTGCCGTAGCGTGTTATTGCCGGTTTGTTTACCGGTAGCTGTAAAGCACAACGGATCGCCAACATGACAACACTGCATGAGAACATATTCACGACACGTCCTGACCGGTGTAGGCTATTAGTGTTAGCAGATGCTACCATTAGCACCTGTATCCGCAAAGAGAATAACGACGTGGATTTATTGTTGTTTACATCACGTAGCCTATGTAGCAACTGAACCGGGTAGAAGAAGACAACTTTTAGGTAAGAAAATCAAGTTTTATTCAACGCTAGACAACTTTTAAAATTAGCAACTATAGGCTGTATTGTCTCGGTTCTATTCGGGTAACTCGGTTCAGTTCGTGGTTCGCGGAAACTAAAGACGCGGGTCGTTTGCGGGTCCATTCAGGTTTGGACTCCCGAACTTATGATAATAGCTCGGGTCGGGTCGGTTTCGGGGCGAATTTTCACGGCTCCATTCTGGTTCGGGTCCATGAAAGTGGACCCGTGAAGACCTCTAAACCAGAGGTCTTCAACCCTGGTCCTCGAGGCATCTATCCAGCAGGTTTTAGAGGTTTCCCAGCTTCAACACACCTGATTCTAATTAATGTTCATTATCAGGTTGTCCTCAAAGTCTGCACAAGTCTGTTGATGACACAGCCACTTGTATCATGGTGTGAAGAAGGGGAAACATCTAAAACCTGCTGGATAGGGTGCCTGGAGGACCAGGGTTGAAGACCTCTGCTCTAAAATACTGAAATTGCGCATTTTAAAAAAAATATTAAAACTTATTTAATCTTTATATTTTTATTATGATTTCATACTTAAAATTATAATAATAATAATAATAAGAATAAGAATATATTATATATAATAATCAATAATTACATATAATAAATATAATATTTAATATTATATGATTTTTATATTTCAATAATTGAAATATAAAAATCGCAATACTTGGTAAAATCGAAATGCAATACTTGTTTAATCAGAATCGCAATATAAATCGAATCGGGACCCAAAAATCGTAGGAGAATCGAATCGGCACAAAAGTGTATCGGCACAGCCCTAATTGTCCCCACGATATATGTCGTCATATTGCCCAGCACTAATTTTAACTGTGCTCATCCACCAACATTTCTAAATATATCTACACTTTATCCCCCAACGATCAAAAGCAATAGGAATAAAGTGAAGTCTGGAAAAAAACCTATACATGCAAATGATTGTGAGATGGTCCTCTGTCGACAGGATTACAGCCTTAATATCTTTAGCGTTTTAGGCTGAATAAATCCTCGACTCATCGTCTGAAAGCTGCAAGAATCCCTCCAAAGTTTGTCAGATTTCTGAGAATCAGTGGACAGCATCTCCTTTAAAAGTGTCTGTCAGCGTTGTGACAGAATACACGCTGACGACCTTCCCGGCGCATCTTTATCTCTGCATTAAATGCCAACAGAATCGCTCAGAGCCTGGTCCAAGTATATGAATAATTTAATTATCCAGCTGTTGATAGTTTTTCAGGGAAGTCGAGATCCCGTCACCCACCGAACGATCTAATAACGCAGCTCTGCCGTCTGCACAGAAACCCCATTACATCCTGAGCTGTGGACGTTCACAGCCTGCAAGTCCGTCGCATCCCTCCCTGGTTGAGCCAAATCTGAGGCAGACGTGGAGAAATGTTTGACCGAAACAGGAACAACGGCAAGCAGACGAGCAGACGTCTGTGTTCCCTCCTGCCTTTGCATAATTAAAGAGTGGAAACAACGAAGCCTTTGTTATTAATATGAAACCCTGGAGAGCAAAAACTTGAGAATTAATGCAACCAAGTCCTGCAGGCAGATCTGAAGAAGGCAGAGTCACGGTTTCCTTGACATTAAATGGCCACAGCAGAAGCACGGCTAAGCCCATTACTGCAGGGAGCTTTAATTTAATCAACACGCCGCTCCATTTGATGCTAACGTATAACCCTAACTGTTGCATTTACACATGCTCTACTGTAACACCGTTCGGCCCCTGAAACCCTGACAAGTCTCGGGTTCCCCTTTTCTCCTGCGCGGGAGACAAACATGGTCGGGAATGAAGCTGTCGTTCTGGCCGTCAACACCCAACAGACATCTTTGCGCTTTACGTCGACATAGATTCATGCACATCTGTCACTCACAAACTATTTCCACAGATGGTTTTTAAGCCTCGTCCCCTCAAGTAACGTCTTTATATTGAAGGGAGAAGAAAAACTGATGTAACACCTCGACAACAGTTAAATCAAATTCCTCAGCTGATGTTATCGATGTGATGGAGTTTAAGCCGTAAATAGTAGGGATGCACAATAACTGTTTTTTAAAACCAATACCCGATAACTTTCAGCTCCTAAAGGCCGATACCGATAACCAATAACACACACATATACTATGAACAAAATCAAAAATAGTTTTGACTTTTTAAATGAACAGATATTCAATTTTTTCCAATGAAAAACTACTGGCAAGCCTCTCAAGCATTTCCGTAAAGCTATCAAACAAACATATTTGATATCTCACATCAACTTAAATAAGGTTCATTACTGACTGATATAAAAAAAATAAAGGCTCCTTGAACTGATGGAAATACATGCATCAAAATTACAAACTGAAAAAGATTAACATTTAAAGGATTTTGGCTTGTGGGTCCATTTGAATTAATACCTTTAATTAAAGTAAATAAGGTTCAGTAGTTTTTATTTTTTAATCTCATGGAAGCTTTAGATGAGAGGAATGAGGGAGAGGAGAGGAGAGGGGAGGGGAGACTGCTGCTGGCTTGCGCACGTTAGCATTAGCTTCCGTTAGCTCATGTTAGCGCGATTTCAAAACTCCATGGAAGCAATTGTTATGTTGTAGGTGGCTGATCAGGTTTTACGTATTAAAGCTTGTGCTTCCCTCCTCGCAGAATTTGCTCGGAGGATTCGTCACAAATAACCACCAAACTATGCCATGTTTGTTGTGATCAGTACGCTGTGATGCAGGCTGCATTCAAGGTGTAACGTAAATTCTGACGTTCCCTTGTTTGCTAGTCGTTCTTTCAGCCTTTTCAATTTTTTCCTTTTTTATGTGTAACATGTGGGAGAATACTGCGAATATCAATTCAAGTCAGCAACTACTAAAATTATGACCAAGTTAACGAGTTGTTTTCTGGCATGAGGGGGTATTCTTGATTTTCCTTATTGAGTAATCGTTTTTCTGATTATGTCGACGTCACTTGAACATAACATTCACTGCCGGTCATTCAAGACTCTGACGGAGCGAGGCACTGCTGTGTTGACAAAAATATATGTTATCGGGCTATTCGTCGTGATATCAGAGTTATCGGGATGACGTCTTAATTTCCTGTTATCGGCCCGATAGTAAATAATAATAATACCCCTAGTAAATAATAAACCACATCAACCACTACGCTTCACAGCTAGACGTCAGTTGATGACGTCACGTGTGCGAGCATCTTCACAGCTCCAGCGAGCTCCAACCAAACCACAGACGAGTGCTGGCCCATATGGCAGACTACCAAAAACCACAAGGACCGACGGGCAGCAGCTTCAACTGTACACTCTAAAAAAAAAATAAAAATACTTTTGTGAGCTTGGAAGAAGAGTGCAAATAATGCAAGTAGTTGTTCAGTGTGTTGTTTCCGTCTAGTGTTGGGTGTTTTTGTTATGAGGGCAGCGTGTGCCACCCTCAGTGAAATTAATATCGTGCTAATCTCTGACTCATCCTGTGATTAACCCCTGTGTCCAGTCAGGACTGATCCACCGTAAATAAACTGAGCACAGTCTCTGCAGGGCGTCTGACTTCCTCCCAAACTCTTTCCTGGATGACGTGGCCTCCAACAAAGCTGGACGAGCCAAAACCTTTGAGGAAAGCAGCGGACCGGTGTACTTCTGGTGCAAATGAAAGCGCCGACTGGAGCGGCTGTGATCAAATAAAAGTTGAATAATAACAACATACTGTGACACGTGAGAGCGGCAGCGTTTGGATGCTGCGGCAGGAACCTCAGTCTCTCGTTTCACCACACACCCACCACCACGCCCCCGTGACTCACCTGTGGTAAAGCGGTGTTCAGCTGCCGCTGCAGCGAGTCCCTTTCATGGCTGACTTCGTGCAGTTTGCTCTGAGTCAGGCCCAGGTTCTCCTGGGTTTCCCTCAGAGTCTCGAGAAGACGATCCCTCTCCTCCAGCATGGACACCATCAGCGACTCGAAGTGGCCCTCGGAGTCGGACTGCAGCGGGGAGCCCGAGCCCCGGCGGCCGCCGCCACCCCCGCCGGGCCCTTCGGCCTCACTGATGGTGGGCATCACCTCGCACATCATCTGCAGCCGTGGTGAAAGCAGGGCGGAGCGGGAAGGAGGGGGTGAAGAAGAGAAATACGAGGATTATCAGGAGACGAAAAACTCTCAGGTAAGTTTGATAGGAGACTAAAACTACTTTACAAGAGATAAAATCCTCTCTAAGTAGGGATGCACAATAACTGTTTTTTAAAACTGATACAGATAACCGATAACTTTCAGCTCCTAAAGGCCAATAACCGATAACACACACACATATACCTAAGATAATTACATCAATACTATGAACAAAACCAAAAATAGTTTTGACTTTTTAAATGAACAGATATTGTTTTTTTCCAATGAAAAACTACTGGCAAGCCTCTCAAACATTTTTGTAAAACTATCAAACAAACCTTTTAGATATCTCACATTAACTTAAATACTGCCGGTCATTCAAGGCTCAGAGGGAGCGAGGCACTGCCGTGTTGACAAAAATATACATGTTATTGGGGCTATTTGTCGTGATATCGGACTTATCGGGATGACGTCATAATTTCCTGTTATCAGCCCGTTAGTTATCGTGCACCCCTATCTCTAAGACATTCCAGTTTGATTTCCCCAATGTTCTTGGGAGACCAACGAGAGCTGAGTGAACCACCTCTGAACCCCTGATTAGAAATCAAGACTGTTCGATGCTTGAGTTTGTATTTTAGCAGCTCTGAAACATAAACATCCACCCGGTGATTGTGTATGTTCAGTTTGAAGTTACAGTTTACAGCTGGAACATTTAGATGCTCCGGAGCTGCTGAAGGCGTTAATTAATGGTACGCAATGTGGTCATCATTAATGCTGCAGAAATCAAACTTAATTCAACACCACAAACTAGTCATGTGCCAGCCCACTTTTGTATAATTTCCAACACATACCACCTGATAACTGAAACGATGCTTTATTTAAACAGGACAACTGCAGCTTTTTAATTCTCAACAGTGGAGGCCAACTTTCCAGACAGCAAACCAACCATTAACGTTTCAGGATAAAACCTGACTTATGCATTTCAAAAAAGTCAATAAAACTTAAACAATTAAGTCACACCATGCAACAAAGTTGTGTTTTCTCCTCCAGTGATAAGTCCTTCCTAGAATGACAACAAAGCTGCAGAACCTTTTTAATTTGTGCAGGCTAGTTTCTATTTCTGCAGCCAGTCGTGCCATCGACACCTTTACGCCCGGAAAAGACGTCTGCAGCGACCCGACGCCAGACGGGCCCCCGACACGTGACGTCCGCCGCATTTGGGGGTTTCTGGGACGTTGTCGCCCACGACCTCAGAGGAGCAGCGGATTTAAAACTTCAGGATGATGCACGCAAACTTCTGATGATGTATGCTGGCCAAAATACTTAAAAAAATTAAAAAGTAAAACCAAATTAGAGTTCTGTCTAATTGTGACACATCGACAGGGCTCCACGGATCAATGCACCCATCACCTCTCAGCCCTTAAAACAGCTTCTTTACACCAAACTGGACCGGTTTGGTTCACGCTCCAACTCGACCCGTCCTCACACTTCTGAGATAGCAGCGAGCAGGTTGAAAAGTGCAGCTTTTTCTTGATTTAATCAGCGTACTTTGAAACCAGACTGAGCGCGACAGCAGCTTATTGACTAAGCAGAAAGGAAAACAAGAGTCAAACCAGCCAAAACTGCTTACTTAACATCACTGAACATTAACCATTTTGAGGGACGAGGCAGCCAAAGAGTCACGATGAAGCACACAAGTATTTGGAGAGGAAGAGAGAGGCTTCAGTCGGCCTCCGAGCCGAGTGTCTTAACTTCAGAGGAGTCGGGCAGGAAGGACTGAGGACCTGGAGCCCCCCCCTCCCCTCAACACCGAGGGGCTGGAGACCCGCAGACCCCCAGACAGTAAAAAAAAAAAAGAGCCAAGAATCATGTGAGCAGGATTTAACATACCTCCACTGAACAAGAGCTCAGAAACTGGAGCAAGTGGAGTAAGAGCTCTGTGGCAGGCAGAGATGTGCCTTCAGCACATTCTTCACAAAGCCTGAGGTGCCAAAAGCCATTTCCTTTCAGAAATCACTCCGTTCACTCCACTGCACCTAAAACTCGGCTCGAGCACTCAACAAAACATGAAAAAAAAATTAGGCCCGCGTCCCAGAGATGGATGACATTTAAAAAAAACATTCGAAATAACCAGACAAAACTCATCCTTTTGTTTTTAATTAGAAGCTGCGTGTTTTAAATGATGGCGGAATGAGTCAAACTTAACCCAATTTACTGGAAGCAAAACACCGAACCAAGCCTTCATATTGAGGTCAAGCCACTCAGGATCAGCGTCGAGGGGGAGGGTCGCTAAGCATCAATGAGAGGTGGTGACAGATGGCGGTTCAGCGGAGTGGAGCACACGTAAAAAACTAAAGAAGATCTGGACGTGAGACGCTGGATCACGCCGATCCTTGACAGCTATTTAAACGGTGACTGCATGCTTACGGCATGAGAGCAATGTTGGACGGCTTTTTCTTTTTTTATGTGCAGGGATTCTTCGACCATGAACATCCGGGCCACTGGACACATCCGGGCATGCGCGGGCCATAGCAACCAGGCCAAGGGGGAATACAAACGCTCACTATTGCTAGCAAAGTTGATGCATTTTACATGTGTGCCTGTTCTGTCTGATTTCGTTGTATTTTTCTGGCGATATCTAAAAAATGTGTGCAGTTTACGATAGAGGGGAAAGATGGTGAAGAACTGTTGTGTGTTTAACTGCACCAACAATGTTGCTCGCCAGTCACATTTGTCATTTTATATGATTCCTAGCGGGGCTACTGAGCCTGAAAGAAGAAGAAAATGGCTGGACGCTAATAACAGAACAGACGAAAATACTCCAGAGAAATTATGGGTGCCCAAATCAGACTACACGTATGTTTGTTTGGCCCACCAACAGTGACCAAGGCCTAGGCCCTAGCCTGAAGCAATGTAATAAACTTAAATTTACTTCTTTATGTATTGGGGGCTGTGTATTGGTGTATAAATATTTAAAACACTTTAAAAAAAAAACGTATACTTAAGAGTTTTTATGAGATAATGGTACACATCTGGGTACCCCAAACGAGGCCATTGTTTGGGGTTATTCGTCCAAGAATCGGCTGTGTGCTTGTATGGACACAAATCTACACCGACTAAGTCCAATTTTGCTTCATACCTTGCTAAAGCCTCTGGCTTCAACTCATCCTGATATTGGTAAGCCATGCTCGCCACCACAGGCACCAGTGACGATTGCCAAACTAAGTTAAGATACAATAAAGACGCTAAAATGGAAATAACTAAAGTGAACTGTGAGTAAAAAACACCTGACGCTTTGAAATCTGCAATTTTGTTATGCCCCCTGACGCTAAAACCGGAAGTGTAACCATGGCTGATCACATGGTGTGCGACTTCAAACTGATATCGAGAATGGGTGGGAGGAAACATGTCCCCTTTACATGACATCTAGGAGTGTAAAAACAAGCATTTTACTTCAGATCAGTGTGCATCTGTGAAACCCCTGAATGGAAAAAGTAAAGTGTGACTGTGGAGGCTCCAGATGTGAAAACTGATGGAAAATTCACCTTCAAGTCCTGGGCAGTATACCGAACACTGGTGTTTATTTTTCTTATGATATGAATTTTTCATATACCATAATACTGGTGAGTATGTACTGTAGCGTTACACAACGTTGGGAACGCCGCGCAGCGGAACGTAAGTGCCGCAGAACATTGTTTGACAGGGGACTGTTTTGCAGTTGCACTGGAGGCACAACACGCTACTAGTTTATGGTTAAACGGTGATGGCTGCAAACAGCTAAAGTCCTGAAGTGGAAGCTCCAGAACGGCAACATGAGACTGAGGAACTTCTTCCTAAACGAGGAGCCGTGTCTGTCGTGTGGAAGTTATTTGGATTTAAAAAAGACGACGTCCAACAAACTACAATAATCTGCAAATGTTGCCGAGCTAAAGTTGTAGCCTGCGGGAGGCTACACCAGCCTGGTGTTGCCTCCCGCAGCTACTTTAGAACGTTGTTTACATTGTGTAGTTAATGTTGATGTTTTACAAAATATGTTTTTTCAAGTTGTTTGCAAAATTTTTAAAAAATAAAAGGGTTCTGTATTTTAACTGCAACTATCATGGATTCTGATTCGTTCACTTAATTAGAATCACAAGTGCCACCTCTTTGTAAATAGTATCATTTTGTGAGGTCATGCAAACCTGTATTAATACTAGTGTAGATATGAATGTTTTTCTACAATATTCACTCCTCGTGACAGTAAAATAGGTCATTCTAAGCCAATTTACTGCAGCAATTCCTCTCTAAATGATTAGAAAATGTGGTTAACACCCAGTTGTGTTTTCAAAAAAAAAAAAAAACGTGATATACCGTGAAACCGATATAATTTTGAAAAATACCGTGATATAAATTTTTGGTCATACCGCCCAGCACTACCTTCAATCATATTCGTTTACAACTGTAAAAGGAAAAAAAAAAAGAAAAAAACTCCTGTTTGCATCCGTGCGAACAGATTTAAAGGTTGCATCTGTCCCCTGTATGGGGAAGTAAAGTGAGACTGCAGAGGCTCCAGATGTGCAAACTGATGTGGAGTTCAACTTGAGCCAAACATTCATACTTCAGGTCTGTTTGCATCTGTGCCAACAGGTCTACCGCTGCATCTGTCCTCCGTGTGGGAGACCAAATGTGACTGTGGAGGATCCAGAGGCGAAAACCGAACCGAAATGAGCTCCCCGAGTGTGTTTTTCTTTCCTCACCTTTGAAGTGTGACCGCAATTACTCCGTGATCCACGTTATTTAGAGGAAGCGCAGCAAAGTCCCCGGTGCTCCAACTGAATGTGGCAGACGTTATCACCCTTCACGGGCCCCCACGGGTCATCCAGGAGTCCGGATTCACGGGCAGGGGTGCATTAAGGCTGGGGAAACGGTCTCTGCTGGTGGTAGTGGTGGGGGGGTTAAGTTCCTTCAGGCCTCAAACCCGCACGAAGTGAGCCGAGGGCAGCGCTCCCAAGTTTCGGCCGGCTAACTCGGCGGTCGCACACCTGGACTCCCGTCTTTTGCGCCCCCCAAAAGCAAAACGCCTACCTTTCAAAGTGCGAGCTTCAGCTCGACGGAAAAACACGGCATCCCCGTTACCGGCGGCCGCGTATAAGAGCCCGGCCAGGCGACGCGGAGAGCCGCCGCGGCGCCGCTCGCTAATTTAAAGCAGGAATCTTTGGCTCGGAGTCGCTTCAAAGTCGGCCAGCGTTAGCCGCTAGCCTGCTAGGTGGCTAACGCTCGCTAGTTTCGCGTTCGTGCTCTTTACGGGTGTAACTTGAGTAAAAGAATATATCATGATGTCGTTTGAAAACAGAAAAAGTCTTCAGATGGGCCGCCGGCGGGGTTGGAAAACGGTGAATATGTCGAGTAGCGGCGGCGGCGGCTAACGTTAGCTCCCAGTCGACGCGGCGGCGTCGCGTCACCACATCACGGCGCCGCTCCGCTCCGCTCGGAAACTTCCAGTCAGGACTGAGCGGCGGCGACGCTTTCCGTCCGACCGGCCGCTCCGAAGTGCAAATAAATAGTTAAAAGCCCCGCTTTTCCTCCGATTTATCGGATCTTCTCTCGGTAATCCCACCGAAAGGTCCGTCGGTTCGGTCCTCTTCCCCCCCGCCGTCGCCGCTGCCTGCCAGCCTCGGCGGTCCGGACAGCCAATGGCGGCTCTCTGTCAGAGCGCTTCCCCGGTTTCAACAGGAGGAAAAGGGAAAGACAGCAGCTCCCTCAGTTCCTGTCCTACAGGCATGTGCACAGGTAGACTCCAGGCGGTGCTCAAGCACCTGCCCCTTGATCCCCCCTTTATATATATATATGTGTGTGTATATATATATATATATATATATATATATATATATATATATGTGTATATATTCTATATATATATATATATATATGTGTGTGTGTATATGTATATATATATATATATCATATTTGTGTGTGTGTGTATGTATATCTATATCTATCTATATTGTGTATTGTGTTCTCTCTATATCTATATATATGTATCTCTCTATATCTATCTCTCTATCTGTCTATCTATCTCTGTCTCTCTGTCTCTCTCTCTATATGTGTGTGTCTCTCTCTCTCTCTCTCTCTCTCTGTGTGTCTCTCTCTCTCTCTCTCTCTCTCTCTCTGTCTCTCTCTCTATGTGTGTGTCTGTCTCTATCTCTCTCTCTCTCTCTGTCTCTCTCTCTCTCTCTCTCTCTCTCTCTCTCTCTCTCTCTGTCTCTCTCTCTCTCTCTCTCTCTCTCTCTCTCTATCTCTCTCTCTCTCTCTCTCTCTCTCTCTCTCTCTCTCTCTCTCTGTATCTCTCTATATATCTCTCTATCTATCTGTCTATTATATCTCTATATATATATATATATATATATATATCTATATATATATCTATGTGTGTGTGTGTGTATATGTATATATATATATATATCTCTATATATATATATGTATGTATATATATCTATATCTCTATATCCCTATCTATATCTATATGCTATATATATATTTATATCCCATTATATGAACTAATGAATTTTACTCCGGCAGATATTGCTTACCTTGTTAACAATACTGCTGATCCCTGTTACATTCAGCCCCTGCTCCTCTGAGGTTCTTAAGAGGGTTTTCTTATCTTAGGTAAGTGGCTCAGCTCCCTAGGTATATATTCACATATTCGCATGCTGAAAGCAGAATGCAATAACATGAGATAAAATGGAAAGTAAGTGGTACTCCTGTAAATCTGTGGACTCCCATCGTGCCTGGAAAGATATTGTTTAATAGTCTACAAAAGAGCCCTACACAGAGCCGAAGGATGAACATCTTATTATTCTTCGTTAATAGACAAGAACAAACATAACCCTTGTTTATCTGTTTCATGCACTGTATTGCCAGGCTGACAAAGATGTCACAACTGAGCTGTTGGTCCATTTTGCATTTCCTTTCAATGTGCTACTGTGGTTCTCTCAGTAGTGAAGACTTTCAAATGAGTTTTTTAATAGCAGGAAAATAATCAAAATTAGAGATGATGATCGGCCAGGCCCAACATGTGTTGACGGATATCTGTGGACGTCCCTGCAGCTTCGTTGATTTCTTCTGTTTTTGATTTGACTCTGGACTGTTTTTCTCCTGTGGGCCTCTCTAAATTGACCTCAACTATCAGTAAAGCTAAACCATCTACATGCCTGTTGGATCCCATCCCAACTCGGCTGCTCAAAGATGTTATGTCCTCTATTGGTATATCAATTTTGGATCAGATTAACCTATCTCTACAACTAGGATACCAGAGGTTTTTAAAGTTGCAGTCATTAAACCTTTGCTCAAGAAACCATCTCTTGACCCAGACATCTTGGCAAACTATAGACCAATATCCAACCTTCCATTTATCTCTAAAATTCTGGAAAAAAATAGTTGCTAGCCAGTTAGGAGAACACCTGTATAGAAATGATCTATTTGAGGTTTTCAGTCAGGGTTTAGAACTCATAGCACAGAAACTGCGCTGATTACAGTCTCCAACGACCTCCTTATGGCCTCAGATAATGGATTAGTTTCTGTCCTTGTTCTGCTGGACCTCAGTGCTGCATTTGATACTGTTGATCACGGCCTTTTGCTGCATAGATTAGAGCACACTGTTGGAATTAAAGGGACAGCATTAGGCTGGTTTAAGTCATATTTATCTGACAGGTTCTAGTTCGTCCATGTTAATGACGTTTCTTCTACACGGACTTGGGTCTGCTATGGCGTCCCACAGGGTTCAGTTCTGGGACCAATCCTTTTCACTTTATACATGTTTCCCTTGGGAAAAATTATCCAGAGCCATGGCATAAACTTTCATTGCTACGCTGATGATATGCAGCTGTACTTATCTATGAAACCAGAAGAAACAAAACCTTTGGCTAAACTTCAAGGGTGTCTTAATGATATTAAGTCCTGGATGTCCTCTAACTTTTTGCTTCTAAACTCGGATAAAACAGAGGTTATTGTCTCTGGTCCCAAACACCTGAGGAATGGATTGACTGGGTTTACGCTGGCTTCCAGCACAGCTGAGAAAAAACTTGGAGTCATTTTTGATCAGGATATGTCATTTAAGCAGCATATTAATCAGGTTTGCAAGCCAGCCTTTTTACATCTCCGAATTATCACCAAGATTAGGACCATCCTCTCCCAGGGTGATACCGAAAAATTAATCCACACGTTTGTCAGTTCTAGACTGGATTATTGCAATGTGTTGTTAGCAGGATGTCCAAAAAGCTCGCTGAATAGCCTCCAATTGATCCAGAACGCAGCAGCGAGGGTGCTGACAGGAATCCAGCAAGCGAGATCACATCTCTCCCGTGTTAGCCTCTCTCCACTGGCTTCCCGTGAAATTTTGAATTGAGTTTAAAATTCTGCTTCTTGCATATAAGGCCCTTAATGGCCTAGCTCCACGCTATTTACAAGACTTGATAGCACGTTATGCTACTAATAGAGCTCTCCGCTCTCAGAGTGCAGGATTACTCGTCGTTCCTAGAATATCTAAAAGTAGGTTTGGAGGACGGGCGTTCTGCTACCAGGCACCTTTTTTATGGAACCAGCTACCAGTTTGGGTTCAGGAGGCTGACATCATCTCTATCTTTAAAACGAAATTGAAAACATTTTTCTTCAGTAAAGCCTACAGTTAGTCTAAACTATAGTGTGTAGGGGCTAATAGTTATAACTATAGTTGTAGTAGTAAGACTAGAGTAAGCTCGTCTTAATCACAGATTCGTCATAGTTATGCTGCTATAGGCCTATGCTACAGGGGGACGCCAACATGATCTGCTGAGTGGCGCCTCCACTGCTTTTCTCCTTTTCCTTCCCTTTCCTCCTCCCTTCCTCCTCCTCCAACTCATTCATAATTAATTGGGAGCACCTTGTTACTGAAACTGTGCTCCATATTCTTTGCTTTCCTGTGGTTTGTTGTGCTGTTTTCTGCCCCCCCCTTTTTTTTCTGTGTATTTGCAGGCCAGAGTTTCCTGGGTTTCATGCTGACTTGCAGTTCCATCCTCTGTCCATCCCGGGGTTCTCCTCCACTTGTGTTTGGGTGCCGACTGGCGTTGTGATCGGCGACCTGGTCCTCTGGCCATCTCATCCCAGTGCTGCTACCTCCATCTGTTTATGTTTATATGCAGGCTGCACATAACTTTTTTGGTGAGTTACTCATGTGAGTACCAGCAGATAGTGTTTGGTACTCACCTCATTCGCGACAAGTCTTAAAAGTCCTCCTCACTGTCCTCTGCAGTGTCGCCCCCACTGTCCTCCTCACTGTACACCTCACTGTCCTCTGCTTCAGCGTCTTGTGTGTCAGATACTGATGCTGCTGCAGATGGTCCTCCTTGCCCTTGGTTGAGCCTCCGGTTCGCCATTTCCATCCACAGGTCAACAGCTGGCTTTGGGTTAAATGTCTCTGTGGTCTGCTTTGACAGGTGGATGTGCATATGGGCTGAGAGACAAGCATGTGACAGGCGGGATCTGTACTTGGTTTTTATTATGTTTAGATGTGAAAAACCTCTCTCACAAGCAGCACTGCTCAAAGGCAGTGTAAGAGACAGGTTAACCAGCTCTCTGATGTTGGAGTAAGCATCCGGGTTACTTGGATTATTTACTATTTGCACTAGGTCATACACAGAAGATGCTCCTAGGCGTTTGGCTGCCTGCTTTAAGCGCATCCATTCTGTCAGAGTGATGTCTTTCTCAGGGTGCAAGATGGTCTCATAATTTTGGAGAATTTTGCGAACTGTTGTGTTTCCAAAACTGTGGAGATCTTGCATTTCCTGAGGCCATGTTGAAGGGTCGAAAACTAAGAAATGATCACATGACTTAAGGGAGTCATATCTGGTTTCAAACTCTTCAATTAACCACCAGAGTAAGTCTGCCTTGTCTCTGTCAGCATCAGCATTAGAAAAAGCCTGTGCACTCTGATCTCCAGCATCCAGCATAAGTTTGAATTGCCCAATGGCAACCATGAGCTCATCCTTACATTCTCCAATGGTCAGCTTTTCTTTCTGAAATCTGACTGATGTGGTCTTTAAAATGTTGCCAATTTCAACCATGTGTGATAGAAAGCATTGAAAACGCTCTGTGCAGATATGCTGCAAGTCAGTATTATCACTTGTAGCCAATTGCATTTTAATGGCTGGCAATAGTCTTGATATTTTTAACAGTACTTCATGCCGCCAGGCAGACCACCTGATATTATGAAACTTTCCCAATTTCACAAAGGAGATCCCAATGCAGCAGTTTTTTTCGCGCCACATTTCTGTAAATAAAACTGCAGCAGCCTGACCACAGACTGGTTGAATGTCTTGCAGTACGGAGCGGTGCGGTCAGCTGATTTAGCACAATTCTCCAGTGTGTGTGCAGTGCACAGAATGTGCACAAGAGAGTCACCAATCGAGACCAGTCCCTTTAGTTTTGGCACAACGCCGTTGTACACCCCGACGTTGACAGCTGCTTCGTCTGTGCACACAGCGACCAACTTTGTTGTCCAGTCATCCAAGCCTGCCTCGTGAAAAAGTTTCATAAGCCCGTCTGTAACTGCCTGTGCGCTTCGGTCGGCACACAATTCAATCAGCCCAAGAAAGTCTGACGAAAACTCACCATTGATGGATACTGACACAATATAGACGATTTCTTGCTCAGTTTTTGTGATGTCTTCAGATCCGTCAAAAAGCAGTCCCCAAAACTGAGCAGCCTCCAACTTGGCCCGCTGATAGTGTGAGCGATGCTCTGCGTAATCCTCATCCCCCCTTCACGGGAATGATAAGCAGTCCCGACATTTACTTCTAGCCGCTTCAGCAACGGAATATCCTCCGAAAATGACGACATGGGACGTGCGTGTTTGGCGTTATGGAAAGCAAGTAGAAAAACACTGAAAAGGGCTTGCCTTTGTTCCTCAGTAAGCTATTCTCGCCATCTGCTAAGTGGACAAGTTGCTATCTCTGCTCGGCTAGCTTGTTTATTAGAGATGGCTTGCGCTATGTTGGTGGTGTGCTCCTTACTCTTTTCGTGTTTGTTAAATAACGGATAGTTGAAATTCTTCGAGCCCTTATAAAATACACCTGTTTTGTCTGCTAGCTGTGGATGGGCACGGCAAATACTGCACCACATTTCAGTCCGCTCATCATTTGCCTCAAGCCACTGTACTTCTTTCAGCCACTTTTCCGAAAAAAGTCTTTTTCTTCTGCTCTGGCTCCAGTTGCTTTTTCTTTGTTGGTAGTGAAACTCCAAAGAAACTGCAAACTGTTGTCTGTTTCTTTTTGGACATGTTTAGCTATTTACATACCAACATTGAGCATACACCGGCAACGTGAAGTACGCAAGAGCGTGGGAGTGACCCTAGTGGCAGTTTTCGTAGCTTTTTTTTGTCGCGCATGCGTACTTGCGTACCAGTTATGTGCACCCCTGTTTATATGGTCATTATATTTAGTCATTTGTGTGTTTTCCTCTTTCTGTCCTCCATCCTCTCTCTGTTCTCCATCCTCTCTCTGTCCTGTCTCCCCTCTTTTCTTTCTCTACCCGGCTGGCCTTCAGCAGGAAGGTCCCCCCATATGATCCAGGTCCTGCTCAAGGTTTCTTCCTCTTGGAGTGGAGTTTTCCTTGCCACTGTTTGGCTTAAAGGTTTTTTTTTCTCCCTCTGTGGGAGTTTTTTACTTGCCATAGTCATTGATTGGATTTAATATTATAATTTTAGTTAATGATATTTGCTCAGGGGTCATGCTCTGGGTCTCTGTAAAGCGCCTAGAGACAATTGACATTGTAACAGACGCTATACAAATAAATTGAATTTAATAAATATATATATATATATATATATATATATATATATATATATATATATATATATATATATATATATATATATATATATATATATATATATATATATGTGTGTGTGTATTGTGGGAATTATAATTGTGCTTGCATATTTGGACACATATCAAGATTAAAATTAAGTTGCTAAAAGGTCTGCATCTGCAGGTCTGCAGGTCACGGGCTGAGCTTGAGTCATAAAGTTACAGGCACTTAGGAAGAAAATTGAAGCTGTGCCAGGGTGATATGTTCTTATCAGAAAAAGGCACTGTTCTGGGGGACAATGGGGGAGTTTGCCTTTACTAACAGCTTTACTAACGTTTAATGTTTAACGCCCCAAGGTGTCAATAAAACCAGCCTGTGAGCTGGAGAGAGTCAGAATTCAGCTGGGCGAGCAGGAGGACAGACCACGGGGTCTGTCAGCTGATTTCTCCCTTTGCAAAGGCGAAACTTGAGAGTGTCATGACTATTATTGAATTCAAATTAATCTCACTTTGAGTCCACAGATCAGCAGTCCGGTAAGATATCAGCTCTTAAATAAAACTCTTATGAGCAATCTTTGTGGTTATCATTATGTCTGTCCAAACAAATGTACCTTTAGTTGTACCAGGCATTAAAATGAACAAGAAACTGAAGAAAACAAGGATGGTCTAATAATTTTTTCCATGACTGTATATATATATATATATACACACACACACACACACATATAATGCATATATACACCCACACAGACACACACACACAGACACACCACGTATATATATATATATATATATATATATATATATATATATATATATAAATATATATATACAGTCATGGAAAAAAATATTAGACCACCCTTGTTTTCTTCAGTTTCTTGTTCATTTTAATGCCTGGCACGGTTTTCTTGATTATAACCTAAATCACTTAAGTTTTTACATCAATAGCTATGGCGTTGTACTGCCAAAAACACTGCTTTTTTGCATTCAGTGTTTTCTTTTCTGTCTGTTTTCAGTCAGATGATGACGTTTAGTTATATATAATGTGAATATATATATATATATATATAATGTGTGTATATATATATATATATATATATATATATATATATATATATATATATATATATATACATACAGATACATACCAGAGGCGGCTGGCCCATAAGGGGCGCTGGGGTTCTGCCCCACCAGCTGTGGAGGGGAAAAATATTTATTCTATTTTATTTTTATTTATTTTTTTGATCAGCATCAGATTTACTTAATAGTATGTGTGTGCCTACATGCGATTTAAATAATTTAAACAACATTTCCACCAACTGACACTCATTAAACAGTGAATTTCCACCGACCTACAGTGCATTGTTCTCTCATGGGGCGCTCGGCAAAGCGCCCCTGACCTGCAGCTAAATAGCCAATCCGGTTATGGTTGCTAGGGAAAAATTATGGATACTTGGCCTATCAACGTCACCAAATTTAACGCCGATGGGGCGCTGGAAATGTCGCCCCAACAGCTACGTAAAATGCGTGAAGGTTTATGAGCTAGAGCTACGTGAAGGGCCAGCAATAGTTTTATTTCGTAGAGCGACTCCCAGACTCTGTCCTACGTCGGGAGAAAAAAAAATACGGCGACGAGGAAGAGAGATGGCGATGGCGGTGACAACTGGAGTTCAAGAGCAGCTTCCACCAAATTCGGTGAAATCATTATTAATGTTTCCTTTTGGGAGACGGACGACGGAGGAAAAACTTCTCGTTAAGGAGCTGGGACCCGACAAGCCTGAAATTAACATTTACCAGTAAACGAAGGAGAAAGGTAATTCGTCCAAACAGAGTTTTTGTCGGAGCTGGTTCAACCGTGAGATGTGGCTGCAGGTTGTGGAGCAGCTAATGCACTTTTCTGTTTCCCCTGTATCCTCTTCAGAAGTGACAGATGTGATTCGACTTGGACAATGACTGGACTAACTGACTTAAAGCACCTCTTTGACCGGATCAAGAAACATGAGAGATCCAAAGTTCACATGGAAAACTGCGTAAAGCTAGCTGTGCTCGGAAAGATTAGCATAGCAACGCAGCGATATGATGGGCACCACATTACTGAAAGAAGGCACAATGAAGAGGTAGATAGAAAATGTAATATTTTATCCAAGATAATCAGTTGTGTTAAATTTTGTGGTGCTTTTGAATAAGCAATGTGGGGACATGATGTCAACTAGTCCTGGTACTGAGGTACATTTATGGACGCAACAATATACAGAAGCGGTTCAATGGATTCATCAAGCTACTCAACAACTGTGAGGATTCAATAGCTGGTGTCTTATTGGAGAGGCTACACAGCATCCTTCCGGAGGGACAATTTATCCCTTGATTGTATAGTATTTGATAGCATAAAGTCTAATATAGCTGTAAATTGTTACTTCTTATGTGAAACTGGACACTGAAATTAAATTTTTATTGTGGACCTGTAGTCATTTTCCGACACATCAGCCCCACTAAGATTTTTTTTTCACCAGCCGCCACTGATACATACCTACATACCATGATAGATAATATATATATATATATATATATAATATATATCATATATATATATATATATATATATATATATATATATATATATATATATATATATATATATATATATATATATATATATATATATATATATATATACATCTATATATATTATATATATATATATATATATATAGATATATATATATATATATATATATATATATATATATACACACACACACTGCTCAAAAAAATTTGTATAAAAATTTGCTTCATCGCTCACACTGAGGCTTCTGTATGATGTCATAGAGCTACTCCAGGTGACTCCCTTTTAAATCCTCCAATCGCTCACACTGAGGCTTCTGTATGATGTCTTAGAGCTACTCCAGGTGGTCTCTGTTATAAATCCTCCATCGCTCAGACCGAGGCTTCTGTATGACATCATAGAGCTACTCCAGGTGGACTCTGTTATAAATTCTCCATCATTCACACCGAGGCTTCTATATGACATCATAGAGCTACTCCAGGTAGACTCTGTTATAAATTCTCCATCATTCACATCGAGCCTTCGATATGACGTTATAGAACTACTCCAGGTGACTCCCTTATAAATCCTCCAACGCTCACATCGAGGCTTCTATATAATGTCATAGAGCTACTCCAGGTGACTCCCTTATAAATCCTCCAATGCTCACATCGAGGCTTCTATATGACGTCATAGAGCTTCTCCAGGTGACTCCCTTATAAATCCTTATACGCTCACACCGAGGCTTCTATATGATGTCATAGATCTACTCCAGGTGGACTCTGTTATAAATTCTCCATCGCTCACACTGAGGCTTCTGTATGATGTCATAGAGCTACTCCAGCTGACTCCCTTATAAATCCTCCTACGCTCACATCGAGGCTTCGATATGACGTTATAGAGCTACTCCAGGTGACTCCCTTATAAATCCTCCAATGCTCCAACTGAGGCTTCTATATGATGTCATAGAGCTACTCCAGGTGACTCCCTTATAAATCCTCCAACGCTCACATCGAGGCTTCTATATGACGTCATAGAGCTACTCCAGGTGACTCCCTTATAAATCCTTATACCCTCACACCGAGGCTTCTATATGAAGTCACAGAGCTACTCCAGGTGTCTCCCTTGTGAATAGTCCATGACTCACACCGAGGCTTCTATGTGACGTCATAGAGCTACTCCAGGTGGACTCTGTTATAAATCCTCCATCGGTCACACGGAGGCTTCTATATGATGTCACAGAGCTACTCCAGGTGACTCCCTTATAAATTCTCGATCGCTTACACCGAGGTTTCTATATGATGTCATAGATCTACTCCAGGTGAACTCTGTTATAAATTCTCCATCACTCACACC
>JAGFBZ010000774.1:0-124391 GCA_018398805.1 Hirundichthys speculiger | reverse complement strand
ATAAATAAATTAAAAATAAAAAACATGTCTTTTTTTTTGTCATCAGCACCAGGGAATTCAACACCTCGGGTGAATGTGCGTACCACGGCCAGGCCTTCAAACTGCTTCACCTATCGTGATTGTCCACCCAGAACCGGATTGTGAGGTGCTATGAACGCCGGTGTCTACGGTGGAGAGGGATTGTGGAGTCATAGCTGCTCAGAATCCGTCTATCACAACACCTGCTCCGGCCATCGCTGCTGCTGCTGCAGCAGCTGCTGCAGCTGCTGCTGCTGCCGCTGCTGCTGCAGCTGCTGCTGCTGTCGCTGCAGCATCACCAGGAGAGTCCAGGGCTGCGAGACGCCTTAGTTTTGGAAGCAGACGGTGTACGCCTCTGGCGAGAAGACTCTCTAACGGTAATACTTGACTTGACTTACATGTTTTTCATCGGGTGAGGGTTAGTGTTTTAAAAAAGTCTACAATTTTCTCCTCATTTTCAGATTCATCTGTCAGACGGAGAAGGAGAAGGAGGAGGGGAAGAGGAGATACAGCGAGCCGGCAAATCTGTCTAGATTTTCTGACTAAAGTCTGTCAGATTCTGGAGACAGCCTGCAATCTTTTCAGCCAAGTGTGTGAATGATCAACGGGTGCTGTTTAATTGATGTTTTATTTGTTTGTCTGTTTGTTTGTTTTGTTTAGATGATGACTGACGCGGAGGAAAATGTGTGCATTCCTGTTGAACTTGAGAACGCTGTCAGGGGTTTGAATCTTTTGCCACACCACTTTCAAATTGATAGCTCTTCTGAAACGGACACACCCCTCGAAAACATTAGAATAACAGTCCGGCAGTTTAATAATTTACAGCCTCTTTTTCGGACTGAACAAGTTGGTAGCTCTTATGGCACAGAAACTCTCCGTTGTTAACTGCCCCATCGAAAACTTGGAACATGCTTTACATATGGTCGCCCCGTTTAGAAACTTGGAGGAGGCTTTGCTGATTTTAAACGATACCGGTTTTGACCTGCAGAATAATGATCAGAGTGGTGGGTCTATTGAGCAGGCTGAGGAGGGGGAGGGGTTGACAGAGGAAGGGGAGGGGTTGACTGAGGAGACAGAGGAAGGGGAGGGGTTGACTGAGGAGACTGAGGAGACTGAGGAGTTGGCTGAGGAGGGCAGAGGGGGGTGGCTGAGGTGCAGCGTGCTGAGGATGGGGAGGTAGCATCTAGCATCCAAGATTTAACTACGAGGAGGAGGAAGTGACACGGACTCTTAACATACCCCAGCTGGGGGAGGAACCTGACATCGTTGCATTTTATAATAGTGTAATGGGACAGGTTTTGATGATAGCTGACGAGACACTAGCCCGGGCACGTCGCAATGATGTTGTTCAGTTTGAAATTGGCGGAGAGAATCTCAGGGGTGAAACGAGTATTCTAGCCAATGTTGATGAGACCGGTGAAAATATTTTTCCAGCTCTCGAGTCATTGCTCAACAGGGTGGTTCAATCAAATGAGGGTATTATCTCGAGCAATAACGTTCAGTTTAGCGCCCGTGTGGTGCGAGATCGTTGGGGTGGTGCCAAACGCAAGCTCGAGAGAACGTTAGAATGTGAAGTTCTGGAAAAGAAAAGGAGACATTTATTTGTTGCCGATGACAGGAAAGATCAACTGTGTTTCGCCATCAGCCTCGCTCATGTGATTGATCATGAGTCAACAGATTATGAGTGTGAAAAACTCGGTAGAGCATTACAAGAAAAGGTAGGTTTAGGCGATCAGACACCCGTCACTTTTTCTGATGTAGGTCAATTTGAGAAAATTCTAGGGCGTGAAATTGTGATCTTTTACAGAACAGTAACAAACTTTCTCATTTCAAGACAATCTTCCCGGACCGTTCGAAACCCCTGTTTCTATATTTAAAGCAAAACCATTTCTACGGTATCAAAAATATCAAAGGCTTTTTAGGAACAACACATTTCTGTAATTATTGTTTCAAGGGGTATAATACCCCGTATACGCATGCTTGCAATGGGTTCTGTAAGGTTTGTAATGATCCAGTCTGCCTAACGCAGCGATTTCAACCTGTGAACTGTCCAGACTGTCACAGGAAATGTAGATCGCCTTCCTGCTTTACCAGACATAAAGAGGCTAAACCGAGCATTCTGAACAGAAACCCTCTCAGTCTCTGCCAGCTGATCAGAAAATGTCCAAAATGCAGCTTGAATTACTACGCAGGGGAGAGTGGAAAGTCTCACCGATGTTCGCTGTTAAAATGCAGCAGAATCTGTGGGGAGAAAATTAGCATCTGACTCCGACGATCATCAGTGTTACATTCAACCCTCTGCTCCGGACGACAGGCGCCCTGATTTGATTTTTTTACAACTTTGAAACATTTGTTGATGATCACGGTGAGCACGTCCCTTTTCTGGTGTGCGCAAAAACGATGAAAGGCGTAGAGAAGTTTTTTTACGGTCTAGACTGTGTTAAATCCTTTCTCATGCATTTCAGAAACCCTCGGTACACACGCAATGTTTTTATAGCCCATAATGCCAGAGGATTTTACAGCTACCTGGTTCTGAGAGGTATGTTGAGAGAAGGTGTTTTCGTACAGGACATTCTCATGACTGGAAGCAAGATCCTTTCATTGGTGGAACCTGATTACCAGTTAAGGTTCATTGACTCCTCTCTTTCCTCACCATGCGTCTAGCTGCGATGCCTAAGGCTTTAGGTTTCACAGATCAGACCAAGGGCTACTTCCCACACAAATTCAGCTCCAAAAAACATCTCGAGTATGTAGGAGCCTACCCATCTCCATCTGACTACGGTGTAGAATGTATGAAAGAGGATGAACAGCGAGAGTTTTACACTTGGTATGACAGTGTTTCTCAAGGTACCTTTGACTTTAGAGCACAAGCTTTAAAGTATTGCAAAAACGATGTTGACATTCTCTTCAAGGGCTGCAGTATTTTCAGGGAAGAGTTTCAGAGTGAGACAGGCGTTGATCCGTTCGGCTGCATCACCATCGCTTCAGCCTGCATGAAAGTGTTTCGCACAAAGTTTCTGACTCCCAAAACATTGGCCATACCCTGCCCTTACAACTACAGGCGGGGGCGTAAAGCATTTTCGAGCGCTTCTATTTAGTGGCTAGAATTTGTCATCCACCAAGACAGAATCTTTATCCAGCATGCGTTGAACAAAGGCGAACAGAGAATTGGCCCGTTTCACGTTGACGGATATGCAGTGATTGAGGGCGTCGTCTACATCTTTGAATTTCATGGATGCTTTTTCCACGGCTGCCCGAGAGATGTGTGAACCCTGATGAGATTTGTCCTCTGAAGGGCGTCACCTACGGGGAGCTGCATGCTGCTCGCGAGGAGAGAGTGCGGATACTGGAGTCTGAATACGGTGTTCGCACCATCATCATGAGAGAGCACGAGTGGAATGAGATGAAAAAATCATGTGAGGAGGTGAAACAGTTCCTCAGAGATTTTAGGTTTCCAGAGCCCCTCCTTCCACGCGATGCGCTCTATGGTTGTAGAATGAACGCTATAAAGCTGAGACATACAGCAGGGCCTGATGAAACCATGTACTACGTGGATGTCACTTCTCTGTATCCGTACGTGAATAGTACATGTACATGTGCATACCCGCTAGGTCACCCTACTATCCTCTGCAATGATTTTGGAAACCCTCAGGACTACTTTGGGTTCATTAAGGCCACAGTCTACCCACCTCTTGGGCTCTTTTTCCCTGTGTTACCTTACAGAGGTTCAGGGGGTAAACTGCTCTTTCCCTTGTGCCGTAGCTGCGCAGATGCTAACCATCAAGAGGGCCCGTGCACGCATGATGATGAAGCCAGAGCATGGTGTGTGGGTTACGGTTGAATTTAACAAGGCTCTGGAGGTGGGGTACAGAGTGGGTGAGATCACGGAGGTGTGGCACTTTGATCAGAGTAGCGACTCTGTGTTTGTGGGTTACATTCACCACATTTTTGAAGGGAAAACAGGAAGCGTCAGGTTACCCTGCAGAAGCAACGGATGAGGCCGGCAGACAGGAATACGTCCGAGACTATTATGTTCATCAAGGCGTTCAGTTAGATGCCAGAAAAATTAAGGTAAACCCTGCCAAGAGACAGGTGGCTAAACAATGTCTCAACAGTTTCTGGGGTAAGTTTGCACAGAGTAACAATCAGGTTCAGACTAAACATCATCTCAGATCCTGAAGAATTTTTCAACTTTCTGTTTTCGGGCAAATATAAAGTCGAGTACTTTAATGTTCTCGACAACGAGAGAGCCCTGCTCCAATGGAGGTACCAGGATGTCCCCCCTCCGGGTAAATCGGACAATATTTTCATAGCGGCGTTCACCACTGCCTATGCACGATTAAAGCTGTACAGTTATCTCGAGAAGCTGGGCGAGAGGTTCTGGTTCTGTACATGGACACTGACAGTCTGATTTATGCGGTAAAGAATGGTGAGACCCCGCTGGAGGTGGGTAATTACCTGGGGGATCTGACTGATGAATTGGGTGGGGATAGCATCCAAGAGTTTGTGTCTTCAGGTCCCAAGAGTTATGCCTACCAGACCAGGAATCAGAAGAAGGTGGTCATGAAGGTCAAGGGGATTACGCAGACAAAAGAGTGCAGCCAGTGGGTCAATTTTGACAGTGTCAGAGAGCTTGTAGAAGGTTACATCGATGGTTCTCGAGGGGGTGCTGTTGAAACACCTCAGCACAGCAACAGACGGGATAAAAAGAGCTTCATGCTGAAAAACGTGTCATTTCAGAAAACGTTCAGGGTCGTATACGATCTCCTGACTGGGGCAACTCTGCCTTTTGGATATTAAGAGAAAAAAAAAAAAAAAAAAAAAAAAAGTAATGGAGGAAATTGAATTAGAGCCCAGATTTATCTTTCCTTTTTCATGTTTAATTGTCGGTCCCAGCGGTTGTGGGAAGACTTATTTTGCAAAAAATGTACTGGAAAACTGTAAGCATGTGATGAATGTTGTTCCTGATAATATTGTCTGGATATACACCTCTTTCCAACCCTTGTACAGCGAACTGCAGCAAAAAAATAAAAACATTCAATTTGTTGAAGGTCTGCCTGAGTCTTTTGAAGATGAAATCCTTTTTCCTCCAAATAAAAGGCATTTAATCGTCATAGACGATGCTATTTTCCAAGCCTCAGATCATCCAGAAGTGGTGAAAATTTTTACACAGTATAGGCATCATAGAAATATGAGCGTGATGATGTTGACTCACAATGTCTTCCACCAAGGAAAGTACAGCAGGACAATCAGTCTAAACAGCAACTATCTGGTCCTGTTTAAAAACCCACGAGATAAACTCCAGATCAACATCCTGGCCCATCAGATTTACCCATCCCAAAAGCGATTCTTCCTGGAGAGCTTTGAAGATGCTACCAAAAACCCACACGGTTATTTAATCGTGGACCTGACACCGAGTTGTTCAGAACGGTACAGATTGCGGGCGGGTGTACTTCCCCATCAGCAGAAAACCGTTTACATCCCTAAAACTTCAAGTTAAATCATGTCAGCTTGCATAAAGAGAAACGCTCTTTTGCTCAGAGCTTTATACCACGCCACACCCAAGAAACGTAAAGACATCTTACTTCACAGCTCAACCGATTTTATTCAGGCGTTGTGTGAGGTGGCTCTCAATGTTTTGAAAGGAAACCCTCCTTTGTCTCACACACAGTTTGAAAAACTGAAAAAGCGAAAGAAAATAATCAGACTGCTGGCAGATAAGAAAGTCAGTTTAAAACGTAAACATCAGACTTTAAAGAGGCAGTCGGGTGGGTTTCTGCTTCCGCTGCTGCTTTCAACAGTCGCACCCCTCGTCGGAGATTTGATTGGAGGATTGATTAGAAGAAAGTGAAAATGGCTTTAAAGAATACGCAGAAAATGTTTCTCATCTCCCCCCCACCAGTTTTAAACCGCCTGACCCACCCTGCTCCTTCGATCTGAGAAAATGCTAAAGATGATTTGGATCAGAAAATGAGGTCCGTGTTGGATGACCCAGGGTTTAAACTCTCATGAAAAACTTAAAAAATACAATGCTTTACTACAGAGATATTTTAATTTTGATGAAGCAAGGACAGAGAGAGCAGCCTCGAATGACTCTAAATTTGGAGCGGGGGGTGGAGGGGCGAGCAGCCGGGTGGTCAACAGGCCGCTGAGGATGGAAACGAGGCTCGGGGGGTTTCCCGCAAGATCCCTACGTCTGATGGGAAGAGTCGGGAGGAGGAGGAGGATTTGATCGATGAAGTTTTAACCAGCCTTCCCCAAAGAGATCGCAAAAATACTAAATATATTATAAAGAAATTACCCCAGGGTGATGGTGGTTGGAATCTGAAGGGTGAATTCATTCATCAGCAGGGGCGGCGCGAGGGGGTAGCTTGCAGTTGCTATAGCAACCCCAAAATATGGCCTAGCAACTGCAAAGCAACCCCAAGAATGGAGACTATTAAAAATGAAAAAAAATCTTAATTGTGTTAAATAAAATAAAAATGGTGACAATTGAATTATAAATTAATTTCATGTGTTTTTGTTTTAAATTAAAATAAAAGCAAGACAATTAAAAACGATGAGACAGACTCGTCTCGCGAGAGCTGGCTTGCAGGGGTCACGCGAAGTCAGCTTGGGAAAAAAAAACCGAGCCGTTAGAAAAGTGACATCAAAATGGAGGCTATCTGTTGAAGCGTAAGTCTGCCAGATCTCTTCTGATGTGTACTTATGTGAATACTAACTAGTTTAAATGTGATGAACAGGTTATTGTTAAATGATTTGTAGTCTGGGCTGTTAATGTGCAATTCTCACTGCTGTGAAAAGCGGCATGACTATATGGTAAAATTATAATAACAACTTCAAATTGATTTTTTTTATCTGTTTCATGGCATGCGCGGTAGTTTCAAATAGCGCTGATTAGAATGAGTAGGCCGGTAATGACATACATATCCATATTTATGCTATTTAATTGGTATTGCAGTAAATTGTCCAGCAACTTCATACAATTGTTTAGCAACCCCTAAGCAACTGCAATGAAAATGTTTTGCCGCCGCCACTGTTCATCAGGGTAACGTTGTCAAAGGATCTCATATGATTGATTTGTTCAAATATCTTTCATTGCCCTACAAGAAAATTTCGTCACCTCCGGCGGGGTAGTCAGAGTTTCTAAATACTCTGCTGAAGTTGAACATTCCTCAGACAGCCGTCACTAATCCTCATGCCCGGGACCAATTTCGCCGACTAAAGATGAACACGGATGAGGTGTTGCTACAGGACTCCCCTCATGCGAAAAAGAAAAAGAAACTGATTCTATCACCACGTTGGCATACACCCCATGAAGAAAAAGAAGAGGAAGAGTAGTTACCCCGACAGCGAAAGAGAAGGAATAAAAAACCATGGACTTTTTCACCGCAATGGATTTCATCAGAAATAATTGTAACGCGTACAACTTTTTGTCTTTCACAAATAAAATGTTTATTCATCACGTCATAAGTCTTTTTCAATAAACCTCATACACATTAGATATAAAAGGATAAAATAGGTAACCAAACAAAGCGAGCATGCAATCAGTAGTAACAATCTTTAAAAAGCTCTAGAGAACAGCTCCACTGTTTAGGGTGGCTAGCCGCTCTCTTGACACAACGTTGATATTTTTTCACAAAGTTGTAAACCATAAGGTCATTTTTCATCACATCACGGTCATACAGATTCAGCACTTGTTAAAATGGTAGTCCGCCCCCCAGTGTCTTCAGATGGAATGTAGAACCCCTGGCACCCATGAGACAGAAAGCATCGCTGGCCCTGGTGAGTTTAACTCTCAAGTCAACCGAGTTTAGCAGGAGTCTCTCGCAGAAAAAAATGTCCCCCGTGGAGAGGACCCAGCAGGTGTAACTCTCTGGAATCGGCTGTAAATGTGGCTCGTTTATTTAATCCGTTATTTGGACCATCAGCGGTCACTGTAGAGTTCATAGCGCCGGGGGTATCTTTATAAAAAAGAACGGCGCTAAATTGACTCTTGAGTGTATCCTCTGAATAGTTGAGTAGCGTTTCGATCATGGCACGGTAAGGGTGCATGGCGCTCGATTGTGAGATCAGTCTATCCCCCAGAATAACATCGCATTGACTAAAAATTGTATTTAGAGGGTAATTGATGAGACCTACAACCGCGTCGTTAGCGAGGTCCGTTCCATCAGCGTTGGTAATTTTAACACGTAAGTAACAGGGTGTCATTGAGGTCCAGATATTTTTCACCATCCCCCGGAATGAAAAATTCGATAGGGCCGCAGTCGGTGAGGGCTGACACTGGGAAAATCTCTGTATAGATTTTATCCTCTATAGAAAGCTGTGTCATAGGTGCTGAGAATAAGTCCAGTTCTGCCAAGGTACACTCTGGAGATTTCTGGTGTAAGAGAGCCATATTTTTCTTGTTATGTTTCAGCGGTTAAAATATATCTCCGCTAGCGGCAGACTTCCTTTTCCTCTTCCTCTGCTTGCTCCTTCCAACTGATTTCCTCCGTTTAAGGTTTGAACCCTTATGAGAGGCTGATGACGTATGTTTCCCTGGAGGACGTTTTCTGCGTGACATGACCATGATCCCGCCTGATCCATTTTGTTTCTGCTGACTGGTCATGTGTCCTATAGCTTTGCTGAACACATCAGTAGCAATGCCCGAGGCTGCTGATTTCAGATGCGGTTTAGCAATAGCGAAACCTTTCTTCGCCAGAGGGGAAATAAAGCGAAACAGCCTAGAAAACAGCGAGCCTATACCGCGTCCGTACATTACAGGTGCACCGTAAAATCCTGGTAAACTTCCTCCAACCTGACTCTCGTAATAATTAACGAAACGGTGGGGGTCTTGACCCAAACCTACCCGTGCCATTTTCTCTCTTTTTTTTTTTTTTTTAAAAAAAGCAGAAAAAGGAGAAAACCAGAGCCACGCAGCAGAAGGTTATCGTAGCAGGTCGTTTTCGATACTGAATGATGTCCATACAACTAGGCTGATTACATAGCTACAGGTCTAAAGTGGAGAGTAATGATAGTTTTCCCAAAGGTGAAATTTACCGGTTTGTTCTGGTCTGTTTTTATCTGGATCTGAATGTTTTCAATATGATTCCTGGCCACCGGTAAATAATAAGCAGGGTTGAAACGTTGAGTGATAACATCTCCGTATGTACCACTGATGTCAACAGTTCTCAAGAGTGGGGCATAGGTGTCACCAACAAACTGTAAACGTACAACGTCGCTGTAACAGTAAAGATGATACATTCCTGCATTTATATCCACAGGGTAGTTAGAAATCAAAGAGTTAAACTTGAACCATCCAGGCTTCAAACCCAACATATAAGCCAAGGGTGCATCGAACTTTAGTTCGATGACCCGAATTTGAGTTTGACCCGCTGTACCGAATTTAAATCTTTTTATGAATGTTATCATAGATCATGTGAATATCAGAATTAATTTTTCTAAACATAACATTCATCGTTGTGGCTAAGGTATCCAGTCCATAATAACCACCGTTACCATCTCATTGTGACCGGATTCTCTGATTCAGACCCCCCACATTTCTCCAGTAAAAGTAGGCCTGATCACGGGGTAAATTAAACCAAGTGTGTGGATAGGAGATTTCAGTCAGGGCTACATCCCATTCTCCATCTAAATCGATAGCCTGCGCTATCTCCGAAAACATCCTGACTGGCGTTGGAGGGTAGGGTGATGTAAAACCCACGATTCTTTGAAGTGAACATGGTGGAATGATGACCCATGCACGTACGTGTCCATTCTTATATTTTTTCAATTCCGAAGCCTTAATCCAGCTGTTGAATTTCTCGGGCCAATTTTTCCAACGTACAAAAACTTGTTTTTCACCCTTGACGGTACGCCGTTTCAAAATCTTTTCAACATGATATACCTTGTCTTTAGCTATTTTCACCATTTGCAATTCTTGCTCATAAAATGAACCTTGGATGGGTTCACCATCGTAATCTTTGAGTTTATACACTGGTGGGGTGCGGGGGATGCACTCAGACACTGTAAACACTTCCCCCGTAAAACTCTGTTCATATTTTTTATCAAATACTCCTCTCACCTTTGATATCCTAACCAGATCACCGTTCTTGAATTTCATCTCACGGACAACCTTCGAGCGTTTACCGTACAGGTTTTGGAGCACTTGTGAGGTATTTTCATCATTGACCTGCATAGGAGTCATTTTAATGCTACTATGGTAACTGTGATATAGCTTTTTACCAAGTCCTGTAACACATCGAGGTATCGGAGAGTGTTGTTTGCTGTAAAATATCTCCACATTCTACCTTTTAAAGTACGGTTAAATCTTTCAACCACTGAGGCTTTGAGATCGCTAGCTGTGGAGAAATGTATAATGCCGTGTTTTTTTATGAAAGCCTCGAAACTCTTGTTAAAAAATTCTTTGCCTGCATTTGTTTGTAGCTTCATAGGAATTTGACTTTCCTCGAACACTGACTCAAACGCCAGGATCACCTCGGCAGCAGTTTTTCTCTTCAATGCTTGTACGTAGGCCTTCTTGGAAAATACATCTATAACCGTTAATAAATAATTATATCCATCATTATGTTCAGCCAGGGCTTGGATATCGCACAGGTCAGCTTGGAATTGGAATAAAGGACGTGAGACAAAAACTCTGTTTCTTGGAAAATGAATTCGGGCTGGCTTGTGAAGGGTATAAGCATCTTGCTGGGATAAAAAATCTTTCACATTTTCTAGCTTGACTGACTCCCCCCGTTCATCCTGCACTCCGCGATGGAGTCGTTCTACACCACCGAAACTGCCCGGGTGTTGTCACGATTATAAACATGAGTGAGTATAAAACAAAACTAAAACTAACAATAGTATTTAAAACAAACTAAAACTAACAATAGTATATACAAAAAACGTGAGTGAGTATAAAACTAAAACAATATTTCAAAATGTGTGACTAACGTGAGACAAGTAGGCTTGTACACTTTTTCTTATTATGAAAAAGAGGTTCCTTCTTTTTTTTTTGTATGTTTTTTTTTCCCTCTCGGGTATCGTTAAATATAAAAAACAGTAGTACTGGCATGTTGAAAACTAATCAGCATAGTCCCAGTATCTAAACAGAACTGAAAGTGTGTGTCTGTAGGAGTCTCCACTCAGAAAGATTTCATCCACATCCTCATTCGGGTAAGGACCCATGGTCATCAGAGTTTCTACGATTTTCAAAATTCTTGATTCCTCCACATGGATGTTATACAGCGTTAAGAAGTGGCTTATGCCTGGAATGAGGTGAGAGTTGAAGATTCGTTCGTTCACCTTCTTAGCATGTTTATCCAAGAAGTCTTCAGCCATGACTTCCAGACACTCGTGCTGTCTCTGACTCGGATGGCTGACTATGCAGCCATAGCATTCCTCTTTCCGGATCATGGTGAGAACGTGATTGTACAGATAGTTGAATGCAGCTCTCACCAGTTTCAGGATGATACTTGACATCACCCCATCCACCGTACTCTCATCCACGGGTGAAGGAGGGGTTGGACTCATCAGGGTATCAGGAAGAGGAGACAAGGTCTGAGATGATCCTTCCACCCCCAGAATCGGAGACAGTGGAGGTGACCCCTGTGAATGGTCGACCTCCTCAGACTTGGGTACTGTTTCAGACGTGTCCATCACCACAATCTCCTCCGCAGGCTCCGGAACCCACTTTGCGATCAACCCCGACATCTCAGGGATCATCCTTAAACGTCTACGAACGTTCGAGCTATCCGTTCTCATCATGGTTTCTTCCTTCTTCCTTCTTTCAATAGCGCTCGGTGTAAGAGTAGAGTTTTAACGGTCTGGACGAAGGAGAGGCTCTTTAAAAACAGTTTCTGTGATAGAAACTAGGTTGACCACTAGGGGGTGGTTAAGGCGTGGCCAATGGGAGGGGAAAACCATAACGAAAGGGATTGGCTAAGGTCTGACGAGGGGGCCTGGTTAAGGCGTGGTCTGTAAGGAGAGCGTTTTCCTCAGCACTAAAGCGTTATCCCAATCCTGACAGCCGTGGAAGAGGGAGGTGATTTTTTCAGAAAACTCCTCCATCTTCTCGCACCATGCAACTAAAGGAATGGTTAACAGAGTACGAAAAATTCCACAATCCGAACTGAAAAGATCAAGGACAAAGTACTTTGCAGTAACATCGTATGTGGCGCGGAAAAACCATCTGTTTGTACCCGAGGTTTTTGTGAGCCAGACTGCCTTAAATGCTGTTTCTGTCCGAGAACACCGAAGCTTTACAAGATTCTTCAGATTCACCATACTAAGAACATCCCAATCATTGGAGGACAAGACCGCCACATTGATCCCTGGAAGTTCCCCTTCTTCAACCTGAGAGAGACAGAGTTCCCCCGTCTCGTAGTTGAAGATGTACCCCCAGCTACCGCACAATCCATAGGGTTCCAATGACCAATCCTCTCGCAGACAGCCCGGTGGCGGTGGTGCTTGAATTCGCCGTATGTATAACACAGTTTTCTCTGTAACACCCGTATTGCAACCCAACTCTCGTATGATTGTTACCGGTGTCTCATTAATGACCCGTGTCTGATCGTGAGGCTTCGGTACCGACATGGTGAGTGTATATAGCAAAGGGGTTGGGGTGTTGTTTAACACAGCAATGAGAAAACAGATGTGCGCATGTGCGCAAGGGGTGGGTGTCATTTAACACAGCAATGAAAAAACAGATGTGCGCATGTGCGCAAGGGGTGGGGTGTCGTTTAACACAGCAATGAAAAAAACAGATGTGGGGACAAGATAAACAATAAAACTGCCCGGAAACAATAAAACTGCCCGGAAACAGATCTGATAAGGGTCATAAAAGGGTCATAAAAAGGGTCATAAAAGGGTCATAAAAGGGTCCTTAAAAGGGTCATTAAAAGGTCATAAAAGGTCATAAGGTCATAAAAGGTCATAAAAGGGTCATAAAACTGTCAGCCTGATGGAAGGAACCTGGTTAATCTCTCTTCTACCCTCCCTCCAAAGCCAGATGGCTAGCGGCTCGATGGCTAAAGCAAACAGGAGGGGGGGGAGAGGGGGCATCCCTGTCTGATACCCCGATGAAGGGCGACAGGAGACGACCTCACTCTGGTTGTACAAATATGGACAACGGTGGAGCTATAAAGCAGTCTAATCCATGTAATAAAGTCAGAGCTAAAACCAAATTTAGACAGGACGTAATACAAATACTCCCACTCAACCCTGTCGAACACCTTCTCCGCATCTAAAGAAATTACTACCTCAGGCGTGGCAGGGTTGGGAGAGCCAATGATGTTGAGAAGTCTTCTGGTGTTGGATGAGGAATTTCTACCAGCCATGAACCCAGTTTGATCTGCAGAAATTAGGGCAGGTAGGGCTTGTTGCAAGCGAGAGGCCAGGACCTTGGCAAGAATCTTTTGGTCCACATTTAAAAGTGAAATGGGCCTGTAGTTGCTACATTCAAGGGGGTCTTTGTCTTTCTTCAATAAAAGAGATATGTTAGCTTCTGATAGGGTTGGGGGCAATCTGCCGCTATTAAAGGGTTCATCGTAGACGTTAACCAAATCTGGGGCTATTAGGGTTGAATACATTTTGTAGAATTCTACCACAAACCCACCTGGACCTGGGGATTTTTCATTTTGTAGCTGCCCGATTGCCTCCTGCACTTCAGCTACTGTGATTGATGCGCTCAATTTGTCGGCCAAATTGCTATTACTTTAGGGTATGAGAGCATCTCCAAGGGGTTATGACTCTTCCAGATTTCAGGTGAATACTCGAATGCGTACAAGTCAGAATAAAAATTTTAAAATGCATCATTAACCAATTTATGATCAGTGGTCACTGTTCCCGACTGCAGTCTTACCCTGGGGATTAGTCTCGATAGAGCTGCAGCTCAAGCCTGGTGGGTGAGGAGTTTACCCGCCTTATCACCCATTTCAAAATACCGTAGCTTTGTAGTTGTTTCTATGTTGGTTTGTATGACTATCATGCTCTCACATTTGCTCCACTTCTCTTTACAATGTTGCTTTGGTTCATTGAGGACATTCATTTATACACAACTCTCTCAAGGTCCCACCCCAGCATTTCAGTTGGGTTGAGGTCTGGACTTTAACCAGACTTGCCCAGAACATTGAGGATTACTGACTTTGGTACAGGAGCTCAAATCCCAATCAGGGTCATGCTCACGTCCAGGTGAACCCGTGGACAAGGTCCTCTACACTACACACCTACACCTGGGAACCAACGGCACCAAGACAAATAGAGTAGCTGGTAACACTTTCTAACAACATATATCTGTAAATGATTAATAACATATTAGTTAATAATGAACTAATTATGAACAAAGTATTTATATATGTTTTTAAATGATTATGAAATGCTATATTAACAAATATAAACTAAGTTGTTTATTTGTACAATGTTTGAGAATATTTAATAACATGTCCCAGATAGCAAAATACAGTGATTCAATGTTGTATTTTGTTGAAATTGGTTATTTTTGGTTGAAGTTGATAAATCTATGTTTATTCAATATTTAATTAGAGCTACCATTTCAACATTTGAAAAAATGTTGTTGAATCAGCATTGTATAGATGCTGGGTTTTCAATGTTGAAATGTCAACATTAAATAGACATGGTTTCAATGTATGGCATGCTGTAGCTGTGCACCTGTGCCCCCCGCCCACGAGACTTGCTCTCTCCTGAGACCAAACCAGTTCAAACCAGTCAACAGTTGGCAGCGGTTGGCAGCTTTTACCGTTTTTACCGTTGAATGACAAAAGAAGACAAACTGGTAAGTCCTAATGAGAACATAATGTATTTTCACCTTGAAATTTCAGCATGTGAACTTGGTGAATTATTACCGTGAAGTTGTAGCTTATTATCGTCGTTAACATTAGCTAGCACCAGCATTCTAGCTAACGCCAGTGTGTCTGTGTGCAGAGGCTACGCTGAGGGTTCATGGTTTCCCCCAGTGTATTATAAGCCTGGCGGGCAACCAGGCTTTACTTGCCCCCTGCCAGGCTAAGCATTGTTTAGTATATTTAAAAAAAAAAAAAAAAAAAAATACTTCACACTGCATCAAAACATTATCAGGTGTCTTTTTTTCATCGCGCATAACGGGACATGTCCCGGACGTCATGCTCATCAGACCGCTGCTTCCCCCAGCTGACTGAGAGCTCCGCACCGAGTTGACCGCGTTGCTGTTAACGAGAACCGATCCGTGACTCTTGAGAGGCTCAGCCAGCCGCTGTAGCATGCCTGTTAGCTGTTAGCACAGAGCTTAGAGCTTCTTTGAGCCCACATGCTTTCACCACATGTCAAAATGATCCAGCGTTTGGTTCCCGTTCACACGCATTTGTTTTTCTACTTGGGATAGTTGTCCAAACATTAGATCAGTGGGTGTCATGTGTTGCCATGGCAACTATCTGGAAGCAGACGCAGACAAATCTCTGAGAGAAAAAAGCCTAAATAACGCCTACTTCAGACAGTTGTCTTTTAGTGTTTAGTTTTAGTTCAAGAGAATAGCTGGTGTTAAAATATGTTACATAAAATGTCTTATAATAATACATGATTGTGGTAATGTTTTACAATTTTTAGTTAACTTTAAACATTAGGCAAGGCTTTATGGAACCATTCTACTGCTCCATTATTGAAAGAAAGAAGTAGTGAGTAACTATAACTAATTACTTTTTTAAAGTAATGTGCCCAACACTGCATACAAGCATTCCAGTCATGTGATACGTGTTCAAAAGTTACAGCATCCACCATTCATGCCTTGTAATCACTTCTTTTAGCCTCTGCAGGAAGCTACGCAGAGGATCTGTCATTTCCCCAGGCTAATAATAGTAAGTGAACCACATCACACTACTATGTTGGGATGGGCATTAAAGCTTGTTTCCTATGTAAATGTGCTTTGTCCAATTTACAACATTCATAGTTCCTGTTTTGTGTTCTTTCATTTTAGGCTTTTGTGGAAGCTATTTGGCAGAGTTAGAGTCCACGGACATCTGTAATAATGGTAAGCAGACTAATAGGCTATATGTATGTGATTCTCTCAGCTACTCATATTTTCTCCAGTTCTATTCTGTCCTGGATAACACGTCGGATGTATTGTAGACAGATAGCGAACAACAGAAGACTTCGTAGACTTAATTCCAGGTTGAAAGTTACTGAAATCTTGCTTGTTTTGTTGTAAAACTGCAACACAATGAAATATACAGAATGTTACAGTCAAATAAAATCAAATACATGCAACAATACTGGTCACACTTGTCTCTTCTCCCTTTATCAGGTTACCCATCAGCCTATTAACTAACACAACATTAACCAAGCAAACACATCTCCCTCTCTTACAGGATACTCTCACAGGTAAACGACAGCATAAACACAGCAAACAGTGCCCATGTTTCACACATAAACACCACACACAATGCGAATGAGGCTCAACAATGAGCTGAATCTGCTGTGTCACTAGCTATGGCCTGTTAGCATTAGCATAAACTCGTAAGCATTGTTTATCAACTAGAAAAAATACAAATGAATTATTTTTAACTTAAATGTGCTTTTAACAACCTTAAACTTAACTTAGATGAGCTTACTGTACTTACTGATGGACTCCAAGGTTCTGACAACAACATTGCGGTGGAGCACAGTCTGCATGTGTCGTGTAGGCCGTTTCTCAAGTCAGTCCCCTCTAGGTGCAATACCCTGACATGTCACTAGGGGGCCACTAAAACATAATACAGAGACTGACAGGAGTCAGAACACTCCCCGCTTGGTATAAATATGTTATACCACTATCTACTCTTTCTTCTGTGACATAAGTAAAACAACATCATTAATGGGCCTAAGATACTCCTTAAGAACCCCCTGGCTAAGAGTCTTAACCATAACCTTACGGACTTTGGAGTCTGAGCTAGGAACGGCCTTGACGATCCGACCAAGAGGCCACTCGTTCCGTTTTGCTTGAACGTCCCTTATCAGAACAATGTCCCCTTCCTGGAGGTCAGGCTTCACCGTGGTCCACTTCCTTCGTGGCTGAAGAGTTGCCAGGTACTCCACTCTCCACCTTTTCCAGAAGGAGTCTGCCAAACTCTGGACCTGGCGCCATTGTACCTTGCACAGATGATCCAATTCAAAGTCTCCCAGGGGTGCCGCGGTAACACTTGCCTTCTGGGTGAGCAGAGTAGCTGGTGAGAGTATTTCCGGTATCTCAACATCATATGAGATGGGGACCAGAGGCCGAGCATTCATGATAGCCATAACCTCGGCTATCAAAGTTGATAGGACTTCATGAGTGAGTCTGGTCGATCCATCCTTCACCAGCAGTCCATCCAGAATGCGTCTTGCCACTCCTATTAGCCTCTCCCACGCTCCTCCCATGTGCGAGGAGTGGGGAGCATTAAAGGTCCACCTGCAGCCCTGGTCCTGCAGGTAGTTCTTGATCTCAAGGTTGTCTGTGTTAACCTGAAGCTCTTTGCATGCACCTATGAAATTTGTGCCTCTGTCCGACCTCAGATGTTTGACAGGTCCTCGTATGGATAGAAAATGTCTCAAAGCGTTGATGAAGCTTGAGGTTGACATCGATTCAATAACTTCCAGGTGAACGGCTCTTGTGCTCAGGCAGGTGAAAATGACCACCCACCTCTTACTCTCAGCAGCTCCACCTCGTGTTCGCCGAGTGGTGACACTCCACGGGCCAAAAACATTGAGCCCTACATGAGTAAAGGGCGGGTCAGTTGTTAACCTGTCAGCTGGCAGCTCAGACATCTTTTGCACTTCTCTCTTGCCTCTCAATGTCTTACAAATGACACATTTGAATATAGTACTGGAGATGAGCCTCCTTCCTCCTATAATCCAGACACCAGTGGTGCGCAATGCGCCCTCTGTGAAGTGGCGACCTTGGTGGGCTACCTTGTCGTGATAGTGTCGGACCAGGAGGGTGGTCACATGATGGCCAGCTGGTAGGAGAAGTGGATGTTTCTCTTGGTCTTCCAAGTCTGCTCTGTGTATCCGACCCCCAACTCTAATCAGTCCACTCTTATCAATGTAGGGATTAAGCTTTGCAAGGGGACCTTGGTGGGGAACTTTTATGCCCTGAGTCAGACATTTTAGCTCCTCTTTATATACATCCTCCTGCACTGCCTTGAAGATGTACACCTTAGCCTGAGAGCGCTCTTTGGCAAGCGGTTGACCACACTGATCCCACCCCTTACATTTGTCAGTCTTTGTCTCTCTGGAGAATGACTTGGCTATGTGGACGAGACTTGTCACGCCTTTTACTAGCCTCTTCCAAACTGAGAAGCATTCAAATCTTGTTGCTCCAAGAGACTGCTCTGTGACTTTGGTTGCGAGACAGGTGACTTGGGGCCGAATGTCTTTATCTGCATCTGGTTGTACAAGCTCAAATGATTCTGCCTCCTCTTCCTGACTTGGACTTAGCTGACTGAAAAAGGGAGGGCCAAGCAACCAACTGGAGGTGGTCAGAAGGGCTGCTGGAACTGACCTGGTTCCATGGTCTGCAGGGTTTTCGTCAGTCAGCACGTACTGCCACTGTTTTGGCTCGGTGGAGCTCCGAATGCGAGCTACTCGGTTAGCTACATAAGTATAAAACCTCCGTAAACTGTTGTGGATATAGCCCAGCACAATGCGACTGTCTGTGAAAAACCTGACTGCTTGCAACTCTATATCAATTCAATTCAATTTTATTTATATAGCGTCTGTTACAATGACAATTGTCTCTAGGCGCTTTACAGAGACCCAGAGCATGACCCCCGAGCAAATATCATCAACTTAGATTATATAATTAAATCCAATCAATGATAATGGCAGGTAAAAAACTCCCACGTAGGGAGAAAAAAAACTTTTATACCAAACAGTGGCAAGGAAAAACTCCACTTTAAGAGGAAGAAACCTTGAGCAGGACCTGGCTCATATGGGGGGACCTTCCTGCCGAAGGCCAGCCGGGTAGAGAAGAAAAGAGGGGAGGACAGGACAGAGAGAGGATGTAGGACAGAGAGAAGATGGAGGACAGAAAGAGGATGTAGGACAGAGAGAGGAGAGCACAGAAAAAGTAAAAAATAATAATAAAGAAGTAGTGGAATTGTTGTAGGGTGAATGCAAGCGAGCTATGGAGGGCCCTTGGGCGTGTGGTCAGCGTAATGAGCCATGATAGGCTCTTGAGTATCAGTAATGTGCGGGTGGGGTGTAGGTGAGGTGTGTGAGAGAAGGGGGAGGAGGGGGGAGGAGGAGGGGGTTTGGGTTTAAGAAAAGAGAAGGGTAGGATTTCAAGCAAAAGGATGCAATATATAAACATAAACAGATGGAGGCAGCAGCACTGGGATGAGATGGCCAGAGGACCAGGTCGCCGATCACCACGCCAGTCGGTACCCAAACACAAGTGGAGGAGAACCCCGGGATGGACAGTGGATGGAACTGCAAGTCAGCGTGAAACCCAGGAAACTCTGGCCTGCAAATACACAAAGAGAAAAGGGGGCAGAAACAGCACAACAAACACAGGAAAGCAAAGAAAATGGAGCACAGTTTTCAGTAGCAGGGTGCTCCCAAATAATTATAAATGAGCTGGAGGAGGAGGAAGGGAGGAAGAAAGGGAAAAAAAGGAGAAGAGCAGTGGAGACACCACTCAGCAGATCATGCTGGTGTCTCCCTGTAGCGTAGGCCTATAGCAGCATAACTATGACGAAGCTGTGATTAAGACGAGCTACTCTAGTCTTACTACTACAACTATAGTTATAACTATTAGCCCCTACACACTATAGTTAAGACTAATTGTAGGCTTTACTGAACAGAAATGTTTTCAATTTAGTTTTAAAAATGGAGATAGTATCAGCCTCCTTAACCCAAACTGGTAGCTGGTTCCATAAAAAAGGTGCCTGGTAGCAGAAGGCCCGTCCTCCAAACCTACTTTTAGATATTCTAGGAACGACGAGTAATCCTGCACTCTGAGAGCGGAGAGCTCTATTAGGAGCATAACATGCTATCAAGTCTTGTAAATAGCGCGGAGCTAGGCCATTAAGGGCCTTATATGCGAGAAGCAGAATTTTAAACTCAATTCTAAATTTCACGGGAAGCCAATGGAGGGAGGCTAACACGGGAGAGATGTGATCTCGCTTGCGGATTCCTGTCAGCACCCTCGCTGCTGCGTTCTGGATCAATTGAAGGCTATTTAGCGAGCTTTTCGGACATCCTGCTAACAGCGCATTACAGTAATCCAGTCTAGAGCTAACAAACGCGTGGATTAATTTTTCGGCATCACCCTGGGAGAGGATGCTCCTAATTTTGGCAATATTTCGGAGATGAAAAAAGGCAGTCTTGCAAACCTGATTAATATGCTGCTTAAATGACATATCCTGATCAAAAATAACTCCAAGGTTTTTCGCAACTGTGCTGGAAGCCAGCGTAAATCCAGTCAATCCATTCCCCAGGTGTTTGGGACCAAAGACAATAAAACAATAACAAAATAAATGTTTTATCCGAGTTTAGAAGCAAAAAGTTAGAGGACATCCAGGAATGTCATTAAGACACCCTTGAAGTTTAGCCAAAGGTTTTGTTTCCTCTGGTTTCATAGATAAGTACAGCTGCGTATCATCAGCGTAGCAATGAAAGTTTATGCCATGGCTCTGGATAATTTTTCCCAAGGGCAGCATGTATAAAGTGAAAAGGATTGGTCCCAGAACTGAACCCTGTGGGACGCCATAGCAGACCCTAGTCCGTGTAGAAGAAACGTCATTAACATGGACGAACTGGAACCTGTCAGATAGGTATGACTTAAACCAGCCTAATGCTGTCCCTTTAATTCCAACAGTGTGCTCTAATCTGTACAGCAAAAGGCCATGATCAACAGTATCAAAAGCAGCACTGAGGTCCAGCAGAACAAGGACAGAAACTAATCCATTGTCTGAGGCCATGAGGAGGTCGTTGGAGACTCTAATCAGTGCAGTTTCTGTGCTATGATGAGTTCTAAACCCTGACTGAAAGACCTCAAATAGATCATTTCTATGCAGGTGTTCTCCTAACTGGCTAGCAACTATTTTTTCCAGAATTTTAGAGATAAATGGAAGGTTGGATATTGGTCTATAGTTTGCCAAGATGTCCGGGTCAAGGGATGGTTTCTTGAGCAAAGGTTTAATGACTGCAACTTTAAAAACCTGTGGCACATATCCTAATTGTAGAGATAGGTTAATCTGATCCAAAATTGATATACCAATAGAGGATATAACATCCTTGAACAGTCGAGTTGGGATGGGATCCAACAGACATGTAGATGGTTTAGCTTTACTGATAGTTGAGGTCAACTCAGAGAGGCCCACAGGAGAAAAACAGTCCAGAGTCAAATCAGAAACGGAAGAGATCAACGAAACTGCAGGGATGTCCACAGCCGCCGACAGCTGGGCCTGGCCGATCTCATCTCTAATTTTGATTATTTTCCCATTAAAAAAGCTCATAAAGTCTTCACTACTGAGAGTAGCAGGAATGCATGGACCAACAGAGTTGTGACTCTTTGTCAGCCTGGCTACAGTGCTGAACAGAAAACGTGGGTTATGTTTGTTCTCTTCTATTAGCGAAGAATAATAAGATGTTCTAGCTCTGCGTAGGGCTCTTTTGTAGACTATTAAACTATCTCTCCAGGCACGATGGGAGTCCGCAGATTTACAGGAGTACCACCTCCTTTCCATTTTACGTGCATTCTGCTTCAGCATGCGAATATGTGAATTATACCAGGGAGCTGAGCTCCTAAGATAAGAAACCCTCTTCCTCAGAGGAGCGACCGCATCCAAGGCGGAATGTAACATATCGGCAGTATTGTTAACAAGGTGATCAAAGTCTGCCGGAGTAATATTCAGGTCGTTGCCCTCAGCTATTCTATCATATTCCACCATAGGGAGATGAGAGAGAATGACCTCCTTAAAATTATTCACAGCATCTTCAGAAAGACATCTGCTGTAATGACACGTTTCATTTCCTGTTTTAATGCCACAAATGCTGAACTCGAATGTAACTAAAAAGTGGTCCGAGAGAAGAGAATTCAGCGGCGACACTAACAAGTGATGAGTATCTATACCATAGGTGAGAACCAGATCCAGGATATGATTAAAGCAGTGAGTCGGTTCTTTCACTTTTTGTGAGACGCCAAATGAATCTAAGAGAGATGTAAAGGCTATTTTAAAGCTGTCACTGTCAACATCCATATGGATGTTAAAGTCACCCACTATGATGACTTTGTCTGAGCTGAGCACTAAACCAGCTAGAAAATCAGAGAACTCAGACAAAAACTCCAGATAAGCACCAGCAGGTGGCCGGTACACCACTACCAACAAGACTGGCTTTTCTGACCTCCAATTTGAAAAAGTTAGACTAAGCGTGAGGCTTTCGAATGTATCATAATTACATTTGGGTTTTGTTTTTACTTGCAGGCTGGAGTTGTAGACAGCTGCTACTCCTCCACCGCGACCCGTACTCCGGGGAATATGATAATTATTATAACCTGGTGGCGTAGCCTCATTTAAGCTCACATACTCTCCCTCTTGTAGCCATGTTTCTGATAAGCAGAAGACATCGCAACGAGTCTCAGTAATAAGATCATTGATTAACAGAGACTTAGAGCCAAGAGATCTCACATTCAGTAGTCCACATCTAATTACAAGTTCTCTTGGCTCCACGTGTCTGACAGTTTTTATTTTTATCAAATTATTTGGTTAACGCCTCTATCACAGCGCGCTAAGTAGACTTTTGGAGGACGGGGAATTGACACCAATTCTATGTTTTTGTTTTTATTTTTGTTTTTGTTTGGTACCATGTTAGCATTAGCAGCTGTAAAGTTAATTTCTCTGTCTTTAGTGGATGGGGACGGTCCTCGAGAAGCAGCAGAGAAGCGTGTAAGACTGCAGCTCTGCATCCTGGCCTCCACCCTGGATTGTCAGGGGGAGCGTCTAAGAAAATCGGCCAGATTACTAGAAATAAGAGCTGCACCATCCTGGGTGGGATGAATGCCGTCTCTTCTAATCAGACCAGGCTTTCCCCAAAAATCCGGCCAGTTGTCAATAAAGGCCACGTTGTTTTCTGGACACCACCACGACAACCAGCGACGGAGCGATGACATGCGGCTAAACATATCATCACTGGTCAAATTAGGAAGGGGACCAGAGAAAACTACGGAGTCCGACATGCTCTTTGCAACATTACACACCGACTCAATGTTAAGTTTAGTGACCTCCGACTGGCGTAGCCGGGTGTCATTAGTGCCGACATGTATAATAACTTTACTGTACTTACGGTTACTCTTTGCCAGCAGCTTCAAATTTGCCTCGATGTCGCCCGCTCTGGCTCCCGGGATACACCTGACTATGGTCGTAGCTGTCGGCCTCACATACCGGACTATAGAGTCGCCAATCAGCAGGGTGGGTTTCTCAGCGGGTGTGTCGCTGAGTGGGGAAAAACGATTCGATACGTGAAGCGAGTGATGGTGATCCACGCGCCTTTGCTTTGGGCTACGCTTCCTTCGAACCGTCACCCAGCCACCCTGACTGGCCGGCTGCTCGGGTGCTGCAGGGGAACTGCTAGTTGCAGCTACACTAGGCCGCTCCGCCGCTACATTAGCCTGGCTGCCTATCGCCTCTGACGGACTATGATCTAATTGGCGGACACACGCCTCTAGCTCACTGAGCCTCGCCTCCAAAGCTATGAATAAACTACATTTTATACATTTACCACTCTCGCTAAAGGAGGCAGAGGAATAACTAAACATTTCACACACTGAGCAGCGGGAGGGGGAAACAGAGGGAGAAGAAGCCATGCTAAGAAGCTACTAGGCTAAAGAGCCGGCGATTAACGGCAGTGAGAATCTCAAGGAAAATGTGCGAAGCAGAAACTAAGTGCGAGTGCTCAGATTACCATTTACACCAGCAGTGTAGTTATCACCAAATCGAGTTTAAATTTAAATTATAAAAAGGTTAAAGGAATCAAACACCGTTTAGCGTTCACCAACAACGGGAAACCATCGACAGGAAGTCCGGCCGCAACAGCAACTCTGTTCGTTCGTTCCGTTCAGCTATCCATTTCAGACTGGATCACTTCTGCTAGCTCAACCGCCAAGACCGCTGCGCACAACTCCAGGCGTGGTATGGTGTGCATGGGGTAAGGAGCTAGCTTTGATTTTCCCATCACAAACCCTACATGCCATTTTCCATCAAAGTCCAAGGTCCAAGTCCAAGATAGGCCATGGTTGAAGCGTCTGCAAACACACATAGTTCTATCCATTTGCATCATGAAAAAGAGACTGGAATGTATGCTCTCTGGATGAAAACCTGTTCTAACTCACCTAAGGAGTCAGTCCATGTCTTCCACTGAGTCTCCTTCTCTAGTGGAAGAGGTGTGTCCCACTCGTGCTGCTCTGAGGTAACATCTCTAACCAATGCTTTCCCTTGGACCGTGATGGGGGAAGCAAATCCAAGGGGATCATAAAGACTGTTTACCGTGGACAGCATACCTCTGAGAGTGAACGGTTTGGCATCTCTTGACACTCTGAAAGTGAAACTATCGGTTTGGAGTTCCCAGCTTAAACCCAAACTCCTCTGGAGGGGCAAGGGGTCTGCTCCCAAATCTAGATCCTTGAGAAGCTATCTTGTGGAGTCTTAGGTTGGACTCCGCCAGAAGAGCCTTGGTTCGTTGCAGGAGATCGATAGCATCATCCTCCTTGGCCACTGAAGCGAGTCCATCATCGACATAGAAATTTCTGAAGACAAAATGCCTTGCATCTGTGCCATGTTCGGTCTCTCCGTGTTCCGCAGCTTTCCTCATTCCATATGTCGCTACGGCTGGGGACGGGCTGTTCCCGAATACATGGACAGTCATCCAGTAGTCAATGATCTCCTTGTCTGGATTATTATCTTTGTACCACAAGAACCGAAGGAAATGGCGATGATCTTCTCTGACTTTGAACCCATAGAACATCTGCTCTACATCTGCAGTGACAGCTATTTGCTACCTCCTGAACCGTAGTAGAACCCCAATTAGTGTGTTGTTGAGGTTGGGTCCACTGAGAAGGGCATCATTCAGCGACGTTCCCTTATACTCAGCGCTAGAGTCGAAAACAACTCTTATTTTTCCGGGTTTCTGGTTGTGGTATAGACCAAAGGTTGGCAGATACCAACACTCCTGCCCTGGCTGTAGTTGAGAAGCTGGTTCTGCCTGGTGGTTGTCGATGACCTTCTGCATAAAGTCAAAGAAGTGTTCTTTCATGTCAGGTCTCCTTCTGAATGAGCGCTGGAGAGACAGAAGTCTCTGGAAGGCCTGTTCTCTATTATTTGGAAGGCGCGGACGAGGGGCGCGAAAGGGTAGCGGTGCCACCCAGTGGTTTTCATCATCTATGTATACTTCATTGTCCATAATTTTGAGAAAGTCATTGTCGGCCACTGACATGGCTAGTTCGTACTCAGGAGTTTTTTTAAACACACTTTCCCCCAAACTGTCTGTATAGGTCTCCTGAAGGATCTCCTCGGTGAGAGATGGTGTTTGAAGCCTGAGTTGGGTTGGACCTTTGAACCTCTCCTTTATATGGATGTTATTGGTGCATGGCTTGAGGAAAGAGGCACGTCCATTTTGAAGGACATGAGTCTTATAGGCATTGACTTCCTCTGTCTTGTGAGCGCCACCTAAGCATAACTCCCCAACTATGACCCAGCCAAGGTCAAGGCGCTGGGCGTACGGTGAGTTGTGGGGCCCGTTACGCTGTTCTCGTACTTTGTGCAAACTCAAAATGTCTCTGCCTAACAGAAGCAGGATAGGAGCACTGGCGTCAAGCAGAGGGATCTTATCAGCCACTGGTTGGAGGTGAGGAAAATACTGGGTGCACTCGGGGGTTGGGATCTCAGATCTGTCGTCAGGCAGATAGTTGCACTCCAACAAAGTGGGAAGTGTCACATTGGTTTTTCCGTCAAGCGACTCCACTATGATGTTACTTGCTTTCCTCCCTGCAGTCTCGACTGTGCCGGAGCATGTTTTTAGAGTGTAGGGGGATGCAGCGCTGTTAATGTCCAATAGACTGAAAAACTCTGATTTTACCAAAGATTGGTTGCTTTGGTCGTCGAGCACTGCATACACTCTGTGAGACTTACTTGCAAAGCCGGGCTGCACATTAAAGTGATCGGGAGCTTTCCCGGCCCAAACCATCGATGTGGACCACGGGGACAACTAATTTTTTTTGTCACTTCTTTTGTCTTATTCTTGCATTAATATTAATTAAGTTACAACCGCCCGTTGCATCATAGTGGATTAAATAGGTCCACAGAAAATCTGGGGTTCTACTACCATGTAAGCAGCATAATTCCCCCCGACCCCTCTCACGTGTTTCAGGTGGTTTGGCCCAAGGCTCGTCTTTACTGTAAATCACACTGGCGCGAAACAGAAAGAGGCTGGGCGGAACGGAGAGGGCTAAAATAAAAAAAAGAAAGGAGGCGGCGGCCAAATGTGCCAAATTAACTGACATCTTCTCAAGACAAGCTGGTAGGTTACTGAAAGAGAGATGGATAATTGGCCTGGTTGTGAATTTTATCATATAACGTGGCGAGCGTTTGGAACTGTCACAACTGTCAACTTAAAAATGTCACAATGTAGGTATAGGATTATCTATGCTTAAAATGCATTCATATTTCCATAGAAGAACCGAAAACTTGTTGCTTTAAATGCCAGTTAACCATTTTGATGAACAGAGTTGTCAAACGCTTCATCACGCTTTATTTGTAGCCTGCCTGTATTAGCACCAACGTGCACAGGTTAATGCAATTAGACATATTAAACAGGTTGTGTAACAGGCTATTTGTTAGAGTATTAAATGCATGTCAAACGTGCTATTTAGACTGCATTATTTAGAAGTGCTGTATACCAATATTGCGCTTGGTTCTTGGGCGTGGGGGCAGGTGTGTTATTAAAAAAAATATTCTTAATAATAACAGGCCTAATAATAAAATAGGCTACTCGAGAGTGTGCACGTGCTACATGCTTCTCTGCAACTGTAGCCTATTTTGTCTCGCCGTTATATCGTGCATTTCCACAGGCGCGCAAACATGAACAACTCAATGTTAACTGTCTTTTTCATGGTTCTGGAATGTTTTGTAGCATCAGCGCAGGATGCCAGAACCACTGATGATCCAGATGAGGGCAGGACTGCTGAAGGGCCAGGTAGAGGAAGACAGTTAGTCAAGATAGACGTTTAGGATGGAAAATATGGCATAGTCTACAGAAGAAAACCATGATATGTGTAGATTAAATAGTGCAGATAATTAACAAAATCATAATTAAATATGCAAACAAATTAATAAGTGAATGAAAGGATAGGCTAGATAAATACATAAAGTGTGTTTTAGCAACATAAAGAACCCCCTAAATGAAATGTTTGTGTAGCCTCAGAAGATCAGGTGCCTGAAGGTGAATGCAGTCATGGAGAGGCCAGGACCAAAGAGGAAACAGGTAGCAGGATTTAAATTAACTAATCGTTGAAAATGCGTCAAAATAAGACCAAATGAAATAGGTAACCACTGTTTAATCAATAATTGTCTATGTAACCTACATTACTTTTTATTTGTTATTATAGGCCTATGAAGTCAGATGCTAAGAGGGAGGTGCGCACACTGTTATCAACTCAATATTAAATATCTTTTTTATTGTTATGGAATGTTTTCTAGCGTCGAAGCAGCAGACCATTTCCACTACTGATGATCCAGATGAGGGCAGGACTACTGAAGGGCCAGGTAGAGGAAGAGAGTTAGTCAAGATAGACGTTTATGATGTAAAATATGGCATACAGAAGAACAACAGAAGTTATGTACAGGAACTTTGATTTGTGAAAGGACTTCTTTATCATTATCTTTATTTTATTTGAATTTCAATTATACATTGTTAAAGGGGCGTGAATAATTGTATGCCATAATCTAAATAAAATAAAAGGCATTGTGAGAGAATTGTTTTTTGTTTTATCTTTTTCTATGTACTCAAATTTGTCCTCCGTATCAGAGTGGCCTGAATTTGAATTAAATTCCCGGACTGAGAAAAGGGCCCACTCCGGCCCTGCTTACTTGGATGATTGGCATGAAAAACCTTAACCAAGCAGATTTTTGAACAAGATCTGGGTTTCGGAGCGCCGCCGCATATCTCAGTGCACTTGGAGGTGACTATAGGAGATGAGACATCTTCACTCTCCCCGCTTTGCTTGTCTTCAGGTGAGTGTTCGGCCTGCTCGTCAAACAACCATGGAGCCGGACCAGGATGCATTACTGAGGTATGTTTGTCTCTCCCACACTCTACATATTTAAGTGTGGTCTTGCAATCCCTAGCCATATGCTTGGTGCTAGCACAACATCGAAAACAGATTGAATGTTCCTTTAAGTACGTTTTCCTGTCATCATGATGTCTTCCTCTGAATCCACGACATTTTGACAGTGGGTGAGGTCAAGATCAAGATCAATAAAACTTTATTGTCCCCAGGGGGCAATTAGCAGTGCATTAGCAGCAAGATCACAACAATAACATGCATGACACTGACAAGAACAAGACAATAAAAGGCAATAAAATAATAGAAACAGAGATAAAATTAAATTAGTTGCCCACAGTGCAGTGCGTCTTAAAAGGGGGTTAAAACTATTCATTATTTAAAAGGCCAATGACCACCGGAACCCAGGATTTTTTTAATCTGTTTGTTCTTATTCTTGGCACCTGAAATCTCCATCTAGAGGGGAGCAACCTAAATTCAGATGCCAGAGGGTGGCTCGGGTCAGAGATGACCAGTCTTGCTTTCTTTAAAGACCTGGTTTTGTGCAAGGCCAAGATCTCTGTCAGGGGGGTGCCAACAATTTTACTGCACACTTTAATCATCCCCTGGAGTCTACTCCGATTTTTAAGACTAATTAGCCCGAACCAGCAAATAAAAGAGAATGTCAGGACAGACTCAATAAAACAAGAATAAAACATTTCCATGAACCTTTTATCAATGTTTATATTCCTGAGTTTCCGAAGGAAGTACAAGCGCTGGTTGGCCTTTTTGCACACGGCGTCGATCTGATTATCGAAGGACAACCTGTCATCAATTAGTGTCCCGAGGTATTTGTACAGCTGGACTGATTCTACAGCTAGACCGTTGATGGACAGGGGAGCGGTGGTTGCATGGGACTTCCTAAAATCAATGATCATTTCCTTGGTTTTGTCGACGTTAATGGTCAGGAAAGACGATTTGCACCCCCAGGTTTGTTGTGTATAGGACATTGTTTGTCTGGCTCGTTTTCTTCACAGCTGTGCCAGCCTGAGGTGCACTAACTGCAGAAGAGATATCAGTTTTCCTAACAGTCACAGCTGATTTCGGGAAATATTTTGGTGTTTTTTTAAACTTTGCTTGACTGGGGGTAAAGGACAGGTTAAATGCAAAACTTGGGTCATTGCGAGTCTTAGCCTGGGAACATACAAATTCAACAAAAAAGCTGAATGGTGGGAAAGGGACCTGATAATCCTCCTTATATCTGGAACCTTGTGTGATCCAGCATTCCCGCAGTTGGAAGGGAAGCTTCTCCACTATAGGATTCACACCTCTAGCCGTGTCCAGATACATGAGTCCCGGCAAGAATCCCTCAGCCTTTGCAGCTTCTAGCTCTTTTAACAAGTCACTTAAATCTCTGAGCTTGTGTGTGTCCTTGTTAGAGATAACTGGAAAGGTGTCTAATTTTTTCATCAGTGCACTTTCGATCACCTCTGGGCTTCCGTATGTTTCCTCCAATCGCTCCCATACCATTACAACACCTGCACGTGGATTATTTACATGTACTGACCTTATCCGCTTGGCTTGAGCTGATGACTCGGGCCCGAGCCATTTGACCAGTAGGTTGAGCTCTTCCTGCTCTGATAGGTGTAAGTCTTTTATGGCTGCAAGGAACGATGCTTTCCATGCCCAGTAATTTTCTGGACAGTCATCGAAGGCAAGGAGCCCTGAGCTCACCATCTCTCTTCTCATAAGATACTGGGCTAAGTCAGGGGTCTGAGTGGTTGAAGGTGAGTGTTTGTTATAATGGGCAGGGTGAGAGACTGGAGGTGCAGCTGCTTTGTGTTTCTTTTCATTATCAGGAGTCACAGGTGAATATTCATGCTTAGGCAAAAACACCTTTGGGGCAGGATCATAACGTTCACCAGTAGGCTTGTTATGTGGTTCCTCTTTAAGGGACTGATACAGTGACTCTTGTGCCTTATTGCTAGAGGGTCGTGTTTCCTCTGTTTCATGATGCAGGACTGGTGACAGTGGCATAGCATCCTGAAGCATTTGTGGAGTGTGTGTTTCAAATTGCTGAGTTGCTATGCTCTACATAGTCTTTAGTGCGTTTTATTGGATCTTCAAGCGCTAAATCCTGTAACTCACCAACAACGTCTTTTCCCTCATATTCTGCTGCTGCTGCTTCGAAAATTGCTGCCTCTCTTGACGCCGCAGTAGCTTCTTTCTCTTGTCTTAACTCATAAAGAGATGCCTCTATTGAAGACTTTTCTTTCATCATGGCTGCCTCCTTTTCTGCAAAGGATACCTTTATTTTTTGCTGCTTCGGCCTTAGCTCTGGCTCTTGTTGCAGCAGCACCGACAGATGTCCGACTTGAAGCTTTGGAGGACTTGTATGAAGCTGAAGCCCGAGACCTCATCTCCAGCTGAGACCGACGTTCCTTGTGGTCGCTCATCTTGTTGTGTTTCTGCGTGCTGTTCACAGTCGTTCGATTGCCTTTTTCCACTGAGTGGTCATCATTTTACTATTCTGTCCTGGATAACACGTCAGGTGTAGACAGATAGCGAACAACAGAAGACTTCTTAGACTTAATTCCAGGTTGAAAGTTTACTGAAATCTTGCTTGTTTTGTTGTAAAACTGCAACACAACGAAATATATAGAATGTTACAGTCAAATAAAATTAAATACATGCAACAATACTGGTCACACTTGTCTCTTCTCCCTTTATCAGGTTACGCATCAGCCTATTAACTAACACAACATTAACCAAGCAAACACATCTCCCTCTCTTACAGGATACTCTCACAGGTAAACGACAGCATAAACACAGCAAACAGTTCCCATGTTGCACACATAAACACCACACAAATTGCGAATGAGGCTCAACAATGAGCTCAATCTGCTGTGTCACTAGCTACGGCCTGTTAGCATTAACATAAACTCGTAAGCATTGTTTATCAACTAGAAAAAATACAAATGAATTATTTTTAACTTAAATGTGCTTTTAACAACCTTAAACTTAACTTAGATGAGCTTACAATCAACTGTACTTACTGATGGATCTACTCCAAGGTTCTGACAACAACACTGCGATGGAGCACAGTCTGCATGTGTCGTGTAGGCCGTTTCTCAAGTCAGTCAAGTATCATTTTCTGATCAACCTCTTACCCTTTATTTATCAATGTACTGTTGTGTTTATGTTTTATATTGTAACTTTTGCTTGCTGCCTTTTTGGCCAAAGCTCCCTTATAATAAGATTCACCTGATTAAAATCGTACAGAAATGGCCATTTCTCTGTCTCCTCTGCCTTCTTTACCTGAGTGAGAGCGCGACTTTACACAAGTAAAGAAAACAAATTTGAATGAACATTATGTTTGAGGCAGGACACTGAGTGTTTTGAAGGAATTTGAGTGGATGTTGTCCAGCTCGTGGCTCGCTCGGTAGCAGTTTGATTGGCTGATGTTTAGACCCATAGCAGAATAAAATCATTTTTCCATTTCTGTACGACTTTAAATAAAGGATAAATAAAATAAAATAAACCTTATTGATGCCCTCTGAATTGAGAAACACATCTAGGGATTAAATCTGTTTCTCACTTGGTTGTGTGTTTGCCAGAGAAATATTGTGTAAATGGCCGATCTAAATGGTCAGAATGATGCGTGATAATATTTCTTTGTTAGTTAATAATTTTTTTTTAGCCAATGATTGTCAATTTGTTTGATAGCAATGTTTGTTGTTTGGTTTTGACACAGTAATGGTCTTATTTTTTGGTTTAGATTAAATAAAAAGGGCTTAAAATTCATTAAATTTGTAATTAAAAAATGAGCTGATACCTTGTCTATTTGACATGGTACACTTAACACTTGCACACCGACCATTTCTCCATTATCTGTTCAGATTACCTGCCTGGCATTAGTCGGAGGGACCAACTCAGACATGATGATCCGGCGAATGCTATCCTCTACCATGACAAACAGTCTAGCCTGCCTCTTCAACTGGGCGGGAAAAGGACAGAAGAGGGCCTTCAAAGACACACTACTGCAGGACTGCATGTTTGGTGAGCCTACATCTTAACTAACAAATACTGAAGTTCATTTATATGTATTTTTAATTTGATTAGCATAATTAATCAAGATTGGATGCATTTTCTTGACCATGAAATGAAACATAATCTACATAGATAAATGAGTCAATCCACGGTGAGGGAGATGCATCCTCCATTATTAAGGCGGAGTGAAAGTCTAGTACAGTAAAAACTACACTGCCTCTCTCTCTCTCTCTCTCAAATAGATAGATAGATGGATGGTCACACACCTTTATAACAAGTCTTTTTTTTTTTTTGTAGCGGCTGTTCGTCAGTTTGACCGCAAGTTGCTGGAATTCCCATACAGCGAGACTGTGAAGAAGTGGCTACGCTATGCACCAGAGAGGAGTGGCGGAGTACCAAGGAAAGAAAATAATTAGTTGTTTACCTGTCTGTTTTGTTCATGTTGAACTGGATCCTATTGTTCCAGGATTACCTGTTGAGCTGCAGTGAAAGTACAGTAACACAATGAGGGACTATAAAACCTGTTGGAACCTTGACAAATATTTGGCTTATTTAGCCCATGTCAATTTTTATTTTGCCACTGGACTATTGCTTTCATCTGTTTTGTTTGAAATTGTGAGAAATGGTAGAGCGCCCAGTATTTGTATTATAGTATTTGTAGCTGTTTGTTGAGGCAGCAAAATGGCATTGAAATTAGTTTTAAATAAATAGTAATAAATAGAACGGTCTCTTCTTTTTGTTCATAGAGAATGCATTAAGGCAGTGGTTCTCAACCTGATGTTCAGCACGCCAAATGTGGCCGCAGAGAGGTGACAGTTCCAAGTGTGGGGTCCCCCAAAAAATGTCCTGATATAAAAAGGTTGAGAACCACTGCAGTAAATCATACTTAAGGGCCCATTTCAGCACATTTCAACCTTCATCTGTATGTTTTTAATATACCTCATTCATGCCAAAACACTTTACTTTTTTGGTTGTTAGTTCTGTAGGGGTTGCTCTAAACTTGTCTACCAGTGAAATCAAGCTCATTAATTCTAATAACTGCCATATGTTTGAATGGCATTCATGTCACTGGTACACAGGTTTTGAGCAACCTCTGCATAACTATATAACACCCAAAAGAGTAAAGTGATTATTTTGGCCTTGCATGAAGCATATTTAAAACCTACAGATGAAGTTTGAAAAGTGCTGTAATGGCCCTTTAATTAGTAACATTGTTGCAATGTAGAATCAATGTAATTTCAATGCATTTATAATTGAATCAATGTTGATTCTATGTTCAGATTTGATTGACAATTCTACAATGTTTCAATGTTGAAAATGATGTAGTTGAATAAATATTGAATCGATGTTGAGACTGATTGACAATTCAACATTATTTCAATGTTGATCATAACGAGCGCTTTCAATGTTACTTTCAATGTCTAACATCAATGTTGATTCAATTTTAAGCCATGACCATGTCTCAATGTTGACACAATGGATTTTTGCTTTCTGGGGTATCTGTAAATCATTAATAATACATTAATTAATAATGAATTAGGTAACAAAAGTAACTGTTCATAATATGTTTGTAATACATGATAAAGAACTTATGTGTTAACAAATATAAACTAAGTGGTTTATTGTTGGTAAACAGAGAAAAATCCCAGTCATTTAAACAATTTTCATTAAACCTTTATAAATACGTGTAATTGCAAATTAAACCAGTTAAACTCCTTGAATGAACTGTGCCTCACTTATAAACATGATTCATGGATTAAATTCAGTATTAGAGTATTAGTATTAGTAAATCATTAGTAGATGTATGGAGAAATAGTATACTGCACATTTATAAATCTGAGCAGAACGACGAGCAAAAGGTTAACAATGACATGAAAAAAGATGAAAGAGCAAAAAAGAAAGATGAGATGAAAGAGGAAAAGATTAAAAATGAGATGAAAAACCAAAAGATGAAAGATGAAATGAAAGACAAAAAAAATGAAAGAAAAGATGAAAGACCAAAAGGTGAACGATGACATGAAAGAGACAAAGATGAAAGAATAAATGATTTAAGATGAGATGAAAGAAAAAGATAAAAGACAAAATTTAAGGGCAAAAGATGAAAGAGAAATATAATAGATTAGATGAAAGACCAAACAATGACAGACAAGATGAAAGACCGAAAGATGAAATATGAGATAAAAAACCTAAAGATGAAAGATGAGATGAAAGAGCAAAAGAATAAAGATGAGCTGAAAAACCAAAAGATGAAAGAAAAGATGAAAGACCAAAAGGTGAACGATGACATGACAGATGAAAAGATGAATGAGACAAAGATGAAAGAAGAAAAGATGAAAGAATAAATGATTTAAGATGAGATGAAAGAGCAAAAGATTAAAGATGAAATGAAAGACCAAAGGATTAAAGAAAAGATGAAAGAACAAAAGGTGAACGATGACATGACAGATGAAAAGATGCATGAGACAAAGATGAAAGACAGGATTAAAGAACAAAAGATGAATGAATAAATGATTTAAGAGGAGATGAAAGACCAAAAGATAAAAGATTAGATAAAAGACCAAAAGGTGAATGATGACATGAAAGATGAAAGGATGAAAGACACAAAGATGAAAGACAAGATGAAAAAACAAAAGTTGAAAGATGAGATAAAAGATGAAAAATGAGATGAAAGAGCAAAAAGATGAAGGAATAAAAGATTTGAGAGGAGATGAAAGACTAAAAGGTGAGATGAAAGACCTAAAGATGAAAGACAAGACCAAAGAAAAGATGAAAGATGAGATGAAAGAGGGAAAGCTGAAAAAAGATGAAAGAGCACAAGATGAAAAAGAAAATGAAAGACCAAAAGATATGAGACAAGGTGAAAGAAAGAAGATGAAAGATGAGTTGAAAGACCAAAGTTAAAGACGAGATGAAAGAACAAAAGATCAAAGACCAAAAGATGAAAGATCAGCTGAAAAACCAAAAGTTGAAAGATGAGATAAAAGATCAAAGATGAAATGAAAGACCAAAAGATTGAAAGATAAGAAGAAAGACCAAAAGATGAAAAGAAAAGATGAGCTTTGATTGTGGACCAGGACGTCCGTCTCCTCTCTCTGTGAGGACAGGACAGGTGGACACCCACAGAAGAGACAGAGGATGCTGAGACCAGGAGACCAACAGAGGCTGGATACACCAGGAAGTCAGAAGAAATGAAAACAAAGCAAAGCTGGACTTGGTGTAGAAGATCTTATTGAGCAGAGCTGATATGGAGGAGTGATGCAGCTGACGGTCACATGATGCTGCCTTTGACAGCTGTGTTGAACATCTGGTTGGAGAACGACTGGTACCTCTGGAGAAAAGAAATGTCACAGTTCTAAGTTTATTGAAAATCAAACCTGTGAATGTTAGTTTCAGGTATGTGACACCATCCTGGTCATGCTGAGGAGCTCTTCACCTTCACTCAGCATCTCATCAGTGCAACGCTGCTGCATGGACAGATGTTTCCTCAACACAGCGTCAGCTTTCCTGAAGCAGCGCTGGACACCACTGTGGAGGCTGATCTGATGCTGGACGAGGCCGAGCTCACGACAGACCTGTTCCTCATCCATGGCAACAGTGGATTTAAAGCTTGTAGCTGAGCAGAGCCTCGGTACCGGTTCTTCATGGAGAACAACCTTCAGAGCACCTTCTCAGAGACCGTCAGCCTCCTCAACGTCCTCATGACGACATCCATGACAGCAGCTGAATCTGAGAGGTGCTTCTCCAGGCTGAAGAGGATCAAGACTTCCCTGAGAAGCTCCATGATGGAGGATGGTCTCAGTGGTCTGGCTGTGGTCTCCATGGAGAATAAACCTGTCAGGAACATCCCTGACTTTAATTAAAGGCTCATTGAGAGGTTTTCCATGCAGAAGGAGACATTCCTCTACAGATGAACAGAGGAACATAATCTTGACTTGTACGTCGTTAACTTCAACCATTTTTGACTTCTCTGTTTAGCACAGTTCATATTTCAAAATATATTTAATCTGATTTGTGTTAAATGTTTTTATTGCAAATACAATGCTGGTATTGTGACTATCCAGAATTTTCCTTTGTGTTTTAGTTCATTTAGATGTTCGCTGCTCAGTGTTTCTGTGTTATTTCATGATGAATAAAATTATTGTGAATGTGAGACCTTTTAGGTGGAAATATCTCACTTTCCTTTTTCCACATGAACTCATTTTAAAAGGTCTAACAGTCTCTGGATGTGGCTCAGCTCCACCTGAAAACTATCTAAGCAGCTGCCACTGCTGAGAATACAGAAACACAGATCAGTTCTTTTATATCAAGGTAAGGAATAACTAAAGAAGAAATCTGTACCTTTTAACATGCAGGGATGACTATCAATGAAGCCTTTAGGGAGCTAAAAATCCCAGACAACGTCGGCATTCAAGATGTTTCCACATTTCCAATCAGAGTTCATCACCACAGCTTAACATGAATGATCATCACCCTGACTGCAGTGAGGCTGTCGTGTCTAGATCTTTACAACATCAGGATTTTTCCACACATCTTTCCAGAATCATACTTTTGGAGCTTCTATCAAAACTGTTCAAGGAAAACCAAAAGCACATGACACTGATGGACACAAAGGCGTTCTGGAGTTTCTCTCTCACTTTATTTTGGACACAATTGTAGAAGCACATTTTGATTTTGAACAAAAGCCTAAAAGAGACCAAAAACCTTCTGAGGCTCCTGAAAAACAACTCATCGACGTCTTTGGCTCACTGGAAACTCTGCTGGAGGCAGTGACACATTCAGAGGAGGCTGTTTTGGATCAAGCCTTGGAAAGTATTTCTCAAATAGCCATAAACACCTTTTGTGAACGTTCCTGTAATGGACCGGTAGTTTGTCCAGGGCACACACTTGTCTGATGAGTTCCACGCAGACCCCCCCGACCCTGAACAGGAAGAAGCAGGGATACATGGATGGATGCAACATTTGCATGGCTTTTCCTCCCAAAGTCTGGAAATATTCAGCTAAACCTTTGTTTTTCAATGTGACATCAATCCAAACAGTGAACCAGGGATACAGAATGACATCAGCAGGTCATCGGTATCTGCTGATTTAAAAAAAAAAAAACCTTCAAAATGAAGAATCAGCAGTGGCAGAAAACACTGATAAGGGGGGAAAATAGGAGAGCCCTCGTGTCCAGAAGGAACACATGCAGCCGGGTACGTTCAAGATTCATGGTCGAAATGGCGATTGAACTGCCAGGCTCCTCTGTTCATCGAGGACGCTGAAGATGTTTACATATTTGGATTTATGATCACGGGATTCCTGCTGTTTGGAGTTGGCGGATACCTGATGTATCGGAAAATTAAGCGCACGGATGCTGCTATTCCAGACCTGTTGTCCGTGTGCGTGGCTGTGAGCCGTGCTGTGAGTGCCGAGACTGTTAAGATAGATGAGATGAATCGGAAACTGGACGTGATTCACACCGTGAGCCACCGACAACTGACGATGCATGAACTGATGGGGAGAATTGATAACAACGTGGGTAGACTACATGCACAGCTTAAGGAGAACTGACACGAATAATTCGGACTTTTGGATGATTCCCACGAGAGTAACCAGCAATAGGACTCAAGGCAGGCAAAAATTCATTGTCAGCCTGACCGAAAACAATCTCTCTTATCTGAATCTGGCTCCCCCGAGCGGCCTTCACTCAAGGCCGAAACTGAAAAGAACCCTCCAAGGTCCTCGCTGGATCCTGATGTTCTCCCCCCACGTGGAGCGGACTGATTGCGCTGCGCGCCACCGGGTGCGCGCACACAGGCCACTTGGCTGGGACTTTTTTCCTGACCCATATGATGTCTTCGTAATAAGTTTGTTATGCTTGTGCTGAGGTTTTTTTTGTGAATCCCACAACATGTGCCCCCCCCCCCCCCATCCCCTATGTGATCATATTTTTCTTCTGCTAAAAGTGCCCTGGCCGGAGGGTGGTGTACTTGGGCATCTATAGGCACTTGTGGGTGCTTGTGGGTGCTCGAGTGTATTGCCCTCTGACAACGGTAGAAGCGCTATTATAGCTGCTGATCCAAGCACCGTTGACTCCTGTCCATATGTTGTTGTTGTTTCTGTATGTTTCTTTTGGACGGTGTACTGGGAAGACAAATTTCACTGTGTTGGGACGCTGGCTCAGTGACGATAATAAATCTGATTCTGATGGTGTTTGGATGGAGCTCTACAGTCTTTTTCAATTGTGCATCATTTTATTCCTGGAAAACTCCTCATTTTATTATCTTGTTCTTCAATCTGTTTAAACCAAAAGATATAAAAGCAATGTTGTAAGAATTTTACTGTCAAAGAAATCTATAAAGCAATAGATAAAGTTCCATATTTAAGTATTAATCTACATGTTGAACAATGTTTCCAGTCAGTTAAACAGAGTTAAATCATATTGGTTTGGTTTTCCAGGCTTTAGGATAAAACACCTGCCTATACAGATCTACATGCTTTCTTTTTTAATCCACAGCTCCACTGCAGAGCATGTTGTCTTATTTTTTTGCACACAAAGGTGCAGAAGAGCAGGAGAGAAAGGACAAGCTGCAGCTAATATTGAAGGTTGCAGCAGCACCACCAGCTGCAAGGCAGCTAACAAGCTTTCCTGGATCTGCTTTGCAGATATCAACTGTTTTTTTTTTTCAATTGTAAAAAGCCTGTTGGATGTTTGTGAGCGAGTCTTCATCAGCAGCTGTCAGACTTGTTCCCCCATCCCTCCTGGTCACCAGCAGATAGTCCCCCCAACATCTGTCACATCCATTCAGAAACATGGTGGGGGGGGGGGGGCAGCAGCTAGTCATGGAAGCAGTTTTGGCAGCTGTGATGATCAACTATTGCTCCTCCAAGAAGATGGATCTGTCAGAGAAGAGAAAAAATGATTTATTATACTACAGTTATTTTCCTGCTTTCATTCTTTTACACGCCAACAGTGTCGACACTGTAAGATGCTGATGTTACTGAAAATAAAAACCAGTCTTCACTGATACGTGCTGACTCTGACGGCTCTCATCAGCTACGTTTACTTCATCAAACCTTCGGCTGAGGAAAGTCTTTAAACTCATCAGCCTTCAGTGAAACATCAGAACTAGAAAAGCACTCGGAGAGCGCAGACCTCCATGTCGAGTGAGGCAGAGAGAATGTCTATTGGAGAGATTTTCTAAGGCTGAGCTACAAAGGAGAGAAAATATCGCATCTGAGTGATTGCAGAATGCAAATTATGATCTGATTATGTTTACAGTATAGTAGAGTAACAGAAATGTAATGATTATTGTGACTAGTGATTTCTAATCAATAATGGTAAGAACTATGGTAAAATTTAGTAATGCAGAAAATCAGTAAGAAATGGTAATACTGATCATTCCAATACAGGGGGAGTGAGCCGCGGATAATCCTAAGGAGGGGGTGTCAAGTGAGGCATGGATTTTTGGGATCATCTCGGCTATTAGATTTATGGAATACTCTTGAAGGGTGAACTATTCAGAAGAGAAATGTGATTAAATTGTGAATGATCATTTTCAGTGTGACTGAATGCTGGAGTATTGTTGTCTGTACTGTTGGGGAATGTAAACATCCATCCATCCATCCATCCATTATCTATACCCGTTTCATCCTCTGAAGGGTCTAGGGGATCTGCTGGAGCCAATCCCAGCCATCTACGGGCAAAAGGAATGTAAACAAAGTGAAATAAGCAGTGTCTGTGTACCGCGTTGGATATGTAAACAACGGCTGTCGGGCTCCTGTAAATGAAGAAGATGACAGGAAAGTTGGATGACATGTATTGGTTTAGTAAGGTATTAAAACCAATAAAAATATTTCTCTAATAACAAACCTAGAATGGATTTGGGAAAGCATAAATTTGGGTTGTTAATTAAGTAACATTTCTTTTGAAGAGAAAAGTTAACCTGGTTGGTAAAACAAATTCTATGTGCCACAAGCTTATCAAATGCCAGCGACCTTGACAGCCCCGGCCGTAGGGAAGGCGTATCATGTGAAGTTGTTAAAATAATGAATTCTCTCCTACATACACACAGTTGGGTAGCCGCTGTTAGCACATGACAGCAAGAGAGAGAGCCAGGGGCAAGTAGCCTTGAGGCTTCATGCAGACAGCGTTTGGTTATGTAAGACTCTGTTGAACGTGGATCAATCAGAACAATACTATGTAAAAGTGATTACGCATGCCACTGGAAAACCAATCGAGAATGTTATGTAAATATGATTATGCACGCTCTACTGTATAAAATCAATCAGGACGTGTGAATCCTGAACAAACAAGGACTTTGGGGGCTGGAGCAAGTCAGGCGTGGCCAGCCAAGAGGCATAAAAGCTGAGGTTTCAAGAGAAATAGGGTTCATTCCTTGGAGTGTCTTAAGATAGGAGGACTGGCTGGGACCGAGAGCTAACCACCAAAATCCCTTGATGGTGGCATCAAGGGATTTTACTAAGGATTTATTCTTCAAGACAAGAAGAGAGAAAGAAGATGCTTAAAACAGATTAACCATTACTTTTCATTCTTGAAGGATATATTTGGAGCTTTTCGGATTTTCCCTAGCTCACTGCTGGAGAGGAGGAGGAGCCGGATACCAGAAGTTCCAGGAGCACCCACCCTGACCTTGGAAGGACCGTGCCTCGACTTCTTGCCTCAGCAGCCTCGGAAAGCGCAAACTGGCCATTTGCCTACCCTAACCATCCTTGGATCAATGCAGCTGAATCCATTCAAATGAATGAAATTGGAATTACAAGCTACAGTACTCCCAACCAGCCTGGATTCCATAAAAATAATTGGGATTTCAAGCCATGGCCTGGATTAACCCAGAGGAATGGAGTTGCCAGCCATAGCTTTATTGTGAAGTAGAATTAGTTTTCCAATGTTCAATGTTTAATCAATGGTTAATCAATGAAATGCTGTTGCTTAACCCTGCTAACCTGTTTAATAAATTTAAAATTAACACAAGACATTGTGGTTGATATTGAATCTGTCCCCACAAGTGTACAGATTTGGGTGTGCCTCTGCATTAACAACACAGGTTCTGATTACTCTTCTGGATACTCTTGCCCAACATTGTCACAGACCCTTGGGGCTATTATCCAAGCCACTAGACCAAGCCGGTAACATGAGCCCCGATCATGAGGGGGGAGTTGCAGTTAACGAATGTGGCTGATAACAGTACCTAAAGCCAGGCTATTCCTTTTAGGGTAGTTATCAGAGTAGGCAGGGTAGACATTTGGATGGATTGATGCAGTGAGAGCTAGGCAAGTCTCCCCGCCACCAGCTTAAACAAAGTTGAGAAAATCTAGTGAGGTAAACCCCCCTAGACCGCAACTTCGGACCCTTTAAACGGAGAGCTGGTCCCAGTGACAGACTCTGCTGGTCAGAGCCTGGACCGCACCTGGGGGATCTAACATCTGCCAAGCGCAACAATTATCACAAATTTGAAAGTGATCCAGGATTTCTTTCAGATCACACCCAAAATTAAATCAGTTCTTCATTTTCACATTTCTGACAACTCCTGAACATTTCATCAAAATCCATCCATAACTTTCTTGAATTTCCCCCTTGGGGGATCAATAAAGCATATTTGATTTGATTTGATTTGATTATTTTGAACACGGACAAACAGACAGATAGATAAACACCAGCAAATTCATTGTTACCTCCTTGGCGGAGGTAACAATGAAGATTCCTCAAAGCAGACATCCATGCTCAACACTAGGTGGCAGCACTTTACTGATGTACATGTGCACTTTCCTCTATGTTCCAGTGAAAGCATGAAGAGAGCCGTCTCAAGGCAAGTTAGATGATGGACATAACTGTCATTAATTTAGTCTTGTGCCATATTCTTTTTGATGCTCAGTGGTTGCAGGTTAAATGTGTGTTTCCAAACTGCCAGTTCAGAGAGTTTGCTGAAATGATATTCAGTTTTCATGGAGTTATTTCATGTTGCCCTTTGCTTCTTTGGAGAGTGAAACTAGTGCAGCAGCTTTGTGTCTGTTAGTTCACTGCCTCTGACCTCTCTGGCTGACCTGTGTTTGAGTTTTCCTTCAGAGTCCAGATGTCACTGCAGAGTAAACATCTGTCCCCCGTGGCCTTCCTGTTGTCCATGGAGATGAGAATTCAGACTTCTTCAATGTGGCTGAAAGACAGCGGGGCAGGATGTTGAGGGCTGAAGCTCACATGTAATTCAGGCTCTGCTTCCATCATCTCAACAGGGAGAAGATGAGCACTGACAGCTACACCAGTGCTGATCCTGTCTACTTTGTCTGGAATAACTGGAGGAAGCCACGGGAAAGACTGTAAAGACATGAATCTGGCCTGGATGAGTGACAGCGCTGCCACCTCACACCTCCTGTTCTGTGGTACTCAGGCAGTGTCATACCTGAACGCGTTCATTGAACGAAAGTTCACGAACTAATTCATATTTTGTGTGAACGTGAACTGAACGTGCTCTCTTTCTCCTTGACAAGCGTCGACTGTGAACGAGTTCATTTGGTCAACTGTGAACGACGCTCTTTCAAAGTTCACGCACGGTCAAAACCGTTCCAGGTCTCCAGCGAACCCCATTTAAAATCCACCACAAACGAGCCTGATATGTATCTGAGGAAATCAATCAAACATGGCAACACGGCTGTCACTGCTGTCACGCTAACAATTACGTCATCAAACGTTTAAAACGATCATGAAGGAAGATAAAGGCTGCACTCGAACCATATTGAAATAGGGGAAAAAAACATTTGCACCTTAAAGACCTGTTTATGTCTTATAATAAAGACTATTTGGTAGCAGGTTTTTCCTCATATTTTTAACATACTGTAAGTTAACACAGTTAAGTGTTATTCTTCAGTCATCTTAACTTAATATGACAAGTGTCACCTTATTTGTTGACCCCTTACATTAATATCAGAACACAGCTTCTAGTCCTGTCTGGTGATCAGAGTTGTGATCAAAGGTTTGGGTGGACTGCGTATATTTTTCACATTTCAAATTGGGCCTTGGTATTCTGAAGTTTGGCTGCTGTAGAGAGAAGCTTAAAGGGAAATTACAGTTTACATGGGCTGTCCCTTCAAGGCTAATGTGAACCCTGGTTGGATAGTTTTTCAACAGATAAAATGGATAAAATAATTGCTGTTTGTGGTGTTGTAGTATATGGGCAGTGGTAATTATTTTGACAAATAATTGCTTGCAGCAACATTAAAAAAGAATACAAAAAAATAACCAAAAATGAACTATTTAGTTCATTTTTAGAACTGGTGAACTGAACTAGTTCATTTTAATTTCTGTGAACTATGAACTGAACTAGTTTGTGTAGAAAGTGAACTTGCCCAACACTGTACTCAGGTTGTCTCCATCACATATTCAGCAACAACATATTTTCCTTTGGGGATTAAAAAGAACCCTAATTCATCCCTCAATGGAGAAGTTACATTACGCTGTTGCAACAGCAAAGTACAGAAGAGCAGCAGGGGAGTAGGAATGTGAAAAATGAGCAAAAAATATCTAAGATCAATAAAACTATTAAAAGTCCAGTGAGTATTCATGTTGATCTAAGTGTCTAAAATGTACTTTAATCAGAGTAAGTTGAACAGAATCAACCTCAGTGGTCTCTACTGTGGTCATGTTCAGTTTCTGGACATCAGTAATATCGGGTAAAGTGAGTCCAGGATGTTCCTCTGGTGATGGTTCTCATCATCATCCAGACCTGCAGATGGATGATGGACATGTGTTCAGGTCTAACAGAGTTCATTATGGATCCTGACAGGAGGAAGGACCTGCTGGATCTCTCCTTCACAGTGAGGGTGGACCAGTCAGTCACACCAGTAGACCACACAGTACAGGACGTCTGATGCCACCACAGAGTCAGAGAAGGTCCTCAGAAGTTCCCCTTTCACTCCAACAGACCATAATCTCCTCAGGAGGTAGCGCCTGCTCTGGACCTTCCTGTACAGTGCGTCCAGTGTTGTGAGTCCAGTCCAGCTTATTATTCAGGTGAACACCAGGTACTTATGAGTCCACTCTCCCTGATCCGTTCCCTGGATGCTCACTGGTGAGGGGGCAGTAGACTGGTGTCTGAGGAAGTCCACCACCATCTCCTTGGTCTTGATCATGAGGTGGTTTAGCTGACAACAGTCCATTAAGTCCTGCATCAGTCTTCTGTACTCTCCGTTGTCATCACCAGTGATGAGGTCAATGATCTCAGAGCCGTCTGAGAACTTTCCAGAACGCCGCTGTCCTTGTTGTGTCTGAAATCCACAGTGGAGAGGGTGAAGAGGAAGGGGGGCCAGGACGGTCCCCTGTGGGACACCCACACTGCAGGTCAGGAGGTCAGACACCTGGTCCCGGGCTCTCACACACTGGGGCTGGTTGTGAGGTAGTCCAGAATCCACTCCTCCAGGTCAAAGGCCACACCAGCCCTCTCCAGCTTGTCCCTCAAAAGCAGCGTCCACCGAGGTTCAACGGCTGGAAGTGTGAACCAGTCAAACTGCAGCTGGTACCATTTCAGAGCATGTGGTTCACTCGTGAAATTTCACTGGTGGTTTATTCGTATGACATCAGAAGAACTCCCAATCATTTGGATTTATTTGCACCTTTTTTAACAATTATGAGTTGGTCCTTCTGGCTCCAGATTCTCTGAAGATGAAACTCTCTTAGATACATTATGGCAGCCGAGTTAAGATAAATGCAAGAGCCTTTTCTGTGCTAATTCAGTCAAACCTCGATGTCTGGCAGTGAGAGTTAGATAAATGGGTGCAGGGAAATGATGAGAAAGGAAAAAATATGAGGGAGCCAAAGAAAACAACAGACCCAGAAGAAAGGATGGAGACGATAAAGAAAGAATGACAGATGGAGGCAGGCAGGTGAGCAGGTGGGAAAATCAAGGACACATTTATCAGGCAACAGGTGATGTTCTACAATTAATCTATCAAATGTTTGTATCAATCATGATGAAGGAATAAAAACAGTGCTGCACTGTTGTACAGAAAAACAAAATCATTGCACTGTTTTCTGAAACCAGATTTTTAAGGGACGTTCATTTATTTCACTGAGGAGGGTCAAACCCTCAACCGACCTGACACCTTTCAGGTATCCAGAAAACAAAACCGGGCATTAATTTCTACTTCCTGAAAAGGTTGCTGTTTGCACCAGATAAGGCCCCACGTACACGAGCACAAGCTGTGCTGCAGAGAGACAGGAAATGTCTTTCTCTGGAGTCGGCGGGCAGACATATATCCAGCTGTTGGGATGTTGTGACCGACTGTGACAAAGCCAGGTACAGCTGCAAAACGTGGTTGTAGAAGCTTTATGGGGCAACGGCCTCGCTGTCAGCTCTAATGTGAAACTGTAGAACAACATCCAAAGAGGAAATGGTTCAGAGAGCCGAAGGCATAAGTCTGCTGACTGTGGTGATTTTACATGCAGGTGTGAAATCTAGCAGCAGTATAGATGGCTGAGCCATCGCCTCCCCGTACGGAGACAACTGTGAGCAAATAAAGGACGAAATATGATGCAGAACTAGTAACAAGTCTCCCAGACTCAAAGGTAGACCAGAGACTAAAGAAAGCCTCTCTGTGAAGGTATTTCTAAAAGGTGCTGTTGACATTACACTTTACCAGATGTTGGTGGAAAGACATCAAACCACAGATGTCCAGAAATTAATTAGTGTCATGTGAAATTAGTGAAATGACACAGGGAAAAAACACTGAACAAAGGAAGAGATTGAGATGCATGGAAAGCCAAGACACCAGCTGAAAACATGAAGTAATTAGAAAGCAACCTTCCCCTTGACGGTGCAAATTAACATCAGCTGGTTCAGTCCCAGCTGATACAACAGGTGTCTCATTACCAAGGTGTCACACAAGAAACATCTCATGATGAGTGAAACCAAAGAGCTATCTCAAGAGCTTCACAGCCTCTTTGATTCAGAACGTTACACAAAGTTTATGGACATCTATGCTTTCATTCTGGCTGTTCCCTGTTTGGCTTCGGCACAACAGAACGATCCACATGAATGGTTTGGGTCAAGTTTCTCATCAGATGCCCTTCCTGATGCTACCTGAACCCAGGAACCCCCACATAGGGCCTGATTTACTAAAGGTTTGCGTGCGTAAAAACGTGTGCAAACTTGACACCACCCGCAAACCAATGTGCAAGCTGATCTGCTAACAGCGTGCAAAGAGGACTGCGCCTCTCAAATGAGCAAAATAGCACACGCTGTTCATTTAGTACTTTTGCCCTGATGAATAATCAATATGGGGCGTACCCGCCAGAAAGTGCTAAATACTGGGAGGGGAAAATGCAAATAGGTTCATTTACCACACGCAATGAGATTTACCAACCCTGAAAGTAATTGCGGGGATTGTGATTGCGTCTGTATTTAATACGTTTGAAAGGAAGGTGCTAATCTGCCCAGCATTACGCACCGATGGCTGCTGTTATTGTGGCAAGGAGGCGACATCGCCAAAATCAAAGACTACGCAGAGAGAGAGTCTTTCGGACTCGTGTAAATTTGTTTGGAATGAATGAAAACCAGATAGTTGAAACTTAAGGGCTGATTTGGAGCCGGTCACAAGCACATGCAAAAGGAGAAATATTTTATTTGAATGTTAAATCGAGTATTATTCAGCAAAAGGTTGCCACAGGAGGCACATTCATTTTTTTATTTGTGATAATAAATAAATCACGTGTTTTCATGGAGAAAAAAGTGTTTCTTATTGTGCGCCTACCTTGTTCTGCAGTTGGCTCTAGCGTGTCATACCCCGTATCCCTGTTATCTGCTCCTCGCAGAAGGTGAGCTGCACCTGCTGCGCAATGCTGGTTAGAGGCATCTCCTCCGCAGGCATCTCTTCCGCAGGCCCTCCACCTGTCTTGTTTGCCGAAGTTTTATTAAAGGCCACTTTTTCTTTAGTTCTTCGCCTTATATCTTGCCACCTTCTTTTAACCTCATCTGCCGTTCTTTTTGTTTTACCAACTGCATTTATTCTATCGCAGATTTTCTCCCATATTGCATTTCTTTTGGTGATGTTTAAATTTCTTTGATGTAGTTCATGAATGTGTTTATTTGCCTCTTCCACTAATATCTCTAACTCCAACTCGTCAAATTTCATTTTGCGCTTGCGTCTATCCTGCTTTCCATCCAGACTCTCCATGGCGCAAACCGTAAGACACGCAACACCTCATTTAAATACTGCGGTTTGCACCCGTTATCAATTGCGCGAGCATTCTTAGTTGATCACCCGCAAAACACACAACAACAGCACGCGCAAACTTTTTCAGTGCACACGCAATTTAGTACTCTTTATTTAGGATCTTAGTAAATCAGGCCCTTAGTATGTAACAGCACTACCGCTAAGCCACTAGTGCTACTGTTTATCCACTAGTGCTACCGCTAAGCCACAAGCATCACAATTTAGCCACTAGCGCTACCACTAAGCCACTAGCACAACTATTCAGCTACTAGCGCTACTGCTAAGCCACAAGCACTACTTTTAGCCACTAGCACTACTGCTAAGCCACAAATACTACCATTTAGCCACTATCACTACCGCTAAGTCACTGGCGCTACTGTTAAGCCACTAGCACTACTGTTGAGCAACTAGCCCTACCGCTAAGCCACTTGCGCTGCTGTTGAGTCACTAGCACATTGGCTCTGAACCTGGGTTATCACTGGCTACAGGTGATCATGTTACAGTGCTTGGCCAATCTGTGCTGCAGGGAATTTGAATTTGAATCTGGTGTGATTTCTTTAATATTTTAATCCATACTAACTATGTCGCAGAAAAAAAGAAAGTGGTCAGGCGACTATGTACAATAGTAATAATAAATAATAAGTACTAATAATAAGTGAGGCATGTAATTCATGCATTTCATGCATTGTATTGGTTTGTTCTTTGAACACAGTCATGTTAGTGCACGGTTCACTTTGTGCACCAGTAAAACTTATAAAACTTATACCTATGTCTTGAATTTGAAAAAAAAAAAAAAAAACAGTTTTCAATTGCACATTCACCGAACCCTTCTTTATTAAAAAAAATTAAAAAAAAAGATTTTATATATATATATATATATATATAATATATATATTTTTTTTTAATAAAGAAGGGTTCGGTGAATGTGCAGATGAAACTGGTGGGATTCAGTACCTTCAACAAGGTTAAGAACCACTGCACTAGCACTACTGTTTAGCCACTGGCACTATCGCTAAGCCACTAGTACTACGGCTAAGCCACTAATGCTGTTTTTAGCCACTAGAGCTAACAAAAAGGCACTGGCATTACTCCTAAGCCACTAGTGTTACTGTTAAGCCACTAGTGCTACCGTTTAGCCACTGGCACTACCACTAAGGCACTAGTGCAAATGCTAAGCCACTTGTGCTACTGTTTTGCCACGAGAGGTACCGCTAAGCCACTTGCACTATTGCTAAGCCACTAGTACTACCACGAAGCCACTAGTGTTTATCCACTAGCCCCATCGCTAAGCCACTGGCATTACCTTTATGCCACTTGTGCTACCTCTAAGCCACTAGGAATACTACTAAGCCACTGGCACTACTGTTTAGCCACTAATGCTACTGCTAAGACACTGGTATTACTGTTTAGCCAGTAGCACTACCACTAAGCCACTGGCACTACTGTTTAGCCACTAGAACTACCACTAGGCTACAACCGCCACCGTAAAGCCACTAGTGCCACCGCTAAGCCACTAGCACTACTGCTAAGCCACTAGTGCTACCACTAAGCCACAAGTGCTACTTGTGGGACAGCTTTTAAGATATCTAAATAAATTATCTAAATAATTTAGTGGAAAAGGCCCTAAACAATGAACATGACTGATGTTGACGCTGACCTTTCTGTCTCCTCATCATCTTCAGATGGCTGCTTTATCCAGGTGAGCAGAGAGCTGCTCCCCTGGGCTGCCTGCTGTAGCTCCCTTTCTCTCTCCTTCTTAAGTCTGTCCCTTCTGGGCTGCTACAATTGGTAAATAAAAAGAGACTGACAGTATGAAGACTGATTGTTGACATGAGACTACTGTTGGGTATTGAGCCTGGGACTCATGTTATTATGTTTGGCCCTAGGAGACTACCGTAACCCCCCCCCCCCCCCCCCCGATGATCTCGGGGTTGATTTCCTGTATACTGTTCAGTCCAGTTTTGGCAGTAAACGTACGTAACCACACTCCTGTCTGTCTCCTCATTCTTAACATCAGTTAAGGTGGATATATAACAACTGGCGACGAGGATTCGTCTGATCTCACGTGCAGAAATCAGAGAGTTCGTTTTTATTAATAGACGTTTTGGTTGTTACTCGCGAAGTGGATTATTGCTGCCGACCAAATGGTCTCTCGTCCGACAACGGCGCGGGAGGTAATGCCGAAAGCTTTGCACTGCTGGTCCTGCCTGGAACCAACATCGACCGGGAAGGTTCATCGGGAGTGACTGCCACCTGAAAGACGAACGTAAGACAGCGCGTGCAACTCCTGTAATGGCTGGTGTATTGGGGAACATCGGCCCATTTGACGACACGGTGGAACAATGGAGCGCGTATACAGCGTGCTTTGAATTCTTCGTCTTGGCCAACGGAATCAGCACGGAGAAAAAGGTAGCCACGTTCTTAACCATGATGGGCGCAAAAACATTTAATCTGTTCCGAGCACTGGCACAGCCCAAGAAGCCAGGAGAGTTCACATATGACAATATTGTTAAAACTCTAAGTGAACATTTTTCACCTAAGCCCTTGATGATTGCTGAACGGTTCAGATTTTATAAACGTAATCAGGAGGAGGGAGAGACTGTGACTATGTTTGTTGCTGCGCTCAGGAAGTTAGCGGAGCACTGTGAATTTAAAGAGGACTCGCTTAATGATGCAATTCGTGTCTGTGGCACTGTCTGTGGCAGTGAGGCCACTCAGAGAAAACTGCTAACTGAAGACAAATTAACTCTGACCAGAGCAATTGAAATCAGCGTGTCAATGGAAATGGCTGCAAAAGAGGCACAGCAGCTGAGTGCAGCCACGGCTAAGGTGCTGAAGATAGCCAGTAGTGAGGACAGCTCAGCTACGAGGCCATGTTATCGCTGTGGCCAACAGGGCCATCTGGCAGAGTGCTGGTGTAAAGAACTGGAGTGCCACGCTTGTGGAAAAAGAGTCACATTGAAAAGGCCTGTCGTGGTAAGAAAAAGGGAACTCAGTCAATGCAGAAAACACTAATAAACACAAGAAAGCTGCAGCACATAAGAAAATGGTGCATGTGATGGAAAAAAAAATAGTGCCAGTGAATCCACTGATGACGAGTTGCCCCTTCACATTCTTTCGCTGGCTGGAGGGTCTGACAGCTACTGGACGACACCCTTGCTGGAGGGTAAACCAGTGCGGATAGAAATTGACATTGGGGCAGCAGTGTCACTGGTTTCAGAGACAGTGTATCAAGAACACTTACACCACCTACCAATCCAACCAGCACAAGTGGTGCTGAAGACATACACTGGGGAGACAGTGGCTGTCAAAGGCCTGGTAAAAGTCAAGGTGGAGCTAAATGAACAATGTGTAAAGCTGCCCTTATACATTGTTCGTGGCAACTACCCGTCCCTGTGTTAGATCCCCCAGTTTTGGTTCAGTCTCTGACTAGCAGAGTCTGTCACCGGGACCAGCTCTCCATCTCTTCGGGTAAGAAGTTGCGGTCTAGGGGGGTTCACCTCGCTAAGATTTCCTCAACTTATTTAAGCTGGTGTCGAGGGGATTCGCCTAGCTCTCACTGCACACAAATTCCAGCCGTCTATCCCCGCTACCAATAACTGACCTAAGAGGAATAGCCAGTGGCTCCAAGTCCAGCTATCGGTCACGTCTGTTAATTTGCAGCTCCCCTCTTAAGATCTGGGCTCTTGTTACTGGCTAGGTTAAATTTAGTGGCTTGGACAGCAAGCCCCAAGGATATGTGACAATATATGACTAGAATAACCAATAAGAATCTATGTTACTAGTGCAGAGGCATAACCAAGGTCATTACAATTGTGGATACAGATGTAATGTCCAGTATGATGTCTTATGATAGTTTTTATATTTATTAAAGCAGATTAGCAAGGTTAAGCAGCAGCATTGATTGGTTATACAAATTCTAATTCTACAGAAAAAGGCAAATTGAAGCTGTGGCTTACAAATCGATCCATCTGGTTGGTTCAAGGACAGGCTGGATGTACGCAAATGGCCACTTCGCGTTGTTCAAGGCCACTTGCAGAGAGAGAGAGAGAGCTCACAAGATCAGGCCTGCAGGTACTCTGATTCACCCCTCCTCCTTGCTAGCAGTGAGCTAGGGTAATTCCAAAACTCCAATTATATTCCTCAAGTGTTGGAGAAATGGTTAATCCGTTCCTGCGTCTTCTTCTGTTCTTGAGGAATAAATTCTTCAGGTCTTTCCCTCCGATGGTTGGTCAGCTCCCCTTGGTCCAGCTAGTCCTGCTCCTTCGAAGACGCCCCACGGAAGAACGACAAATTCTCTCTGTCTTCTCTTTTTATGCCATTCTCTCTCTCTCTCTCTCTCTCTTTTTCTCTCGTCCAGCCTGCTTCAGCCCCAAAATGTCCCTTTTTCACTCTCTTGATTGGTTCTCTCACATTTGCATAAGTGTACACAATTTTCCCCAAACTCACATGACACTTCTGATTGGTTATCTACATATACAGAGGCGTGCATAATTTTACATAATCCCTCCTTTACATCATGCATAATTCACAGGCCATGTCCCACCATGATTTCATAGGTTTACAGATCAGCAGGGGCGTTCACCTAATCATCATGACATACACAATTCAACCACGCAGCTCCTCCCAGATATCAAGGTTAACCTGTTTATTTGGCCATATAGCTTGTTAAGCTAAAGCTTATCAGCTTAATGATCTATACACTATGATCTGTCCCAAAGCTTTATTAACTGATGAACTGATAGATTGGTTCGTATTTAATCACAGAATTTGGTAAATGATCTGCAGTCTGCAGCCTTCCACTCTGCCACTTCGCCAAGGCCACTCTGAGCTACTACCCTCCTCGCCATTTGACCCAGACACCTGGCCCAGTATTGTGTATGGCGAAGTAACTTTAATGTTTACACTTATGAACTCTCTCCTGCTTTCTGTTATGTCTCCAGTAGTCCTGAGCCTGCAGAATTGTTTGGGATAACCAGTCACCTCTCTCTTAATCGAAAAGTAGCCTAATTATCAAACCCTGATTCATACTTCGTTCAATCTATTTCCCCTCTATTTTAGGAGTATCCTTAGGGCTAATTATTATTTTCATTGGGACTTTTCCCTTATAAAAACCGATATAATAACTTATTTGGTTTTCATCCATCTCTGCTCCTGTTTGATAAACATAGTCGTTGTTTTCAATCCATTGCGGCACACAGTGACCCTCGGCAGCTCAGCTCAGCCGCTGGCAGTACTGATGCATAGTGTCTTGACCGAACGAGGAATAAATCATACAGAATTGACATAGATCTATTCCAACATCATTAATACATCTTTCTAATCATCGGTTCTGATCATTGACAAGAATCACACATTTCATTGATTAGGGATTGATTACAAATCACATAAATTACCACCTTTCTGTTACTCTACTCCTGCCTTTGTTTTGACTAGCCCTGGCCTGTTTACATCACATCACCACCTCTGCAGCAGATTCTCTCCTCATACTGTGGGTGCTGACATCAAGCCACTTTAACATACAGAGTTAACATTGATTATTGATTAGAAGCTGAGTTGATTCCAATGTTTTCTCTGGGTCACTTGACACCCCTTCCTTGGAATCACTCAGCTTCTCACCCCCTGTCGTGGGCACAGACATGGCGATCAAGCCCCTCCAGCGATCCACGATCCTCCATCTTCCATGCTGGCTGTCTGAGCCTGCACATCCTTTGCTATCCTGTGATGCCCCCTGCAACACCTGTTGAAGGGGCTCGCTGGATCACGTCTGGTCACCCACACCACAGTCGCACCCAGGGCCATCCTTCTATCTCTACTTGGAGTAACTTTGTTGGCTTCATACCCATTATAACAATAATCACAATCATAGTGTTCTAGTCACTGATCAAAAATTCAATTACTGGGTAAAATGTCTGAGTACTGACTAATGATCTGAGTACTAGACAAAACCCCCCACTCAATTCTCCAGAAATCACAGGTAAATCGATCAATAATAACCACAAGAAAAAATTAGTGAAGAATAGCTTAGATTAAGAATTTGATTACTGATAAAACATCACACACTCAATTTACCAGAAATCACAGGAAAATCAAACAATAACAATCCCATCTCCTGTATCTCCCATCCCCCTGCATTTTCAGAAATCACATCTTGTCCCGCATCTTCACAGTCTGCGATACCCCCCTTCCCCCTCGACCTTCATCCCTCCCTACGAGGTGGGGAGCGTCGAAGAGTCGGGGAATCCTGCCGGCATGTGAGGTGCAGATGACACAGCATTCAGCAGTGATTCCTCCTGTACAGAGTTGGTAGAGCAGGTGAGCAAGCAAGCAAAGCAGATTAAAATTGGCTCAAGTTGTTATAGAACCACAGTCTCAGAGCGACCTCTGAGCCAGACCATTCACAGGACAATCTTCATTTCTCTCTTGTCCACTTCAACACCTTCAATATCAGTCCCGCTTCTTCATCCACCAGCAGGTGTTCTGAGGTCCATTTTCCCTCCTGGAGGTCCTCCCCCTTAACTATGTGTGCCCACATATCTATTGCATATAGGGCTACTTCCCATACTTTTCCTCCTTTCTCTACCGCCTGCTGCCAGCTGGTCAGAGTCGCTCTTCATCACTTGGCCTATACACTTATTCCTTTTTCCGGTCCAAGGTCGTTTACCATGTAGTCGCTGTCGCTCTCTTCTCCTTTCTCCTCGAGCAACGGTTCTTCAGCTTCGGTCTTGGTCTTGATTCTTCCTGATCATCTGCTACGCAGTCCTGCCCGCTGGACTCTTAGGGGAGGGATGGTCTCCTCACACCCCGCAGCCGTCGTTAACTTCACTCCAGTCCAAGGTCTTCTTTCTCCTCCGATAAGATTCCTTTCTTCGCACAATACAGTTTCTTCAGCCCTCTCTCCTCTCAGAGAGCTGAGGTCGTACTTCTTATAACGCTGTTTCTTCAGCCCTCTCTTGTCTCAGAGAGCCGAGGTCGTAGTTCTTATAATGCAGTTTCTTCAGCCCTCTCTCGTCTCAGAGAGCCGAGCTCGTACTTCTTATAACACAGTTCTTCAGCCCTCTTTCGTCTCAGAGAGCGGAGGCCGTTTCTCTTATCACCATCCTTTCATCAGTGGCTAGTCTGACATGGGATGGCGGGGGTCCTCTGCCACTAGCCATCTTCGGTTCCTGGTTCCTTCTAGCTTGAAATTGGCAGTTGCTCCACTCCCTGGATCCCTCTCCTCTTTAGTAATATCCTATTACTGTCTAGCATTTGCTGAACTATGTTGGTTTTCTTCTCTATGGCCTTCCCTACCACATAACCTAACATAGAGCGCAACAGTACCAACAGGTATTTCTCTCTTTTCTTCCCTGTTATCTCCATGACACGGTACTTCTGATGGTCCGGCCTTCAACCCATTCCTCCTCTCCCTGCATTGTATTGCCCTCACACAATGCAGTTTCGCCGAACATGGCGTATCTGGCTTCAGGCGATCCAGAGCTGTTGCCTCTCCAATTCCCTCCGTGTGGGGAGCGTGTTTACATGACCCAGTGCTTTCTGCACGGCCTGTACCACCTCCCTCACAGCTTCTGTTGGGACCACCCGGCCTCTAGGTGTTCTGTCCCACTTCTCCATCCCGACAAAGACAAGTCTTCTCTCTTGTACGTAGCGGTCCACTTCCTCATTTCCCCGCCAGTGTGTTCCTTCTTCGGCATGTGCCCTTTGCTGCAGCACATCCAATTCCATGTTCAGCCATAACTCAGCTATCTATTTTTCTTTCCTCTCCTAAATCATTGTGAGCTACTGTTCTACTTTTAGCTCCTTTAAACCCATTTGCCTCACAGATAGCGATATCTTCCGTCTAACTTCAATTATCTCACCAATACAGAGTCACCATACCCCCTCCTTCATTTCACACCTTCAGCACGGCGTCATCATCCTCACCACTCACCTTCACTAACAACCTCACCTCCACTAGCAACCTCACCCCCACTAGCAACCTCACCATAAGACTCCCGGGTTCCAGTCTTTCAGCTGCATGAATGGCCCTCTTCAGCCCTTCCAGAGGCTTTTGGTCGACGGCCGTCCAGGCTCAGCTGCCGAAACTCTTCTTTCTTCTCAGACTTGAATTTCTTAACCTGCAGAGTCTCCAGAGACCCCTGTGGGTGGATGAGGCTCGCCTGATTGGTGGTTGAGTGTCGGTTGAGGGCCTTAACGTTGATCACCGGTATCCAGCCTGATCTAGGAGGGTCGTTGTCTGCTCTGTCCTTGGCGGACAATCACCTAGTTGGTCGGTCACTCTTACCATCTGCTCACTGGCCGTTGTTTCTACTCGGGTTGGTCCTATATGGACTGACCTTGAGTGCAGCAGATTCAACTGCTTCTTCACGGGGCCCCCTTTCTTTCTGGGTTTCCCCAGCTCCTTCAATTCTCTTACTATAATCAGATTGTTGGGCCTTGTACCCACACCATTCCTTTCCACTCTTCAACTGGCACCTCTTCGATGGTTCTGATGACAATTTGGATCTTCAAGTGTCCTACTGTCTCAAGGCTCCTGCGGGTCATCGACACCTCAGCTCCAGTGTCCACCAGATATGGGATTCCGTCCACCTCAGCGTAGATTTTGTCCCTCGTCCAGTAGGCATCTCCCAGTGCGACCCGCGCCTTCAAACCCCTCATTTCCGGGGCCCCCCCGCTGCCTTACGGGCAACCTAGAGGGCCTCCTTCTGTTCTGATGTCAACTTGCTGTTCTCTTCTGCTGGCAGATAATCACCTTTTCTAGGCTTTCCATCTGATTTCCGGGTTGGTGGCTGCCTGGGCTGATAAGCTGTGGGTGTTCTATGTGAGGGTTGGGCTCGGCCTTGATAGTCCTGTCTTGACTCCTGATGTTGCGTGGTCGATTTAGCGACTACCTTCCTTGACACCTTGGTGGAAGGCCTGGTCTCCTTTTTCCTCTTCTCCTCGTAGTACTTGGTTTCCAGATACCACGTCTTTGCAGCCTGATCCAGGGCGGTCACCGTGTGTCCTGTCCTTGGCCTGGTTGCGAATTTCACCTTCTCTCCTCGACCTGTCGTCACCACCCTCAGAGCTCTCACAAACCATTCAAGAGGCGCCATCTCTTCATCCAGTGCCCGGCCTGGGTCCCTTTGGTCAGGTTGGTCTCACACTGGGCCAGGATCGATTCTTCATCTCTTCATCTCCAGCACAATACGGTTATGAAAAGTGTATGCCTTCCTGACGCCTCTGGTCTTCATGGTTCCCCAACTCAGGTCTCGGGGCCTTCTTAGGGTTCCCATCTTCACGTTGGCGAACTCCAGCGGCTTGCACCTGCTAGGCCGCGCATGGATGGATAAAATGCGGATTGACTGGCCTACTGTCCGCATGTTGATCCAAGGAGAGACAGCTCTGGAAGCTATATTAAAGAAACATGGCGAACTCTTCACAGAAGGACTAGGGCACATGAAGGGTATCACTACAAAGTTGACCCTGAAACCAGGGAGCAACCCCCGATTCATTAAAGCGAGCCCGGTCCCATACTCACTGCGACCAAAAGTTGAAAAGGAGCTGGACAATCTGGTTAGTAGTGGGGTGCATGAACTGGTGCCTGTCAGTGACTGGGCTACACCAATCGTGCCCGTCCTTAAGAAAAATGGAAGCCTACGAATATGCGGCGATTTCAAAGTGACTGTTAACCCTGCCTTGCAAAATGAACACTACCTGCTGCCCCTCATAGAAGACCTGTTCGCGGGTCTAGCAAATGGCAAACAATTTAGCAAAATCGACCTGAACCAGGCCTACCTGCAGATGTCAGTGGACCCCGAGTCCAAAGAGCTACTGACCGTCAGCACACACAAGGGCCTTTTTCGGTACTGCCGCTTGGCTTTTGGAATCACATCGGCCCCTGCACTCTTCCAAAAGGCCATGGATCAGATTCTGGTGGGCCTACCAGGGGTACAGTGCTACTTGGATGATATCCTCATAACGGGGAGGGACAATGCTGACCACCTCCACAACTTGGACCTGACACTACAGAGGCTGAGGGAATACGGACTGAAAGTACGCAAAGAAAAATGTGAGTTTTCCCAGTCCTCCATCGAATACCTAGGCCATGTGATCGATGGCAAGGGTCTACATAAGGCCCCTTCCAAGACTAAGGCCATCTTGGAAGCCCCAGCACCACAAAACGTCACCCAGTTACGCTTATACTTGGGGCTCCTCAACTATTACGGCCGATTCATTCCGAATCTCTCCACCTTATTGAAACCACTCCATGAACTGCTGAGGCAGGGAAAGAAATGGGAGTGGTCAGAGACTTGTCAAATGGTTTTTGCCAGCTCCAAAAAAGCCCTTCCGAACTGATGTACTGACCCACTTTGATCCGGCACTGCCACTTCAGTTAGCTTGTGACGCTTCCCCCTATGGGGTTGGCGCGGTTGTGTCACACATCATGTCGGACGGCACAGACAAACCCATTGCTTTTGCCGCGAAGACGCTCAACAAAGCTGAATGTAACTACGCACAGATCGAGCGGGAGGCTCTGAGCATCGTGTTCGGAATTAGAAAATTCCATCAGTATCTGTTCGGAAGGAGATTCACGCTTCTGACTAACCATAAACCGCTAACAGCCTTACTGGGGCCACACACTGGCATTCCACCGCTGGCTGCAAGCAGAATGCAGAGATGGGCCCTGTTGCTGTCAGGCCATAACTACGACATCAAGTACCGCCGATCCGCGCTACATGGTAACGAGGATGGCCTCTCCCGCCTACCGCTCCCCGTGGCGAGGACAATGACCCAACAAACTGACATCTTCTACTTCCAGCAAGTGAGTGACACCCCCATCACCGCAAAACAAGTGAGGCATGCCACACAGAACGACCTGGTGTTATCTGCCGTAATGGATGCCATCATAAAAAGCAGAAAAATTCCGAACTCACTGGACGCCAAACACTATTTGGTCAGACCACAAGAACTCTCAGTACAGTCAGGGTATCTGCTGTGGGGCAGAAGAGTAATCATACCCCCTTCTCTGCAGAGCCCCATGCTAAAACAGCTCCATGTTGGGCATTGTGGCATAGTGCGCATGAAGGAGTTGGGCCGCAGTTACTTCTGGTGGCCGGGTTTAGACAAGCACATTGAGGAGAAGGCAGGCCGTTGCACCACCTGCCAGTCTGGACGAAACACACCACAACCAGCTGCTGTGCACCCCTGGGAATGGCCTGCGGAGCCATGGCAGCGCATACATATTGACTTTGCGGGACCATTCGAAGACAGAATGTTTCTGGTGGTGGTGGACGCGCACAGCAAATGGCCGGATGTGGCCATCATGAGATCTACAACTACCAGAAAAACCATTGAGCGACTGGAGGAAATGTTCAGCCGATATGGAATACCGGAACAGCTGGTGAGTGACAACGGACCCCAGTTTGTCTCTGAAGAGATGGAGGCTTTCCTCAAAATGAATTCAACACATTAAGTCAGCACCTTACCACCCGTCCACCAACGGTCTGGATGAGAGATTTGTGCAAACCTTAAAGCACAGTCTAAAGGCATCAATAGCCCAAGGCTCCCTTCATCAGCAACTGCACAGTTTCTTGTTGACTTACTGAAACACGCCTCATAGCACCACTAAGGCGTCGCCAGAGGAGCTCCTCCTGAAAAGAGCGCTGCGCACCCAACTGGACTGCATACGTCCCCCGTTGAGGAGGCAAATTGTTCAGAGCAGTCAGCAAGAACAGAGCCAACGTAGGTCAGTCACGCCACGGTCTTTTCACTTAGGAGACCATGTCCTAGCCCGTAATTACCTGGGGGGTTCGAAGTGGGTGCCGGCACAGATAGTTGCCATCACTGGTCCGCTACCATACCAAGTACACACCAACAAAGATACAGTGTGGCGTCCTCACACTGACCAACTGTTGGCCAGCAGGGGCCCCGGCTCGGAGCCAATGGGGTCTCCAGCACTAGACATCACAGGCCAGGCAGACACCGTGGAGGGCCTGGCTGCCTCCGACAATCGGTCGGCCACGCTTCAGGAGGACGACGTGACAGACCAGGTCCCTCAACCTCCATCGACAGCGGTGCCGGTGGCACCCATCGAAGTGGGTGCCGGCACAGATAGTTGCCATCACTGGTCCGCTATCATACCAAGTACGCACCAACAAAGATACAGTGTGGCGTCGTCACACCGACCAACTGTTGGCCAGCAGGGGCCCTGGCTCGGAGCCAGTGGGGTCTCCAGCACTAGACATCAAAGGCCAGGCAGACACCGTGGAGGGCCTGGCTGCCTCCGACAACCGGTCGGCCACGCTTCAGGAGGACGACGTGACAGACCAGGTCCCTCAACCTCCATTGACAGCGGTGCCGGTGGCACCGCCGCCGTCGTCTCCAGTGAATCACCACCCTCGCCGGTACCCCATGCTTGAGCGACGGCCTCCTGACCATCTGGACTTGTAGTTTAATCCTTGCCGCAGAGATACCATATCCTTTTATTTAATACGTTTGATTAGTTACTATGTCTTACATTCAGGTTATGTTATCTTGTGTGAACTCTAGGGTTAGTCTTACAGAATAAGGGGGGAGGAAATGTTGGGTATTGAGCCTGGGACTCATGTTATTATGTTTGGCCCTAGGAGGCTACCGTAACCCCCCCCCCCCCCCCCCCCCCAATGATCTCGGGGTTGATTTCCTGTATACTGTTCAGTCCAGTTTTGGCAGTAAACGAACGTAACCACACTCCTGCCTGTCTCCTCATTATTAACATCAGTTAAGGTGGATATATAACAGCTACAACAAGGTAGACAGCTACTTTTTATGTTTATTTATTTTCTATTTTTATTATTAAGCAAATAAATTACGGCAGGTGTTAAAGCTACAATATGTAGGCTAACTATGGTGAAAAGATTAACTCCACGTGGTTCTCATTCCCAGTTAGTCAGATAATGACGCTTTGGGACCACCAGCCCAAAGCGTTGATTATTATGGCTAGCGTCTAGCTTGTTGAGCAGGTGAGCAGTCGGCTAATTTAGGCTAGGCTGTTTGGCACTGTATGAGACAGGCTACTTCGCAACAGAGACAAATAAATGCACCTTATAGCTTATAGCTTGGCAACTGAGGCTTAGGGGGCAAACAATACACTGGATTCATTTATGTGTTACCTGGTGGTGGCTGGTAGATCAGTACACTGTGCAGATCTGCAGACAGTCCAATGCTGCTGCCATGCGCATTTGGATCCGATCTGCGTGTTCACGTTGACAAACGAAATGATGGGGCGGGGCACAGGACGGGGTGTGTGTGTGAGTGTGTGCTTAATGTTTTATTTAAAAAAAAACAACTAACGTTGAGGAGGGCACCTGTTTGGCCCAGAGGGCAATGGGCAAGTGCTCTAGCACCACCTGGTGTCTATCTTAGCACGCCACTGATTAAGTTATAAGTGAAAACATGTGAAACTCAGTCAAGCCAATTAATATGATTCATTTAACAACCATTTAATTCAGTAAAGGGCAATTTGTACAAAAAAAACAAAAAAAAACAAAACTGCAACTTTTTATCATTTTTGTTCAAAACAATGGTAAATTAAGTTATAGGAAATACATTCCATTTGGTTATTACTCCTCTCCTCTAACATATTTGCAGAGGCAGTTCTGTTATTCCTCTGGATGCAGCATCCTAAAAAAAGTGAACCATTACATTCAGTTTTTTTTACCATTTTGGGTAGTTGCTTCATCAACATTCAGAGAAAACCTACATCCTGATCAGACAGATTAGGATGTTAGGATGTACTATTATTTTATTTGTATAGCACATTTCGCGTATAAGACAATTCAAGGTGCGTCACATAAAACACGGACATTTCTTGAACTCTGGTGATCTCAACAGCTGCAGGACTGCCTTGACAAGATGAACTGGGAGGTATTTTTTCATCATGACCTGAAGATGTTTACAGGCAGTGTACTTGGATACATATGGCACTGCATTGCCACTGTTACTGTGGAAAAACAAATCCAGGTCTACCCCAACCAGAAGCCCTGGATGACCCGGGAAGTCCAGTGGCTGCTGAGGGAGAGGAACACTGCCGTCAGGTCTGGTGACCAGGTCCTCTACTCTGCGGCCCGGGCTGATCTGAGGAGAGGCATCAAAGGGGCCAAGTCAGACTATCGGAGGAGGATTGAGGCACACCTGGAAGGTAACAACATGCCCAGAGTGCAGCATGGGGGTGGATCAGTGATGGTTTGGGCTGCCATATCATGGCATTCCCTTGGTCCAATACTTGTGCTAGATGGGCACTGCCAGGGACTACCGGACCATTCTGGAGGACCATGTGCATCTAATAATTTAAACATTGTATCCTGAAAGCGGTACCGTGTATCAGGATGACAATGCACCAACACCCATCAAGACTGGTGAAAGATTGGTTTGATGAACATGAAAGTGAAGTTTAACATCTCCTTTGGCCTGCAGTCACCAGATCTAAATTATTGAGCTACATTGGGGTGTTTTGGAGAAGCGAGTAGGAAAATATTTTCCTACACTAGCATCACCTAGAGACCTGCCCACTGTCTTGCAAGAGGAAAGGCTTAAAATCCCTCTGACCACTGTGCAAGATTTGTATATGTCATTCCCAAGACAAACTCACGCTGTATTGGCCGCAAAAGGAGGCTCTACACCAAACTAATAAATTATTGTGCTCTAAAACCAGGTGTTTCAGTTTTATTGTCCAACGCCTGCAAGTATTTGCACTGTATTTTAACAGACAAATCACAAACTAAATGTTTCATATATGAACATTTATAATTACCTTCTGCCGCCACTAGACCAAAGACCATTTTTTAAAAGTAAACTCTTCAAGCTGAAGAAAAAATAAGATTAAAATATTCGCAAAATATCAGTCCCTCCCTGAATCGCCACCTTAACGTGGTGGAGGGGTTTGTGTGCCCGAATGATCCCAGGTTGTTGTTGGGGGCATTTGCCCCTGGTAGGGTCACCCAAGGCAAACTGGTCCTGGGGGATGGGCCAGACTAAGAGCGATTCAAATGACTCTTATGGAAAAAGTTAAATCAAGAGCTCGATGTCCCTCGCCCCGGTTAGGGTCACCGGGGCCCCACCCTGGAGCCAGGCCTGGGGGAGGGGCTCGTCTGGGAACGCCTGGTAGCCGGGCCTTCACCCATGGGACCTGGCCAGGATCAGCCCGAATGAGCTGCATGGGTTCGCCTCCCCGTGGGCCCAGGGAGGGCAGGGAGGGCCACAGGAGTCAGGTGCATTGTGTTATGGGCGGCGGCCGAAAGCGTGGGCCTTGGCGTGCTGACCCTCAGCTGACGAAACTGGTTACTGGGACATGGAACGTCACCTCTGTGGCGGGGAAGGAACCTGAGCTTGTGCGTGAGGTTGAGAGGTACCGACTAGATATAGTCAGGCTCACCTCGACGCACAGCCTGGGCTCTGGAACCAATCTTCTCGAGAGAGGCTGGACCTTATTCTACTCTGGAGTTGCCCAGGGTGAGAGACGACGGGCTGGTGTGGGCTTGCTTATAGCCCCCCAGCTTGGAGCCTGTACTTTGGGGTTTTTCCCAGTGGATGAGAGGGTAGCTTCCCTGCGCCTTCGGGTTGGGGAATGGGCTCTGACTGTCATTTGCGCTTATGCGCCAAATGATCACCCCATGACACAGTGATCAAACAACAGAGTGTTTAGTCAGAGGCTTCTTCAGGTCCGTTGCAAGATGGAAAGATACAGAAGATCATTCGTGCCAGCAGCCATCAGCCTCCACAACAAGAAATAAAACCATTATTAATTCAATATTATTATCCCTGTAATTTATTTATTGTTGAAAAAAAGCTCTTACTACAATGTTGAATTTCCCTTCTGGGATTAATAAAGTATTTTTCATTTCATTAAACCCTTCCTAGAACATGACATTTGCTGTTGCCAAAAGGTGGTGCTACTGCCGTTCTTGAATATTACAGATTCTCAGTTTTCAGGATGGGACTACAAACATACCCATCCATTTTAGACCAGATTAAACAATGTATGGCCAAGTTACAGCCAATGATTTGCACTGTGTCCCATAATGTGATGATTGTCATTGCATATCTCAGCCTTTAGGAACAACAAAACCCTGCATAGTAGTTTAAAAGTACTCAAAATTTTTAATAATACTAATAATAATAATAAACATTCGAAATACAATAGGGTCCTCACACCCTCGGTGTTCGGGCCCTAATAATAATAATAATAATAATAATAATAATAATAATAATAATAATAATAATGATGATAATAAACATTCGAAATACAATAGGGTCCTCGCACCCTCAGTGTTCGGGCCCTAAATACTCTTGAGGTGAGTTAAAAATGAGCAGACAATGTAAACTGCCATTTAACTTTACCCTGCCAGTGTCAGGTTCATGATTTCAGCAGGTTTGAAAGCAAAACATACTGACGATGGTACAAACTTGTCACTAAAGGAAAACTAAGAAAAACTTTGAAAATGGCATTGCCGCTAAACTGTGTCCATGTTGTATTTAACTGTCTTGGCTACTTTAAAGGAGCCGTATGTAAGAGATCTAATAAAACGAATCATAAATTGACCCCGATATGTCAACAGACATTTAAAAATCATGTTCATTTCAAATACTTATGTCACTGACAACAGCACTCAAGCCAGGATATTCCCGTTTAAAAAGAGGAGTTGCAGCCCTCAACTGATGTTGATGTTGTCATTTTTTGTTTTGGCCTGAAGCGCCACCCTCCATCTATCTCCCAATCACGAAGTCAGTAGTGTTTCGGCATCCGGGTTGCCAGCTCGGCTCTAATTATCGCAGCAGCTGCTACGAACGTGTTGGATGAAAAAATGTCTAGCTTTCCAAAACCTAAAAGACCTCGAGTTACGTCGTGACAAGGTCCGAAATAAAACAAGGATTTGTATAGGAGATGCTTTTGATAGATGGAGACGGCTGAAAGCGGAGAAGAATTTGAAGACAGACGCCAGCGTTGCTGATTTTCTCCTGGACAGGTAAGATTCATAGCTAAATGTTTGGCTAACGCTAATTTACTTGGACAAGGTAACAGTGGTATACAGCGGTACCTCTACTTACGAACGCCTCTACATACGAAACTTTCAGGTTACGAAACGCCTCAACGGGAAAATATTTCCTCTAGTTACGAAAGATCAAAGAAAGAAAAGATCTTTCATAAAGCATTAAATATAATTAACAGAAAACTTATTGTGTAGGACTCGTCGCTTGCCATGGCAGCCTACGTTCCTGCTGCATTCTGCAGCCGACCTGGCAACCTCTGGTCGGGGAGGAGGGGGAGGGTACACGCCGCTCAACAGTATTTTGAAAGTGACTGCAGTACCAGTTTTGGCCATAATCTTACAAACGGCTCCTCTTAACTTCATGAAAATCTTTAGAACTCCTCATGGGCCTCCGCCCTGCCTCCGCGCCTGGCCCCGCCCCCTTCCGTCCACCCAGTTTTCTGCAGAGTGATGAGGGGACCCATCGTTCCCCAGCACCCTCCTCCTCCATGCTCCTCCTCCCCCCAGGAGCAGTTAATGTATGCTGTGTCCCCAGTGATGCTCCTCCGCGAGATGTGTGAGGTGACTGGGTATGGCCCCCCAGTCTATGAGATGCTCTACAGCCACACCGGGTCCGATGGATTCCTGCACTTCGCCTATAAGGTGCACATCCCCGGAACCAGCACCACCTTCAAGGGGTTGGTCATGATTCTGCCGGAGCCCAACGCCAGCACCATGTTTGAGGAAGCTGAAAGGGCTGCAGCCCAGCAGGTCCTGCAGAAGCTTTGCAACAACCAGCTCGCAGCCTGAACTGTTGATTCTGTTCCTGATGCACTGTCTGTTTGTGTTATCAATGTTAAACTAAACAAAAAAGATGTATAATCTTGTGTATTTTGTTACTTTCTGCATGTTTTTACTAGTTGTACCAATAGAGTTTTGTGTGTCTCATTTGGGCTGAAGACGTTTGTTTTATGCATGCTTTTTACTGTTGTAGAGTTCCTTATTTTAATTAAATGAGATTTCAAAAGGAAATGCAATGTTTTTCTGTTTTTTTTTTTTAACTTTAAAACAATACCAAGCAGTTTTGCCATTGAAACCTCAGTTTCATTTGAAGGAATATTTGGCAACTTATAGGACAGACCCTCAACTCTTTTGGTGTTTGCTGTTAAAGAGTAAATCTTGGGTATATTGTCATAAAAGCAATACATGCACATCTGTTACGTTAAAAATGTTGGGCAAAAAAATAATTATTTTTCACCATAATAAATAAATAAAGTCACATACTGTCACAGTTATTGTTGCCCTGGACGACGCCTGGCATGGACGCTTCTCGCTGCTGCTCCGGGACTTGTCTCTGCTACGTTGGACGCTGGACGCTGGACGCTGGATGCTCCAGTTTGTGCCTGGTTTGTGGTGATCTGCGGATGTCGGATCTCGACATACTGTCTGCAGGGGGCGGATCGGTCCTCTTGCGGCTGGTGGAGACCTGCCGCCGCGGACATGGACAGTGTCGCTGGAGGCCGGTTCGGGAAAGCTAAGCTAAGTAGCCCTGAACTGCTACCCTGCGGCAACCACCGCCACTGGATCTGGGCTGCAGCATCACGGAGCCGGGACAGGAGCCCCCGACTAGCGGTGGTGGCATGCTGCCCCCGTCCAGCTGTCTACACGCCGGGGGAGATGACAACGGCCTGGTCCGGTCCGCATGATGAACCGGGCTCTGGGATGGTCGACTCCATCGCTCGCCGGACTGAATGGAGCTCGGTCTTCCCAGAGGAGATGGTATGGTTCATCGGTGTTTCCTCCTCTGACCTGGAGATATCTTACTTGTCATTGTTTTGGAGATATACTGGTTCTAACGGCTGTTAACTGTTTTAACGGCTGTTATCTGGAGTTAGCACTCGGACCATGGGACCTGAGTTGCATTAATTTTCCTCCAAGATCTTGTCCTGATGACGGTAGAGTCGGACCGCTGTGCACCGTCTTCTCCAGCACATCCCAAAGATTCTCAAGGTCTGGTTCAGGTCTGGACTCTGATGTCTCCTACTGCCTGAACCAGTCTTTCACAGTTTGGGTCCAATGAATCCTGACATTGTCACCTTGGAATATTTCTGTGTCACCAGGAATAATGGAATAACCTGGTCATTCAGTATATTCAGGTAACAGCTGACCTCATAATGTTGCTGAACCTGGACCTGACCAACTGCAGAAACGCTGAAGTGATCACAATCATTGATGATTTTTTTCTAGCCACATTTCCTCTTCAAAGATGATGGTTCCCCACTATCGTTGCAGTTTTTAATAATGTGTTGGACAGTTCTGAGCCCAAATCTAGTAGTTTCAGATGTTTCCTTTGCTTGATGCCAATAATTTGACCCTTCAGAAACAGATTGACATCTTTTCCACGACCACAGGATGTGTCTTCTTATAAGATTGTTTAAGAAATGAGAAGTGCTCACTGCGCTGGGTTTAAATAAAACTTTCTGCCGGCTGAAACGCAGTCATCCAGCAGTAATCCTCCAGTGGAGGCTCTAACCTGTTTGCTTCGTTAAGTCCTGGTGGGACTTTTTCATTCCTTGTACATTTTCTTCCCAAACACACAAATGCATTGGAAACTGAAGAAAAATTTGATCAAAAATGTTTACAGAAATTGAAGAAAAAAAATTATTTGGCCACTTACTGTATAAACTGAGGATGCTTGGAGTGCGCTGAAACGGATCTCTTATCCCTGATATGTGATAACCAGACCTAGAAATATCATAATGCTTCCTCCACCATGCTTCACTCTCTCTTTACACCAGTGTGTTCTTCGGTAACCTCTTTTTTTCCAATATTGAGACTGATATCTTGGCTTCACAGCAGTGTCTTCTAATTGTTCCAATCCTCACAGGTAACTTTAGATCTTCAGCCTGGAGCTGATCTTTGGCTTTGCCATCTTGGCTATCCTTCCATCATTTCAAATAAAAGTTTTGTTCCCACTTCTTTCTGGTTTAGGTTGCCGTTTTAAAACATTTGAGATGATTTTAGCAGAGCACTTATTCATGTGCTTCCTCTTCTCCAATGAACTAAATCAACGTGTGCTGTTCTTCTGAACGATGTCTGCAATGACCCATTTTACTCAGATTTTCAGAGACGTGCATGATAACCAGCGTCTGCTGCCTTCATATCTGAATTAGAGTCACCTGTTTTATCACAGAGGTGGTGACATCACTGACTGGACTACACACTGACATTTCTTTTTTGTAACAGCCTAATATTCCCTTTTCTTCACTTTGTGTAAAGTGAGAACATGAAGAAGGGTTTGCGTGTCCCAGTGATCCTAGGAGCTATGTTGTCGGGGGCTTTATGCCCCTGGAAGGGTCACCTATGGCAAACAGGTCTCTAGATGAGGGACCAGACAAAGTGTGGCTCACAAAGATCTCTATGACGATGGACAACAGAGGACCAAGGTTTCCCTTGCCCGGACGCGGGTCACCGGGGCCCCCTTCTGGAGCCAGGCCTGGAGGTGGGGCTTGGAGGCGAGCGCCTGGTGGCCAGGCCTTTGCCCATGGGGCCCGGCCGGGCTCAGCCCGAAAGGGAAACATGGGCCCCGACTCCCGTGGACTCACCACCTGCAGGAGGGGCCATAGAGGTCGGGTGCGTAGTGAGCTGGGCGGTGGCCAGATGCGGGGACCCTGGCAGTCCGATCCTCGGCTGCAGAAGCTAGCTCTAGGGACATGGAATGTCACCTCTCTGGCGGGGAAGGAGTCTGAGCTGGTGTGTGAGGTTGAGCGGTTCCAGCTAGATATAGTTGGACTCACCTCGACCCACGGCTTGGGCTCTGGAACCAGTATCCTCGAGAGGGGTTGGACTCTTTTCCACTCTGGAGTTGCTCCAGGTGAGAGGCGCCAAGCTGTGTGGGCATACTTATTGCCCCCCGACTTGGCGCCTGTACATTGGGGTTTACCCCGTTGGTAGCAGTTCAGAGTACCCACCCTTTTTGGAGTCCTTGGATGGAGTACTGGAGAGTGTTCCATCTGGGGACTCCCTCGTTCTGCTGGGGGACTTCAATGCTCACGTGGGCAACGACAGTGAGACCTGGAGGGGTGTGGTTGGGAGGCAGGGCCCCCCTGATCTGAACCAGAGTGGTGTTTCGTTGTTGGACTTCTGTGCTCGTTATGGACTGTCCATAACGAATACCACGTTCAGGCATAAGAGTGTCCACATGTGCACTTGGCACCAGGACACTCTATGCTGCAGTTCAATGATCGACTTCATAATCGTATCGTCGGACTTGCAGCCGCAAGTCTTGGACACTTGGGCGAAGAGAGGGGCGGAGCTGTCAACTGATCACCACCTGGTGGTGGGTTGGCTCAGATGGTGGGTTAGGATGCCGGTCAGACCTGGCAGGCCCAAACGTGTTGTGAGGGTCTGCTGGGAACGTCTGGCGGAGTCTCCTGTCAGAAGGAGCTTTAACTCAAACCTCCGGCAGAACTTCGATCATGTTCCGAGTAAGGCAGGGGACATTGAGTCCGAGTGGGCTATGTTCCGGGCCTCTATTGTTGAAGCAGCCGACCGGAACTGTGGCCGTAAGGTCGTTGGTGCCTGTCGCGGCGGCAATCCCAGAACTCGTTGGTGGACACCAGCAGTGAGGGATGCCGTCAAGCTGAAGAAGGAGTCCTATCAGGCCTTTTTGGCATGTGGGACTCTGGAGGCAGCTGACAGGTATCAGCAGGCTAAGCGGAGCGCGGCTTCGGCGGTTGCTGAGGTAAAAACTCGGACATGGGAGGAGTTTGGAGAGGCCATGGAGAACGACTTCCGAACGGCTTCGAAGAAATTCTGGTCCACCATCCGGCGTCTCAGGAGGGGGAAGCAATGCTCCGTCAACACTGTATACAGTGGGGATGGGGAGCTGTTGACCTCGACTCGGGACGTTGTGGATCGGTGGAGGGAATACTTCGAAGACCTCCTCAATCCCGCCGACACGTCTTCCAATGAGAAAGCAGAGTCTGGGGACTCAGGGGTGGACTCTCCTATCTCTGGGGCTGAGGTTGCCAAGGTGGTCAAAAAGCTCCTCGGTGGCAGGGCCCCGGGTGTGGATGAGATCCGCCCGGAGTTCCTCAAGGCTCTGGATGCTGAGGGGCTGTCTTGGTTGACACGCCTCTGCAGCATCGCGTGGACGTCGGGGACAGTACCGATGGATTAGCAGACTGGGGTGGTGGTCCCCCTCTTTAAAAAGGGGGACCGGAGGGTGTGTTCCAACTACAGGGGGATCACACTCCTCAGCCTCCCTGGGAAGGTCTATTTGGGGTCCTGGAGAGGAGGGTCCGTCGGATAGTCGAATCTCGGATTGAGGAGGAGCAGTGTGGTTTTCGTCCCGGCCGTGGAACGGTGGACCAGCTCTACACCCTCTTCAGGGTCTTGGAGGGGGCATGGGAGTTCGCCCAACCAGTCTACATGTGTTTTGTGGAGAAGGCGTTCGACTGTGTTCCCCGGGGATTCCTGTGGGGGGTGCTCCAGGAGTATGGGGTGCTGGACTCCCTTGTACGGGCTGTCCGGTCCCTGTACGACCGGTGCCAGTTTGGTCCGCATTGCCGGCAGTAAGTCGGATTCATTTCCAGTGAGGGTTGGACTCCGCCAAGGCTGCCCTTTGTCACCGATTCTGTTCATTACTTTTATGGACAGAATTTCTAGGTGCAGTCGAGGTGTTGAGGGGATCAGGTTCAGTGGCCTCCGGATTGGGTCTCTGCTATTTGCAGATGATGTGGTTCTGTTGGCTTCATCGAGCCGTGATCTACAGCTCTCGCTGGAGCGATTCGCAGCCGGTTGTGAAGCGGCTGGGATGGGAATCAGCACCTCCAAATCCGAGACCATGGTCCTCAGCCGGAAAAGGGTGGAGTGCCCTCTCCGGGTTGGGGATGAGGTCCTTCCCCAAGTGGAGGAGTTTAAGTATCTTGGGATCTTGTTCACGAGTGAAGGAAGGATGGAGCGGAGATCGACAGACGGATCGGTGCGGCATCTGCAGTGATGCAGGTGCTGCGCCGGTCTGTTGTGGTGAAGAAGGAGCTGAGTCGGAAGGCGAAGCTCTCGATTTACTGGTCGATCTACGTTCCCACCCTCACCTATGGTCATGAGCTTTGGGTAGTGACCGAAAGAACAAGATCGCGGATACAAGCGGCTGTAATGAGCTTCCTTCGCAGGGTGGCCGGGCTCTCCCTTAGAGATAGGGTGAGAAGCTTGGTCATCCGGGAGGGGCTCAGAGTAGAACCGCTGCTCCTCCGCATCGAGAGGAGCCAGATGAGGTGGCTCGGGCATCTGGTTAGGATGCTTCCTGGACGCCTCCCTGGTGAGGTGTTCCGGGCACGTCCCACTGGGAGGAGACCCCGGGGAAGACCCAGGACACGCTGGAGGGACTATGTCTCCCGGCTGGCCTGGGAACGCCTCAGGATCCCCCCAGAGGAGCTGGAAGAAGTGGCTGGGGAGAGGGGGGTCTGGGCTTCCTTACTCCGGCTGCTGCCCCCGTGACCCGACCTCGGATAAGCGGAAGAAGACGGTACGGTACGGAGAACATGAAGAAAGAATTATTTAAGTTTTCCCTAATGCTTTGATTTGGAATACAGTGATCCCTTATTTTTTTCTGTTAATGGGGGGGGCTGGGGGGCTGGCCTTGGGTGATGCGTCTCAGCCAATCAGAGCACAGATTCTAGAGTTCTGGGCCGTCTACGTTTCTCCTGTTGCTTACAGGAAGCTGTGAGTCATCATTTTTGACATTTCGCTGGCAGCTGCGGCCTCTCGTCTGTGGGGTGGATTTCATGAATTTTCCACGATTTTTTTCTTGATTTTTCAAAAATTATATATTTAAACTAAAACCCCAGAACTTAAAGTGCGAATTAGCAAGGGATCACTGTACAAAAGGATTTAGAGTTTTCCTCACATTTTTAAACACAGCTGTACATACATACACACCTTGCTGGTACCGGGTTGGACCCACTTTTTCATTCAGAACTGCCTTAATCCTTCATGGCATAGATTCAATAAGGTAAAGGAAACATTCCTCAGAGTTTGGTCCATATTGACACAGAGAGACGTACAGTAGTCATCAGACACGTAGTCTGTTTCGTCTTTAAAACAAAAAACATGCAAATTAGAAAGCGTTATTGAACACATACGTCTATTATTATTATTATTACCTTTATTTAAACTCAGAGATACATTGAGGTAGAGACCTCATTTACAATGCAGCCGAGTGAAACAACAAAAATAAAAATAAGGGCACTTAGACACACAAAAAAGCCAAAGAGAAACTTACATAAAAGTGACGACAAGAATTTAAAAAACACAGTAAAATTACAATTAAAATGTAAAAAAAAATAAAATAAAAACATGAATAATTAAAATTTAATTTAAATTTAGTTAAAATGTAGAAACAATAATCAGGTAAAACAGGAACAGCTAGAAGTAAAATGTGATACAGTTAAAGATTTAAATTGCCCTATGGATAAAAATGATGAAAGCTTTAAATAGTTCTGCATGCTATTCCAAGTTGCAGGTGCAATATGAAAAACTGGATTTTCCAAGTTCAGTAAAAACAGCTGGCACCTGCAGCGTAATCCAATCACGAGACAGTTTGATTAGAGCCGTCATTAAAAGAAACCATGGAACTGATGTAAGGAGGTAAAAGACCAATAAGAGCTTTATAAATATGTTGGGCCACACCATGTGCTACAGAAGACCGCATGGTTTTCTGAGACAAAGAAAATCTTTTAAAACTCAAATCCCCAGCATTCCTTGCAAGTTCACACCTAGGTGTAAACGTGATGTAACGACCTCTCACTGGCCGCGAGCCCCTAGTCTCAGCGGGGTTCCCCAAACGGAGGCGGATCGCAGACCCGCCGCTTAAAACACAGTGAACGCGCTGAGATCCCCCTCTTGCTCTCTTTTCCTGCACCTGGACTCCACGGCCGGCTTCTCCACCTTCTCGGCCTGCTTTGACCCTCGTGGGCCCTCCAGATCGGATCTAATCCGCACGATTCAAAGCATCCTCTCCCTCTGGCCTCCCTCGGCCCATCACCGCTCCAGCCAGCAACCGCGAGGCCATCCAGCGGCGCACTAGTCAGCCACCGGCGAAGAAGACCGGTTTACGTGCTCCGTCCAGCCAGCACCACGAGTGACCCGCGCACAGCGACGCGGCAGAGGCTCGGTGCCCCACGCAAGACGCCATCGGCTCCACACGCGCCCTACAGGACCCGGTCCCGCTGGAGCACCAACCTGTACCCCCCTGAAGCCGAAGGAGAGAGAGAATGCAGCAGAGCCGCTCTGTGACCATCCGCGGAGCGTAACCCAGCAGCGGTGAAGCCGCACCCCAAAGCACGATTACCTTTCCAGGACACTACCACGCCATAGATCGCTTTCCAGAAGTGAAACAAGTAAGAGGCTTTTGGTGTCTGGGCAGAGCTTAGTTTAGTTGTTGCCAATCAAGTTTTCTTGTGCTTTGTGTATGTTTATAACCGGACCATCGGTCCGCCGTGGTTCAGACGTTTATCTTTGCGAACAGCAATCCCGCTCGCCGTCCCTCCGTTCAAAACCAGAGCAGCTCTGTGGAGTGATTCATACTGCTGCATCTGTGGGAGCGACGGGCCGCGGTTGCTAGTCGCAAAATTACTCATCTTAGCTGATACCTCTGTGTTTACAGTTGAGCCCGCCGGCAATCCGCCGGCGCGTATTTACCCACGTGAGTGCAGTGTTTCCTCCCCACTGCTGATCGCGCGTGATTTCAGATAAACAATCAGTTGGAGAGTGCGGGAGTCAGCTCCACCCTCTCCCTCCTGTGGAAATCATCGTGGCTATCACGGCATCGGTGGTTAGGAATCACCCTCGTGGTGTTGATTTTACCCTGCCTTTCCTGTACTCTGAGTCTCTCTTCATACTAACATCTGACGAGTTACACGCGGTCTCGTCCGCCATTTTGTGACGTCTTATCGCGTGAGTTGGCGGTCATCTTAGATGAGGGACGAGAACACCACGTGATCTCGCCTGCCATCTTGTGACATCCTATCTCGCAAGTCGGCGGCCATCTTGTCGAGGGACGAGACCGCGTGATCTCGTCGGCCATCTTAGACATCTCTCTCTCACACACACACACTCACATACACACACCTATAGGTCCCAGCACACATGTATTATGTTTACACCGGTTCCATTGAATGTTTAATTTGCTTATGTTTAGTTTAGTCGTCTCTTAGTTAGTAGATATCAGAATCTTAATTCAAGTGTTTGTTCCTTTGAATATTTGTGTTAATAAATTCTGGTATTCTAATGAGAGAAGTTGTTTGTGGTTATTTTACACAGTTTTGTAACATTGGCTGGTTGAAGAGGTCTGTGCTCGGACTCACACCTTCTCTGTTGTTCTATAGCGCCACACCTGGTCACAGGCTGGTACGCATAGAACAACAGCCATTTTGAAACTGATTGTGCCATTTAGTCCTTTTTCCTGATTTATCAGGTGGTGCCCCATTTCATTTTGTTAACTTTCTGGTTATTAGCAGCCGTCCCTCAAGACGGTTGATAATAACCCTTTTTGGACTAAATGAGCACGTTATACGCCTTATTGCACAACATAAATGATGCGCCCGTGTGAGGCCTTCTAACATACCAGCTTTGTTGCAGGTCTGTGTGAAATAACCTTTTGATCATTTCAAGTTATAATAATTTTCCAGAAATTATTATCCTTTAACATAATGATGCCCTATCTTTAAATCTTATTGGTACTTAGTACCCAACTTCTCGTAACATAAGCATAACTCCAGGTGTGTCCCGTGTAGTGTTTTACTGTGTGGCATTGGTTAGTGCACTTAGAGCTGCACAGAATTTCCACAGTTAAGTTAACAACTAAAACTACTCACAAGAGGTGTAAGCAGCCTACACCTGCTAACAACCAGCTAGCGAGCTAAGAGTAGTTGGACTAACAGCTGCAGTCTATTGTTATTGTGTAAGCCACAGGTTAAAGCCCAACCTGTGCATTCATAACAGCATTGCAAACTCCTTTTTGAGTTTTAAGTAACTTTATTCTACCCTACTCAACAATGTGTGGCGTAGACCTCCTTCCACCAGGAACCGAGCCCTTCTCAAAACCAGCCCACGCGGAAAGCATAGTTGCCGGTTCCACTGGTTTCTCCCCCGAGGAGACAAGCTACTTTAACAGTTATAAACTTGCATAAGGATACAGGAGTTGATTGCACTTATTCAGGACCAAACCAGAGAAACGCATATTTCAGATATGCTTGGTTGTAAGTCCCAGCTCTATGCAGAAGAGCTCATTCAGAGGCTAAAGAGCCATGAAGAATCATGGCAGCCCCGTGAACAGTTGCTCAAGCTCCGTGAGCAGGCGTTGTTCCTCCGTGAGCAGGCACTCCAGCTCCGTGAGAAGTCACTGTCAGAATCAGAATCAGAATCAAATTTATTGTCGCCACTGAGCCAGCGTCCCAACACAGCAGAATTTGACTTCCCAGTTCACCCTCCAAGAGAAACATACAAAAACAACACAACATATGGACAGGAGTCAACGGTGCTTGGGTCAGCGCTATAAGAGCGCTTCAATTTTAGCAGAAGAAAATATGACCACATAGGGGATGGGTGGGGGAGAGGATAAAAAACAGGTGTCTCACACCACATGTCCTTGATCAGAGGCACATGTTGTGGGATTCACAAAAAAAACCTCAGCACAGGCATAACAAGCTTAATACAAGACAAGACATCATATCAGGAAAAAGGTCCCAGCCAAGCGGCCCGTGCACGCTCGCCCGGTGGCACGCAGCCGGTGGCGCGCAGTGCAATCAGTCCGCTCCATGTGGGGGAGTACACCAGGATCCAGCGAGGACGTTGAGAGTCAGGGAAAGGCAATGGAGCGGGGGATGGTGTGGGGGGGGAGCCTACTTCGGATAAGACCTCGGTGAGATTCTTTTTCAGTTCGGCCTTGGCCAAGGCCGCTCAGGGGAGCCAGATTCAGATAAGAGAGATTGTTTTCGGTCAGACTGACAGTGAATTTTGCCTGCCTTGAGTCCTTTGCTGGTTCTCTCTCGTGGGAAATCCAAAAGTCCGAATTATTCGTGTCCATTCTCCCTAAGCAGTGCATGTAGTTTCCCCAGGTTGTTATCCATTTTCCCCATGAGTTCATGCATCTGAAGCTGTCGGTGGCTCACGCCGTGAATCACGTCCAGTTTCCGATCCATCTCGTCTCTTTTTACAGTCTCGGCACCCACAGCACGGCTGACCTCCACGCACACGGACATCAGGACCGGAATAGCAGCATCCGTGCGCTTAATTTTCCGATACATCAGGTATCCGCCAACGCCAAACAGCAGGAATGATCATAAATCCAAATATGTAAACATCTTCAGCGTCCTCGATGAACAGAGGAGCCTGGCAGCTCAAGCGCCACTTCGCCCATGGATCTTGAACGTACCCCGCTGGCTCTGTGCCATCTGGGCACGAAGGCTCACCTGTAGATTCCCTCCTTGTAGAAAAAATTTGATCAATTGCATTGAGAGACCAGCTAACCAGATCCATGGTTAATTTAGATATTCAGATTTTATCCGTATGAGGCTCCAAAAACACACAGACAGGACAAAGAGCAGCGAGGATCAGATAGAGGGGCAGGAGCTCACAGAAAAGCGTCCGCATTCGCTGGAGAGCAGGAAGAGAAAGGGGTACCTCCGTGAGAAAGGGGTACTTCCGTGAAAGGGGTACCTCCGTGAGCTGTCTTTCGAGTCCCGTGAGCGTTCACGACCGAGCTCTACTAAAATGCGCTACAGCTGGGAAGAAGGCCGGCAGGTGAATGACAATTCACCGCTGGAACCTGATAATGTGACTGATCAACTTTCTGATTTTTTTATTCTCTCAATAAGCAGGTGCAGGAGTGTGACGAGAGGCTCAGCCCGTCTCACACTGAGCCGTGGCCAGCAGAGGCTGTGAGAGCGGATTCACCAGCCAGTCTGTGTTTCCCTCCTGAGCCGCAGGCCACCCCAAGTAATCAGGTCCCAGACCTCATCACCTGGGACGAAGCTCCGGCTGTGTCCACAGGGAATAAAGGGGGAGTGGCCCCAAAGTGTGCACACCCCACCACCCTTCGACATGCCACTCTGTGCCCTGGAGATGCAGTACCGCATCCACAACACAGGTGGAGCCACACTGTAGCTCGAAACCCTTTTGAACCACCCGCTGTCCAAAGGCACGCATCATGTGGTTCACAACCAAACCTCAACCAGATTTCTTCTCCATGTCATCGGAGAATAAGTTCTGTCTCTGAGTGCAATGACCACCAGTACCAGGACAGTTCTTCTGAGTCTGATGGACCCGGCCAGTCCTATGGACGTGGCCTTCGGTACCACCACCTTGAGTCCCTGGCCAGGGACATAGAACGCTTTGACCCAGATAATCGAAAATCAAACATTGACGATTATCTTGATGAGGTCGAGTTTTGCCTCCGGGATTTGCCACACACTTCATCCCGTGCGAAATTAAAGCTCCTCTGGAAAACCACAGGTAAGAGCGTCCACAGGTTCATGAAGACTCTCCCTCTAGAGACCAGAGACTGCTACTCAGCACTCTGTCAGGCTCTGCAGGAAGAGTATTCAGTCCACACTGACCCAACCTCTGCTAGTTTGGCTGCTTTTGCCATAAAGCACAAGAAGTCAGAGCCACCCAGGAAATACTATTGGCGCTTGCGAGCTGCGTATTTCCAGGGACGTAATGCACCAGGTCTGGAGAAGGACTGTAAGTTTAAGTCTTTGTTCCTCCATAACCTCCATGAGAGCGTGCAGTTCCATGTCAAAGTGCACTGCAGAATGAGGAACCTCAGCATGAAGGACATCTGCAGATATGCACAATTTGCATGGGAGACTCACCAACGGCCAGGTACAGGTGCTAAGAGTGGCTCAGAGAGTGACAGCTTGGCATTTGAGGGCAAAGAAACGCTCCACTCCAATGCTGACACTAATTTGAGGTCCAGAAGATCACGCAGGCGCTTCTCGCTAGCAGAGGATCAGAACGAGGGGGGTGGAGCCTGGCACTAACCCCCTGACCAACCACCACATAGACCTCAGAATGTCTCCCCAAACAAAAGAAGGCGTCGACCCAGAAAGAGAAGTGCAGGACAAGAAATGGAAGACACGGTCTCCAAGTTCATAGAGATACTAAAGAGCCGACTCTCCGATCCTGCAGGTCTGACAGCTGCATCTGATCTGTCAGACGATTAAGATGCCAAACATCCAGACCGGTCCACTTCTCCAACCTCCACTGCAACCTCTCTGTTGGAGACATTCTCAGTTAAACCCACATGGTTCCCTCTGCCATTTTCTTAAATTCAACCTTTATAACTGGTCTCACATCAACCCAGTGTGTCTCCTCCTCCCTCAGCAGTGGAAACCAGTTCCACACTTGGAAGGGGGGTGGAGTAACTTTGTAGTGGATGCATGTTCAACTCACCCAATCTGCATGCATTAACACCTAACACCATTTCATTTTCAATCCAGTAGTTCTCACCAACCGTACAACTACACAAGTCGGGATGGAACTTTTTATTTTATTCTAGAGCATTTTATTTTTTTGGTTTGTTGTGAAGGACACACATGCACCTCAAAACATCACACCAGTCGATTCCAGAACACCATTGGAATCAAACTCACCCACTCACCTGCTTCTCTAACCTTTTCTTCTTCTTTTTCCTCTTCAGTTTTATATCACTGTTATTGAAGTAGACACGAGTATATGTAGATAAGTAGGTTTGACGCAATCTCTGCCCAGGCGTTGCCTCTACTCTGCCCAGATGCTAAGCCTCCAACCTCTTGAACTGTTTTAAACTATGAGTTTTTCCAGTCCCAGGCAAAACCGGACGGTGTGACATATGGACTGTTCGACCCGTGGGTAGTCCCAAAGACGACGACCGGCATCCCAGTCTTCGGAACTACGAGGGGATGTTGGGCCAGACCATGTGCTACAGAAGACCGCATGGTTTTCTGAGACAAAGAAAATCTTTTAAAACTCGAATCCCCAGCATTCCTTGCAAGTTCACACCTAGGTGTGAACGTGATGTCATGGCCTCTCACTGGCCGCGAGCCCCTAGTCTCAAAGTCCGTTCCCCAAATGGAGGCGAATAGCAGACCCGCCGCTTAAAACACAGTGAACGCGCTGAGATCCCCCTCTTGCTCCCTTTTCCTGCGCCTGGACTCTACGGCCGGCTTCTCCTTCTTCTCGGGCTGCTTTGACCCTCGTGGGCCCTCCAGATCGGATCTAATCCGCACGATTCAATGCATCCTCTCCCTCGGGCCTCCCTCGGCCCATCACCGCTCCAGCCAGCAACCGCGAGGCCATCCAGCGGCGCGCTAGTCAGCCACCGGTGAGGAAGACCGGTTTACGCGCTCTGTCCAGCCAGCACCGCGAGTGACCCGCGCACAGCGACGCGGCAGAGGCTCGGAATCAGAATCAGAATGCCCTTTATTGTCATTATACAGTGGCGTACAACGAAATTGGAGAGCTTCTCCCATGTCAGTGCGTGGCATATAATAAACAATAAACAAGATATAAATATGTGGCCGTTTTTCAAAAGTAAAAGTAAGAAGGCAAGAGGTTTCAAATATATACATATGTAAAGTGAGGTCATTAGTGCAAATGTGCAGTTTTCCGGGAGTAAAATATAAAAAATGTCCAGTTTTTTTACATAGTAAATATGGAGATATTATAAATATAAATAGTAAATTGCACAAATAAATAGCATATTACACAGATGAGTGGTATGTTGCACAGTGAATAGAATATTGCACAGAGAATAGTATATTGCACAGGGTAGTTGGGTTGCACAGATGCCGGTTATTTCAAGTGACTGGAAGGTATATTGTTCAATAAGGTGATGGCTCTGGGGAAGAAACTGTTTTTCATTCTGTTAGTCCGTGCTCTGATGCTTCTGTAGCGCCTCCCAGAAGGGAGCAGCTCAAACAGCTGGGAGGCAGGATGTGAGGAGTCCATCTTAATGTTGAGAGCTCTGCTGACGCACCAGGTGGAGTAGATGTCCGTCAGGGAGGGGAGAGGGCAGCCCACGATCCTCTGTGCTGCCCTCACTGTCCTCTGCAGCCTCCCTCTGTCTGCGGCAGTGCAGCTCCCGTACCAGGTGGTGAGGCAGTACGTCAGCAGGCTCTCGATGGTGGAGCGGAGCGGTAGAAGGCCAGCAGCAGCTTCTGCTCCAGGTTGTTCTTCCTGAGAACTCTCAGGAAGTGGAGGCGCTGCTGAGCCTTCTTTATAATGGCTGTGATGTTGAGGGTCCAGGTGAGGTCGTCGGAGATCTGGACTCCCAGGAATCTGAAGTCGTGGACCCGCTCCACGCCCTCGCCGTTGATGTAGAGGGGGGGATGGTCACCCTTCTTCCTCCTGAAGTCCACGATGATCTCCTTCGTCTTCGTGGTGTTCAGAGCGAGGTTGTTGGCTGAGCACCAGGTCGTTAGTCTCTGGACCTCCTCCCTGTAGGCCGTCTCGTCTCCGTCTGAGATCAGCCCGACCACTGTGGTGTCGTCAGCGAACTTGACGACCAAGTTGTTGTCGTGGGCCGGACTGCAGTCGTAGGTGTAGAGACAGTACAGGAGGGGGCTCAGCACACAGCCCTGTGGTGAGCCGATGCTCAGTGTGCGTGTGGAGGAGAGGTGGGGGCCGAGTCTCACCGTCTGGGGCCTGTTGGTCAGGAAGTCCCTGATCCAGGTGCATGTGGGAGGGGGGAGGCCGAGAGTGTCCAGTTTGGTAACCAGGACGTCCGGGATGATGGTTAAATGCCGAGCTGTAGTCCACGAAGAGCAGTCTGGCGTAGCTCTGCTGCTGCTCCAGGTGGCTCAGCACAGCATGCAGGGCTACGGAGATGGCATCCTCCGTAGATCTGTTCGCCCGGTATGCGAACTGGTGGGGGTCGAGTGTGGGGGGAAGACAGTCCTTGATGTGCTTTAAGACCAGTCTCTCAAAGCACTTCATAATAACCGGGGTGAGGGCGACAGGGCGGAAGTCGTTGAGGTCAGTAGCAGGTGACTTTTTGGGGATGGGGATGATTGTTGCTGACTTCAGGCAGGTGGGGATAACTGCTTGGGCCAGCGAGAGGTTGAAGATCCTGCAGAGGATGGGGGACAGTTGGTGGGCGCAGGCTCGCAGCACTTTTCCAGGTACTCCATCCGGGCCGGGAGCTCTCCTGGGGTTGACTGCCTGGAGCACGCGCCTCACCTCCTCCTCTTCTACAGTGAGTGGGGCGGGGCTGGAGTCCGATGTGAGTGGGGGTTGGGGGAGGGCTGGAGCAGGTGAGTGTCGCTGTGGTGGTTCAAAGCGAGCAAAGAAGCAGTTAAGCTCCTCTGCCAGCGACGTGCTCGTCTCTGATGTGACATCACAGCCTCTGAAATTGGTGATGGTCTGGATGCCCCGCCAGACTTCCCGTGGTCTGTTGCTGGCGAGGTGGGACTCTATCCTCCTCTTGTAGTCCGCTTTGGCTGTTTTAATCCCTTTCTTCAGGTCAGCTCGAGCCGAGCTGTAAAGGGCTCTGTCTCCTGACCTGAAGGCAGAGTCGCGGGCCCTGAGGAGTGACTGGACCTGACTGGTCATCCAGGGTTTTTTGTTGGGAAAGACTCGGATGGTTTTGTCCACAGATACAGTTCCCATGCAGAACTTGATGTAATCCAGAACTGTCTCTGTGTGCGTGTCCAGGTCCTGATGGTGGAATATGTCCCAGTCTGTGTATTGGAGGCAGTCCTGGAGTTCACTGAGTGCATTTCCAGGCCAGGTTGTTACAGTATTTCTGATGGGCCTGGATCTGCGTCTGAGGGGGGTGTATGTGGGGATGAGCAGCAGAGAGAGATGGTCTGACTGTCCGAGGTGGGGGAGGGGCGTGGCTCTGTACCCGCGTTTAATGGTGGAATAAACGTGGTCTAAAGTCCTTTCCCCTCTTGTTGGGCACTTAACGTGCTGATGAAATCCTGGGAGTACAGTCTTGAGATTTGTCCTATTAAAGTCTCCAGCTATAATATGAACGCCATCAGGGTGGGCCCACTGCTGTTCGTTAATAGCGTTCTGCAGGAGAGAGAGCTGTGCTGGCGTTGGCGTCTGGCGGGATGTAAACAGCGGTGATGATCACTACTGTTATCTCTCTCGGGAGAAAATAGGGCCGGCATCTCACAGACATGCACTCGATATCGGGGGAGCAGTGCTTCGCTATAACGCTGCTGTTGTTGCACCAGTTCTCATGTACGTAAATACAGAGACCCCCACCTCTGCTTTTGCCGGAGTCCTCTGTCCGATCCCAGCGATGCAGAGAGCGGCCGGCTAGCTGCACGCTAGCATCGGGGACCTTCGGGTTCAGCCAGGTCTCCGTGATGATGAGGGCGCAGCAGTCGCGAACGCAGCGATTCCCCGCCAGCTGTAGCTCCAGATCCTCTGTCTTGTGGGTGAGAGATCTGGCATTGGTGAGATACAGGCTCGGGAGGGGTGGCTTGTGCGGTTGTTTCTTTAGCCGTAGAACGGAGCCGGACCTGCGGCCACGCTTTTGCTTCCTCTCCCTCCTTCGTCTGCGCCGCTTCCCAGACCCGACAACAATCCACGGGGAGTCCGGTGGTCTCGCCAGCTCGTACGGAATGTTGTGGGTGTAATGAAATTCCCTCGAGACGTCAATCTTGTGTAGGTAGCCGATGTCTACGAGGTCCTGTTGGTTGTAGTGGTGTACCGCCGAAGCAAGGGTAAATACGGTCCACGAAAAAGCATATAAAAAACGTAAAAACACACACTGAATGGGAGAGCCATGAGCCGCTGCGTCTATGCGCGCCGCCATCTTATTATTATCTGCCCTAACGTGCCCCACGCAAGACGCCATCGGCTCCATGCGCACCCTACAGGACCCGGTCCCGCTGGAGCGCCAACCTGTACCCCCCTGAAGCCGAAGGAGAGAGAGAACGCAGCAGAGCCGCTCTGTGACCACCCGCGGAGCGTAACCCAGCAGCGGCGAAGCCGCACCCCAAAGCACGATTACCTTTCCAGGACACTACCACGCCATAGATCGCTTTCCAGAAGTGAAACAAGTAAGAGGCTTTTGGTGTCTGGGCAGAGCTTAGTTTAGTTGTTGCCAATCAAGTTTTCTTGTGCTTTGTGTATGTTTATAACCGGACCATCGGTCCTCCGTGGTTCAGACGTTTATCGTTGCGAACAGCAATCCCGCTCGCCGTCCCTCCGTTCAAAACCAGAGCAGCTCTGTGGAGTGATTCATACTGTTGCATCTGTGGGAGCGACGGGCCGTGGTTGCTAGACACAAAACTACTCATCTTAGCTGATACCTCTGTGTTTACAATTGAGCCCGCCGGCAATCCGCCGGCGTGTATTTACCCACGTGAATGCAGTGTTTCCTCACCACCGCTGATTGCGTGTGATTTCAGATAAACAATCAGTTGGAGAGTGCGGGAGTCAGCTCCACCTTCTCCCTCCTGTGGAAATCATCGGCGCGATCACGGCATCGGTGGTTAGGAATCACCCTCGTGGTGTTGATTTTACCCTGCCTTTCCTGTACTCTGAGTCTCTCTCATACTAACATCTTCTGACGAGTTACACGCGGTCTCGTCCGCCATTTTGTGACGTCTTATCGTGTAACACCCCCTGAGAAAGGGGAGAAATAACCAGGACGTGAGTATGGGTGTGTTCACTCATTCAGCGCCTTTACTGGAATGAGAGAAGCACCGTGACTCCCGCTACAGCAGGTGGGTGGAGACAAGAGCAATCAAGCACAGATGAACGGATGCACTCTTCAGAACGATCACAAATTATCACCAAAATAGATCATATCTGAAGCAAATGTATATATAAATGGAAGAAAAAATGCGTTTCTTAAAGAAAATCTTAAACTTTGGTTTTAACACTTTAAACAATATTTTAACATAAGATTATTTCTTTCTCTCTTCAACTAATGACTTTTTTTGAGCATGTTTACATCATGAAATCAGTGTTTTTAAACTACTCTTAAATGAAATAAGGATTCTTAACCTCTCACATTACCACAAGGTATTTTAGCAGTCCAGAAAATAAGCAGTATATTACCACATCAATTTCACCCTGTCACACTCTCCCCTACTTGACAAATGTCGTCCCGACATTGATAAAATGCAATTTCCATTTTTCTCTCTTTTTTTTTTTAAATACACAAACAGTCTCTCTCAGTCACCTGCTGAGGTGAAAAGATCAACATATGACAGTTCAGAAAATTCTGAAATGGCCATATAACTTGATATGTGTCGGCACGTAACAGTCCATAAGCATTTCCCTGCAATAACATTATGAAATGTGTTCATCATAAAGACAAGTATCCGTGTAAATAACTTCAAGTTAGTAAGATAACAGTCCATACAAATCTACTGCAGTGCATATACAAGAGGGGGATGGGGATAATATGGCTGTCCAGGAAGGTGCCATGGTGTCAGTCCAATGGGACATATGGGGTATAACTGGGGATTGGGCCGAACACTGTGACATGATGGGATGCCCAGCTGATCATAGGTTATATGTTTTGGGGGTTGTCTCTCCCTTGGGGGCAACTGGTAGGGTCGTTCCTCAGCATCACTGGCACTGTGTGATGAGGGGGAGGAAGGTGATGAGGGCTGCTGTGGGTGTTCAAGTAGGTCTCGTTCCTCACTTGGCCAAGCACCTGTGCCATGCTCCTCTGAGTGTTCACCACCAGGGGGCACTGCTAGTTGGGTAGGAGGAGCTGAAGGCAGTGGCTGAAGTCTTTCTGTTGGATGCCTTGGGACAACCTCACTTTCTAAAGCAGCAGGCCTGCAGCTCTAGGCTTGAGCTAGGTCATAATGCAGGTCATATTCATCTCCACTGTCCTCATCAGATTCTTGTACAGGCTGATGATTCCTTTTCTGCTTACCCTTCTGTGTGAGGGCTATTTTGTCTGTTTCCGATTCAAATGGCAAGTGGTCACAAGGCATGAGGAGGTTTCTGTGTAGAATCCTAGAGCGTCCTCTTCCTCGCTCTGGTCTCACTTCATAGACGGGAAGGTCAGATCTCATCTGCTTCACGACTGTGTGAATAGTCTCCTCCCAGTAATTGCGTAATTTGCCTGGTCCTTCTCTTGGAGTCAGGTTTTTGACTAGAACTCTTTCACCAGGCTGTAACATAGAACTTCTCACTTTTGAGTCATAATACTTTTTATTCCTTTCAGCTGACTTTTGAGCATTTTTGCTTGCAATGGAATATGCTTCCTCCATGCCTTTTTTCCATTTGCTCACATAATCTCTCTAATCACTGGTTTCTGACTCTGATTGTAATCCGAAGAGCATGTCAACTGGAAGCCTTGGTGATCTCCCATAGAGTAGATGGAATGGAGAATAGCCCGTTACCTCACATTTGGTGCAGTTGTAGGCGTAAATGAGTTTGTTCAGGGATTCCTTCCAGTTAGACTTCTGTGTCTCTGTTAACGTTTTGAGCATTTGCAGCAAAGTCCTGTTCATTCTTTCCACCTGACCATTTCCCATTGGGTGGTAGGGTGTTGTCCTGGAACCAGCCACTCCACTGAGTCTTTTTAATTGACTAAACAACCGGTTTTCGAATTCTCCTCCCTGATCATGATGAATGCGTGAGGGGAAACCAAACTTCAGGGCAAAGTCATTGAAAATTATGTTTGCAGCTGTCTTTCCTGACTTGGATGTAGTGGCATAAGCTTGTGTAAAGCGGGTGAAATGGTCAACGATGACAAGAATGTGCTCATATCCACCTTTGCATTTATCCAAATGAAGGAAATCAATACAGATCAGTTCAAATGGCTGAGTAGTTACAATGTTCATCAGGGGGGCTCTTGTGTCATGACACGGCTTTTTCTGTTTCACACAAACACACGCTTTTGTCACATAGTGCTCAATCTCAGATTGCATGTATGGCCAGAAGAAGCGGTCACGTACCAGGGACACAGTACGGTCGACACCCTGATGACCCATTTTGTCTTCTAACACTTTTCCTTTGTACTGCTCTGGCAACACTAGCTGCTTCCGGGTTGCAGTGGTTCGATACAGAAGTCCATCTCTGTCTACTGTGAGCTTGTCCCACTCTCTGAACAGGCACTGTGTTTTTGGACAGGATTCCTTCACATCTTTAGCTGGTGGTTTAGAGTCTGACAGTTTGCTACTTAGGACAATGTGAATGACTGGGTCTGACTTTTGAGCCTCACGTAGCTGTTCTTTAGGAATGGGGCTTATTGATACTGCAGCTGGTTCATTTTCCCCTGAGACAGACATCGATGCAACCGTAAGTGCCCACACTTCCGGGGACTCTGTCTGGACTTCGACAGCCTGGATGACAGCAGCGATAGTGTCAGGTGGCAGCTCCTCTGAGCAGTCTTTCATCATTTCCTCAACATTCAGTGGCATTCGTGATAAGGCGTCTGCATCACTGTTTTGTTTTCCTGGTCTGTACTTTATTGTGAAATGAAAGTCAGCTAATTCTGCAACCCACCTAGATGTGGTTGCGTTCAGCTTGGCAGTTGACAAAATGTAGGTCAGAGGGTTATTGTCACTAAATACAGTAAAAGTGGGAGCGTAGTATAGGTAGTCACGAAATTTCTCTGTGACTGCCTATTTTAAAGCCAGAAACTCCAATTTGCCTGCATGGTAGTGATAGTTCTTCTCTGCTGATGTTAAGCTGCGAGAACCATATGCAATAACTCTCAGCTTTCCATTTTGTTGCTGGTATAGCACTGCTCCTAATCCCTGGTGTGATGCATCGGTGTGCAAAACAAATGGCTGACTAAAATCAGGAAAGCCTAGCACAGGTGGGTTAAGCAAGCAGTCAACTAACGCCTCTACAGCCTTCTGATGTTGATCAGTCCACGTAATTGGCTTACTAGAGGGCACAACTTGGTTTACCTTCTTTGATTTTCCCTTTCTTTCTGTTTTACTGACAGTAACTTGCCCTGCATCTGCTCTCAGGAGGCTATACAAGCAACTAGCTGTCTTAGAAAATCCTTCAATGTACTGCCTGTAATAGGACAGTAACCCAAGCAACTTTCTGAGCTGGCCTACATTCTGTGGCTTGACTTCTTTCAATGCTCTGACTGCTTCAAAATCAGCAGGATCAACCCGACTGCCTTCTGAAGAAACAATTCTGCCCAACTAACGTACTTCTGGTTTGAAAATATTACTTTTACTAGGTTTAAGTTTAATGCCATACTCCCTGAGTCTCTGTAGCACTTTGCGTACATCATTTACATGGTCATCTAACGTCTTACTGAAAACCAATGTGTCGTCTAGGTAGGGCACACAGATGTTATCACGAAGGCCTTCTAGGCATTCCTCCATACATCGCTGAAATGCAGCAGGAGCGTTCATAAGACCAAAGGGGATGCGGATCCACTCATAGAGACCCCACGGGGTTACAAAAGCTGTGAGTGGTCTGCTTTCTTCAGAAATAAATCCTTGGTGGTATGATTTCCCTTGGTCTAGAAGGGAAAACCAAGAATGACCACCTAAACTATCCATTATGTCTTGGACTCGTGGGATCGGTTGGCGATCCGGGTAAGTCTTTCTATTTAAATCCCTATAATCTATGCACAACCGCAATGTACCATCCTTTTTCCTTACACACACCACTGGAGAGGAGTATGAGGAATTTGACTTCCTGACCCAGCCTTGCGCAATTAGGTCATGAAGGTAATCCTTCATCTCCTGGTACAGTGGTCTGGGTACTGACATGTACGTGCGTTTAACTGGCTCACTGTCTTTAAGGGAGATGCTCATTTTTAGTCTCTCAATACAGCCAATATCGTTGTCCAACCTGGAGAAAGCATAGCACTCTTCTCTGAGCATCTGTTTGACTCTCTCTCTCTGTTTTTCATCCAGATGACTTAGGTCTACTGGTGGATCCCACCTCTCACTATCATCACATGGACTCAGTGTGCTGGTATGTATGATTCACTGTAGCTACTCTTTCAGTGTTTTCGAAGGTCTGAGATGGCAGTATGGCTGTTATGGTCTGTACAGTGCCTATTACAGTTCGCCCCAGCAAGACAATATCACGGTCAGTGGAGTTAGACACCTCAACTGTGATGACCGGCAAGACATCTTTCCTGACTTTGACTAATGTTTCGACAAACTCAAGACCATGTGGCCATTGTGGATTCAGATCTGGCTCAAAGACCATAGTCACATTCTCTTTAAATGGTCGTGAAACTACACGACACTCAATAGCAAGATAACTATGTTTTGGTACTGTGACTCGCTCTTTCTTTGTCTTCACCCAGAACTCATCTGTTCTGTCCGCACTAACCGCCTGAATAAAAGCTCTAACCTTGTTTCTTTTTAGGCAAGGGAAAGAGGTTCTTACAGTACTGAATTTCTTATCCTCCTCTGTCTTTGTCAAAAAATGCTCTATAACGTTAAAACCTACAATGGGGTGGGGTGAGACAGGTGCTGACCTTTCATTACAAGCATGGGAATGACCAGCTCTTCAGCTTGGCTACCTTCAGGGAGAAGCTGGAACTCTGTTTCAATCCATCCCAGGTAAGGCATCTCAGTTCCATTTGCTGCAGTCAGAGTAAATCCTTCTGGTGAGTCTACTATTTCAATACATCCCTTAGTTGTACATTTGGAAAGTATTCATTTCTCCACCCCTCATCCATTATTGACACCTGTGAGCCTGAGTCCCATAAAACTTGTATTCTGTGTCTGCCCAGAAGACATTCAACTAGACACTGTTGCCCCACTAGTGAGGCGACTTTCTGGGGGTGGGGTAGCTAGTTCTAGCTGGGAACGGTAGGTTATGGGTATTCAAACATGGAAGTCTGTTACTGTTACTTCCAAGGTGAGTACAGTGTCTTTTATGTTCGGTCCAATGTTGTTTTTGGCATTTTCTGGAACAATATAATGTCTCTTTACAAGCCGAGCATTGTTTCAGCTTCTGTGGAGAATCTACACAGTCACAATTTGTAAACCTTTGGGACATTTTCCTGGCGGTGGTTAGTACTTGTCCCGTATACTTGTCCCGCTTGGATAAGAGGCGAAATGTCTTCTAGACAAATCTAAGTCCAGTTGTCTATGATTCTATGATTCAATTGTTGCGAGAATACTTGTCTCGTAGTGCTAACCGTCTCATGTTTAAAGTTGCCCCTGTGGAAGTCCTTCTCTCTTTCCTTTTGCATCCAGCCTGAAAATGCTCTCCACTCCCACATTAGTAGCAATGCTCACAGCGTTCCTAGGTTCCTGTTTGACGGCAGGCAAAGCACTTTCTTTGAGGGCGAGGAGGATACCTATAAGGACTCGCTGTGTACTGTGGTTGCAGAGGAGTGGGTACTTGGGGAGGATTGTGGGCCCTAAAATACTGCTGTCCTGGGGGGTAGTCTGTCTTTGGCTGCATAACAGGGGCCTGTGCATGTTGTTGTGCCTGGTACTGAGACTGCTGAAGTGTCTTTTTAATCTGAGCTATCTCTGCACTAAGGCCTTTGAGAGAAGCCACCCCTGACTTCAGTTCTACTAGCTCTGTTAGTAGTTCAGATGGTACTTTTGCCTTAGTTTCTTTTTTCAGCACATCTAGCAGATGAAATACCTTCTGGGTGCACAACACTTGCACTTGTAACCGGCTGTGGAGCACTAAACCTCTTTTTATTTCTTCTTTCTGTCTCATTAGCACAAGCAACATTCAGCTTCTCTAGCAAAGTCTCATCAGATGTGTCATTGTCCAACAAAAAGGGCTGCATGTCTATCTTTATGCTGTCATTCTGAAGACTAGTGAGTATGGTATGCAAACACATGCTTTGGACTAGATCTGGATCATACTTGAGCCCTGATTCTGATTCTTGGGATGCAAACAAAATCTTCTGCCTTAAATCTAGGACTCGCATTAGAAAACTTTGAGGCGTCTCTTGTTGTGCTGCACTTCTGAAGCTAACTGCTTGTGCAGCTCTGTGGGACATTTTTCTTGGAAGTGGGACCGTAGGATGCGCCTGAGAGTGGGGAGATTTAGATTGGGTTTTCCCTCAAGGTAGCTACATAGCTGTGAGCCTGGTTGGATGGCTCTGATGATTGCATCTACAATCTCGATCTCAGGGTAACCACGGCTTAGTCCATTTTCAATCTGGTGAGCTAGGCTGGAAAATGACAGTTTTTCTTTCTGGCCTGGGTCACCAATTTGTCCAGAAATCTTAAAATCTTTGCGCCAGTATGGACCTGGACACTGCTGAGCACTGGTTGTTAGCATACTAGCTGAAGCATTAGAAGGAGTTTGGCGTGCGTGCTGAGAATCCTTAGCAGTAGCATAAGGTGACACAGTCTGTTTGCTTTGTATTTCTTGTGGACTTAATGTTCTCTCCACTACTGTCTCTGGATGCAATTCCGGTTTGTTAACTTGGCTGCTCAAGTGTCTCTATTTTGTTTTGGACTCCATCAGTCATTTCTGTGATCTTGTCTCTTAGGAATAGTAGTTCTGATAAGCCTTCATCTTCCAACTCTGTTAACTCTTCTCTTTCAAGGTGTTTCAGAATATGAGTCAACAGCGATATGCGTGATTTTCCTTTAACATTAATTTTTTTTTCTCCTGAGATGCTGAGAAAATCACAGATTCCCAGTAAATCCTCTTTGCTCATGTTTTGCATTTCACTTACTATTTCCTCATGCAACTCTTCCATCATTGTCATTGTTTTAGCAGGGCAGGGGGACCTTTACCATTCAGTCAATGCTCAGCCACGTGGTCTTTACGGTCTCTGATGATCTCTGTCTGGCCTCAGAAGACGTGCACTCAACCACCAACCAGCTCCTCTTTAACTGCCTGGGTTGTGTAGTGGGGGGATTTAGCTTGCTCAGAATTCAGAAACCAGGTTATGGATGCTGGACATCTGTGCAGCTATCCCAGCGGTGCCTCCAAGAAAATGTAACACCCCCTGAGAAAGGGGGAGAAATAACCAGGACGTGAGTATGGGTGTGTTCACTCATTCAGCGCCTTTGCTGGAATGAGAGAAGCACCTCGACTCCTGCTACAGCAGGTGGGTGGAGACAAGAGCAATCAAGCACAGATGAACGGATGCACTCTTCAGAACGATCACAGATAATCACCAAAATAGATCATATCTGAAGCAAATGTATATATAAATGGAAGAAAAAATGCTTTTCTTAAAGAAAATCTTAAACTTTGGTTTTAACACTTTTTAAACAATATTTTAACATAAGATTATTTCTTTCTCTCTCTTCAACTAATGACTTTTTTTTTTAGCATGTTTACATCATGAAATCAGTGTTTTTAACTACTCTTAAATGAAATAAGGATTCTTAACCTCTCACATTACCACAAGGTATTTTAGCAGTCCAGAAAATAAGCAGTATATTACCACATCAATTTCACCCTGTCACAATCGCGTGAGTTGGCGGTCATCTTAGATGAGGGACGAGAACACCACGTGAATTCGCCCGCCATCTTGTGACATCCTATCTCGCGAGTCGGCGGCCATCTTGTCGAGGGACGAGACCACGTGATCTCGTTGGCCATCTTAGACATCTCTCTCTCACACACACACACACACTCACACACACCTATAGTTACCAGCACACATGTATTGCGTTTACACTGGTTCCACTGAACGTTTAATTTGCTTATGTTTAGTTTAGTCGTCTCTTAGTTAGTAGATATCAGAATCTTAATTCAAGTGTTTGTTCCTTTGAATATTTGTGTTAATATATTCTGGTATTCTAATGAGAGTAGTTGTTTGTGGTTATTTTACACAGTTTTGTAACATTGGCTGGTTGAAGAGGTCTGTGCTCGGACTCACACCTTCTCTGTTGTTCTATAGCGCCACACCTGGTCACAGGCTGGCACGCATAGAACAACAGCCATTTTGAAACTGATTGTGCCATTGAGTCCTTTTTCCTGATTAATCAGGTGGTGCCCCGTTTCATTTTGTTAACTTTCTGGTTATTAGCAGCCGTCCCTCAAGACGGTTGATAATAACCCTTTTTGGACTAAACGAGCACGTTATACGCCTTATTGCACAACAAAAATAAATAAAACCCAGTGGCTTTCACGTCTTACAGCAAGAGAGGGCCACCCAACAATTGAAGTCACAATGATGGGTGTCATAGCCGTCTCCAGTGATGGGCGTCATAGCCGTCTCCAGTGATGGGTGTCATAGCTGTCTCCAGTGATGGGTGTCATAGCCGTCTCGAGTGATGGGTGTCATAGCTGTCTCCAGAGATGGGTGTCACAGCCGTCTCCAGTGATGGGTGTCATAGCCGTCTCCAGTGATGGTGTCATACCCGTCTTCAGTGATGGGTGTCATAGCCGTCTCCAGTGATGGGCGTCATAGCCTTCTCCAGTGATGGGCGTAGCCGTCTCCAGTGATGGTGTCATAGCCGTCTCCAGTGATGAATCTTAATGTAGAGTGGTAAACAGAGTTCAGGGGTTTAAGAGTCGCAGCAGAGGCGAGCATGTACAAAAATATCACCATAGTCCAACACTGATAAAAAAGTTGTCTCAACAAGCATCTTCCTACAATGTGATGGAAAGGAGAGCCTGTTTCTATAAAAGAAACCAATTTTATTTCATAAAGATGTCACCAGCTTAGAAACATGATGTTTAAAGGTTAATTTATCGTCTAACCAGATACCACGGTACTTGTATTCAGTGACCCTTTCAATAAATGGTAGAAATGATGAGGTCATCATGTGTATACTATTTTTTGATCTGGTGAACAACATGAATTTAGTTTTTCCTGCATTGAGTACCAGTTTATGATTATTGAGTGCAACTTGGAGATCAGAAAAGCAGTGTTGGAGGGAATTTATGGCTGAGTGTGCATCAGTGGCAATACAAAACAAAACGGTGTCATCTGCATAAAGATGAATATTACACCCAGTGACAGCTGAGGTAATATCATTGATGTAAATCGAAAACAGAATGGGCCCTAGAATTGAGCCTTGTGGCACACCTTTTGCTAATTGGACATATTCAGATTTAACATCACCAATAGCAACACACTGCTGCCTGTCGCTAAGGTAACTCTTAAACCATTTAAAAGATAAGTCATCAAATCCAAGACTATGAAGTCTTTTTAAGAGCAACGTATGATCCACTGTATCAAATGCTTTGGAAAGATCAATAAAAAAGAGCTGCACAGTGTTTTTTCTTGTCTAAAGCTGCTATAATGTCATTTAAAACAAGAATGACAGCAGTAATAGTGCTGTGTCTTTCCCTAAAACCTGACTGATGCCTACTGAGAATGTCATGTGTTGAGAGGAATGATCTTAGCTACGTGTTGACAAGAGATTCCAATATTTTTGCTAAACATGATAATTTAGAAATAGGTCTGTAATTATTACGGTTGTCTGTTCCACCATCTTTATGTAATGGTGTTACATGAGCGACCTTCCAAACCTTAGGGACCATGCCATTTAAAACTGTGATGTTTAAAAATATGTGCAATGTAGCTGACCACAATTGGTGCTGCAGACTTTAAAAAGTAGGGGTCAAGTTTGTCCTCACCCAGAGACTTTTTAGCATCCATAGACAGTGCATTGGCCACTTCACCAATTGACCTTTTCGACTTAAAAATTGTGGACATGCACCCCCTAGTGGCCCAGCCATAACTGGAGTGTGCAGTGCTCCACCTGGTAACCCAAACACAGCAGCGTGGAGGATCTGTTACTGATAACGCAGACATGTCTTGGATTGATGATGTTAGGCAGTGGCCTCCAGTTACAGATGAAGGTAGTTTATCGCTGTTTTTAATGATTGGTTATGGAAATAGCATGATCTATTCCCATAACCAAACACTAAAAACAGTGGGAATACGTGAAAAATGCAACGCTGGCTATAACTAACGTCAACAAGCCATAAAGATTATGCTACTGTAACGTTAACGCTAAATTAGGCTATGTGTTAATGTTATATTTAATTTATTTTATCATTCTTCTAATTCATTCATTCATTCATTCATTGATTTATAGGTTTGTGCTAGTGCCGAGGGCTACAGTAGCCTCATACTGCTGTTCTTTCGGCCAGAATCGTCCGGGACTCTCAGCGAGACTATGAGTAGTACAAAATTGAATGTTAACGAAAACTCACCCGGCTGTATTCATTTGGAACAAAGTCCTTTCTGTTGATATTTTTCACCCACGTCTTCCTAACTTCTTGTTTTGCAAACAAGGCAGTCTTCGTGCAGTAAAGGCTTGTGTATTTCGCATACTTTCTTCTTCCATTGTTGAATTTTCACGCCATTGTTGGCACAGTTTATGACGGAACATGTATTCCCACTCGACCGGCTCGACATTATAAAAATATCTATTTGAAGAAAGAGAAGAACACTGGTTAATCTGCGAGCCGGTGAAAGTGTCGCTATGTAGCACACTCCAGCAATGGCAGACGGGGACGGGGTACTTCCGGGGGGCTGGCCCGAAAAGGTCTATAGAGAAGGGCCGCAATGAGAAACAAGGAGTTGGCATGACATGGGTGATGGGATCAGCAGCCGACAGTGGGGGTCCTGTATAAGTTTCATCAAACAGGTTAGCAGCTGATGCAAAATGTTCATTAAAAGCCATACAAATCTCCTTGTGGTCTGATATAGAAGACCCATTTTCAGTGGTAAGAGAGGAGGAAACGAGATGGAGGACTTGCGGTTCAGGAAATTCACTGCCTTCCAGAAATTGATTTTGGAATGAGATTTATATAGTAATCAGATTTAGCCTTTCTTATCACAGACGTACATTTGTTTCTAAGCCTTCTTAAAGCAAGTAGGTGACCAGGGTCCTCAGTACGTCTGGCCAGAGTCCAAGCTTTGTTTCTCTTTAATCAAAGAAGAAATTTGTGATGAGAACCAGGGGCTTGACCTATTTTGTATTCTACATTTTTTTAAAAGGTGCGTGCTACTCAACTATTAGGCTGAATGATTTACAGAAATGGTCAAGCGCGAGTTCAACATCTAAGATTTTAGCAGTACATGAATATGTACTGCGTCTTGCCAGATGTCTTGCCAGGAGATCATTCAAGAAAATTTGCTCATCAAATTCCATCTTGATACCATACGGGGACATTGTCTTTTATATCTGGTACTTCTGATGCAAGCGACAGGACAATGATCACTAAAACCAAGTTCAAATACTCCTGAGTGAAAATTTTTTTCTTTTCTGTTCGATAAGATCAAGTCCAGAAGAGATGACTTGGAAGGGTCTTTAAGTTTGGTCTTGTAGGGGCAGTAATTATTTGGGAAAGATTAAAATTACCACAAACCTCCTTTAAAAACTGGGAGGCTGAACTCAACCAGTTTAGGTTAAAATCCCCTAAAATAATCCTTTCCGAATGTTTAAAAGGAGCTAAAAGATAAGCTATCTCATTAATAGCAGAAGAGGGCGCAGCGGGCGGTCTATAAATTCCAACCACAATAATAGAATTATTTTTTGCTATGGAAACTTTCAGTGCCAAGAACTCAAAAGATTTGTCCACAGACACTGCTTTCAGAACAGAACAATTAAGGAAAGCTCTAGAATAAATGGCCACACCTCCCCCTCTAGAGTTTCTGTCCATTCTGAACAGGTTGTAACCATCCAAGGCCACCTCAGAATCACTTACAATGCTTCTTAGCCAAGTCTCAGATACAATCACAATATCAGGATCTGAATGAGTTATTAAAATGTTTAGCTGATCCAGCTTCTCATGCTGAGTGATGCTCCTGATATTTAAGTGAATTAAACCCAGCCCTCTCCTATTCCTAAAATCTGAAGGAGTAAGAGTCAGGTGTGGAACAGATGCAGACTTAAGAGAAACACTAAGGTCAGACTTTAAGGCCTGTGAAGCTGAGGACAGCCTTGATGCACATAACAGTGGAGAGTGTATTGGGCTTAAAGCTGCCTGGGCACAAGGGGGAGCAGATGAGCCAGAACCTGATTGAGATGGTCCAATCAGCGGCTGGAGACTGCGGATGCCCTGTGATGAGCACACCTGGTCACTTGACAAAGTAGCAGACGATAGTCAAACTGCGGGTGCATTTAAAATATGTTGTCCGTTAAAATACGTGCACTCAGCCTGCTTGGATGGATACCATCTCTGAAATAAAAGGAAGAACGCTTCCAGAAGAGGTTAAAATTGTCAATAAAAACCATCCTGTGTGCCGCACTGGAGCCATGAGTGGAGGCTGGGGATCGGGTTAAAACGTCCAACGCTGTGGCTCAGCGGAGGCAGAGGTCCGGAGATAAAGATACGCTATCCAGTCTTTCAACGTGTCGAGGAGCCTGATAAAATCCTGCTTTAAAATTTCAGACGTCTGCGTGGAAACGTCATTACATCCGACTTCGCCAGGAGAATGGGAATTTTTGCCTGGATGTCATTCACTTTTAAATAGGAACAAGATTCCATTTGTTCACGTTGCTTTAATGAATGACAGCAGTGAAATGACAATAACCAAACATGTTGTTAACGTGTCCCTAAATGCTGTCGGGCATAACTTCAACATGTTATCCACTTCCTGTTTGCCTGTGTGTCACAGTATAAAATAGCATGGTGCAACATTCTCTATCTCCCCCCGAGCCTTTAACACCCGTAAAGAAAGGCTGAGAAATAACAGACTGAACAAATTTCGCAAGAACGACAGCAAACAGCTGCGAAACATACAACAAACAGGGCAGCTATGTTTACAGAAACATATCACGTCAAGCCTAATAACCCCTCAAAGGCTACCCCACAACATAGTCCTTGTGCCAGGCAGGCACACTGGTCGCCCGCGTGGAGCGGCGTAAGCCCGCCAACGGTGACGCGTGGGGCGACGGAGGCAGCGCAGCCACGGGGGCCACAGGGGTCCCAGGGGTCACAGGGGCAGGAGATGGCGAGAGGGGGGCGCCTCTAGTCACCGGCAGGGAAGACCGCCCACCGAGTCGGGGAAAGTCCAGGGGAGGCGGAGCAAGAGGAGAGGGGGGCTGTGATGGCAAGGGAGGTTCCGGCTCAGTTCCAGCCATCGCTGGAGTACTCAGGGATCCAGGCAGCAGTGGCAGCGTGACAGGTGGTGCGGTGGTAGCATGGGACGCCAGGTCGTCGTGGATCGTCCGCGAGGGAGGCTGGTTGTCGAGGACAGGGAGGAACCTGCGCAGGAACCTCCGGTTCCGAAGGGAGACCCTGCCCGACCCATCGATCTTGACCACGTACTGACACGTGGCCTCCCTGACACGGTCCCATGTCACGGACTGCAGAGACTCAAGCCCTGCGGCGCACCAGGCCAGGTCACCACCCTCGTCATCGTCCACGGGGCCCCGTTTGCCGAATGAGAGACAGGACGTTGGCGTGTGTGCTGGGTGAGAGATGGGTTACTATGGCAGCATTGTCGTCTGGGAGATCCATGGGTGACGGGTATGGGCCACCAACAGGTCTGCGCGACATGGCATCCGCCACCTTGTTCGTCATGCCTGGGACATGCATGATGCGAAAGCGGTAGCGCAGAGTTTTTTCCTTGAGGTTCCTGAGGCGAGGGTTGGGTATGTCATCGAGCGCCCTGTCGCCGAGAACCTTCAGCAACGGCTTGTGGTCTACAGCCACGATGAGGTCCTTGCAGCCTAAAACGAAGTAGCAGGCCTTGTCCAAGGCGTCGGCGACCGCAAGCGCCTCGCCCTCTATGGGCGCGTATCTGGACTCAGCTGCATGGGTGAACCTGCTGCCGACCAGAGTCACCTTCCAGCCATCAGTGCAGCAGAACGGCTTGACTGGCGCGCATTGGCAATGTTTCTGGAACAGCCAGAAGCCGACTCCCTCCTTCGACCAGTCCGTGGCGAGACATGTGGGCTTGGATTTGTCAAAGATGTGGACACTGCGCTCGATCTCTCGGACGATCGTCTCCTTGGATTCACGGAACACGTCCTCCAGCTCCGGGGACCACTCGAAACACACGCCATTCTGCAGGAGCCTCCGGAACGGTTGCATGCGCTCAGCCATACTGAAGGCGTAGGCTACCTGGTTGACCAGTCCAAACCAGGACCTGACATCGGTGACGTTACGCGGCCGCGGAAAATCCCTGATCGCCTCCAGGTAACGACTGCATGGCCGGACATCAGTCATGGTGATGGTAAAGCCAGCGAAGTCCACTGTAGGTGAGGCAAAGATGAATTTGTCGGGGTTAAGGACAATGCCATTTCTGCCGCAGATGTCGAGCCATTGAACGGCTTGGAAGTAAGCCTTCTCGATAGTGTCAGCCCACAGCAGCGTGTCGTCCACACACTTGGTCTTGTTCCCAATGTCCGCGACCACTTCATCGTAACGCCGTGAGTATCCGTCCCCCGATGCGATGTACCCCTGTGGGGCCGAGAGGTACCGGTATCTCCCCCATGGGGTGATGAACGTCGTTTTGTGGCGGTCGTCTGCATGTAGTGGGACACTGTGGTAGCCATTCCAAGCGTCAAACACGGTCTTGTATTTCCCACTGGGCACCTGCCTCGGTTGGTGGAAGGGGGATTGTGTGTGGTGGGTCTCACGGATGGCATGTTTGTTAAGGGCTTGAAAGTCAACAGTGCGTCGCGGCTTGCCATTCTTTTTCGCGCATATCACCATGCGGTGACACCATGTCACAGGTGTGCCAATGGGCACCTCCTCCAGCACCCCGAGGCGGACATCCTGGTCGAGGCCAGCCTTCACCTCGCTCTGCCAGTGAATGGCCACCGGGATGGGGGGTGTGGTGGGCCACAGGCGTCGCGTCGTCATCGAGCATGAGGCGAAGCGGTGGGCCGGACATCCGCGGCAGGGGCTGGTGAGGGCATGTGTTGAACGTGCTCTGAGCATATAGCTTCAGGAGGTGCCCCCGTAAAGCCTCCCTGTTGGCCTCCGTGGCTGGCATGGGAAGCGTGGTTGGTTTAGTTGGGGGCTCTGTACGCCGTGGACAGTCACATGGGTCCGAGGTCGCCAGGTTGACCTCACCAAGTGTTGGGAACTTGTCTGATATCATGCCAAGGTCCACGCAGGCTGCACGAGAGAGGAATATACGGTCCGAGGTGTCCGTCACATAGGCGATCTGGCGTGTTTCCAACCTCCTGGCGTCATTGCTGCTGCCGGTGAACCTGACGATGGCAGCCCCAAGGATGCGTATGCCCTCATTGTTTGCAGCCCTCATGGTCATGGACACTGGGATAAGATCGTCAGTGTTCAGGCCCAGTTGCTGGGCGACCTTGATGCCGATCAGACAGCTCTGGCAACCCGTGTCAGCCATGGCGTGTAGGGTCACAGCGCGGGTGTGTTTCCGAAGGTCAAGTCCCAGTGCTTTATAATCACCACGTACAACAGTGAGGGTGAGACGGATGTATGGCTGTGGATTAGATGGGCTTTTCATCCACTTATCACACATGTCGTCATATAGGTGGTGGGCTAAAGGCAGCGTGCACACCTCACTGTTGGTACTGTCCATGGTGAGTGTGCATAATTCACCAAACGCTGCCTGCTGTTCCTCGCACACCCCGTCAGCTTCCTCTGGTGGGGGTCTGGATGAACGGCCGCCCAGACAGACCTTTTCGAGGTGATTTTGGCGGTTGCATTTCCGGCACGTCTTGCCATATGCGGGGCATTCCATACGCCGGATGCGCCAATGTGGTGTCTTGCCATGGCCTGTCTCACTACAATAGATGCAGGTCCCCTCAGGCTTTGCCTTTGTTTTTTCTGTCCTTTGGACCCCCTTGTTGCGGACATCCTGCTGTTTCCCTCGTCGATATGAGCTGCTGATTGAATCTGTGCCATGAGAGTTGAGCAGGCGTGAGGCTGAGCGCTTTCCAGACTCTTTAGCTTCAATGTACTCTATCATGTCTTTTAATGGCATATTTTGATTTTTTTCACCCAGTAAGTCAAGCTGTATCTCTTGGTCTGCAATGCCTCGTGCAATTACATCACGTAATATCTCCTCCGTAAAGTCATTTACTTGGCCGCAGCCCTCTTTAGTGCATTTCATTTCATATTTACATGTGCCTGCCTGCCCCTTCAAACGAGCGTGGAATGATCTGATGGGCTCCTCATGTCCCTGCCGCATATTAGATAGGGCCACTCGAGCCACCATTGTGTTTTCTGCACGGACCGCGAGTGCTTTCATGGCTGAGAGGACGTCTTTTTCATCACTGCTCGCGAGGCTCCCACCTGCTGCACGGGTAAGGTCTTTCCTTAGATCCTCCTCGCAGCACTCGAGCAGCTGCGTGACGACATCAGAACCGGCAAGTTTAGTGCCTCTCTTGTATTCGTCCCAGCGGGTCAGGAAATACGACCACGTCTCGGCCGTCCCCGCCAGCGCGATGGAGGGTCGCTTCAGCTTTTCTGCCTTAGAGTTCGTGTGCGGCTCTCTGGGGGCTGCAGCGTGAGCAGTTGCGTGAATATTCAGCATCGCTGCCAGCACTGCTGCCTCGGCGTGTGTAGCCACATAGTCACAGTCTGTAATGGGGCAGCGTACACTCATTTTGGTCTTTTGGGTTTATATTTTACTTTCTTTGCTTCTGCCGATGTACTCGTTTATAATCCGGCGGTGGTGAGCCGCTCATCCGTGTACTTGCCGTCCACTCACTTGTTATTCGTATTCTGGCGTTGATGATCTCCGTTTGTTGAAGTCCGGATGTTTGGTTATAAATAGGAACAAGATTCCATTTGTTCACGTTGCTTTAATGAATGACAGCAGTGAAATGACAATAACCAAACATGTTGTTAACGTGTCCCTAAATGCTGTCGGGGACTAACTTCAACATGTTATCCACTTCCTGTTTGCCTGTGTGTCACAGTATAAAATAGCGTGGTGCAACATTCTCTAACTTTAGCACCAGGAAAGAAGAACGTCTCTACAGATCGTCTCCTGACGTGCCTCATAACTGAATCACCAATGACCAGAGTAGCAGGAGACGCAGCTGGTGGAGAACGAGGCCGTACACTCGGTACGGCAGCGGATGGTGCAGGACGGGCGGGAGAAGAGCCCCGCGGAGCCGGTGTGAAGTTCGGCTGTGATCGGCCTGGTGTGTTCATCGGGAGGACCGGGGACGGTGCAAATCCACTGGACTTATTTAAAATCATCATGGGAGGTAAAGGGAAAGGCCGCAGGTTCCCACCGGCTTCGAATGCTATCAGTCCATTCAAAGGGAGTTTGTCACGTGTAATCAGAGCTTTGAATGGTGCGAGTAGCTGGCATACTGTCTACCCGGTAGGTGTTTGTCATTATTCTGTGGGTTGATAATGGCTTTTCTATGGGTGTATCCCAGCTACTGCTATTGAAAACGAAACTTAAGCTCAGTAGGTGTTTTGTCACCATTCTGTCGACCACCACCTCTCCACGTCCGCGCCGGAGCGCTCCTGGTTGCCAGTGCGCGGATCCTGGATCATCGACCCGATCCGCACCTCCGGCGCCGCTGACCCTCCCGTCCACGCAGCCCCTGGGGAAGTGAGCGCACGTTACGGACCTCTGAATGAAATAAATAAAAATCTATTTTCATGAAACACACATGGGGGTCTCCTTTCTTAATGATCGCTGAAAATGAAAATACGTTTACGCAATCCAGAAATTTCCAGATCTTCAAGTCGTTTTACGGACCGTATATGAAACCCCAATCCGGCAATATGATTCTTAGTGATGGTGTGAGCAAAGATAAAGTTTTGTACACAAAGCAGTCAGAATTCTCCCATTCTCACCACCACGCCGTTATGACATACAATTGTCTTATTACTTTTGATTTGCACCAGAAAAAAGATTTGTTTTCTCTCGACTTTTTGCTTCCCATGATGCTTTGTGCCTCCCGACAGCGGTACTGTCACCTCAAAGCGAGAAGGTCTGGGGTTCGAATCCGCAATCCATCCGCGTCAAACGGTAGATGCCCTGTCATGTCACCCACCACGACGTACATTTGTTTCAAATGCTATCATACATGCAAAGGGAATTTGTCACGTGTTGTGGGTTGATAATGGCTTTTTTATGGGTATATACCCCAGCTACTGCTATTGAAAACGAAACTTAGGCTCAGCAGGTGTTTTGTCACCATTCTGTGGCCGGCCACTGCATTGAAAACAAATGCGTTAGGCCCCATTGATTCGATCATACCAGTCACGTGACCACCCCCCCCCCACCCCCCCCCCCCCCCCCCCCCCCCCGGAAAAAATAAAAATAATAATATATAAAAACTGTCTGCATTATATCGTATCTTTATTACCTCTGCTCTCACTCCCAAGTATTCATAATAGATAAGGGACACAGGGCAATGGAAGAGAGAAATCAACATTTTATTTTAGTATGATCTTAATGCAATCCACAATCACTCTTAGCTCAGTTGTGCACACTGTACATTGTTTATTTCCATATAGTATAGTAATGTTATCGTGTTTATATTGTTTATACTGTCTATAGTGTCTTAAATTTTCCCACTGCGTGATGAATAAAGGTTTATCTCATCTTACAATGCTAATCATCATCTACATCAACTTCATCATCATCATCATCATCATCATCATCAATCATCATCATCATCATCATCCTCCTCCTCCTCTTCCTCCTCTTCCTCCACAGGGGGGGGATACACCTCCTCAGCCTCATTGTTCTGCTGTGGGAGGTATACATGAAGGTCATTCCACAGACTAATGTCTGGGATGTGCTGAAACCTCATCCTTGCATGATGTAGTTTATTTTCCAAATACATCATCCTGCCAGCAAGAACAGCATTTAAACCAGGGTGAATTGTTTTATTTTTTGATGCCTGCAGGGATGCATGCTGCTGCTGAAGGTGTTGGATCATGTTGGTTATTTCCTGCTGAACCAACCCTTTCTCCTCAGCAGCCCGGTTTCCTTCAAGTGTAGAGCATCAATGGCACGTCTTTTTGTAGAGCGTGGCACATCACCCTCTTCCATCTATAAAGATAAGCCGGGTTAAAACAATCATTTAGATGTGAGCTTGTACATAAATTGACAAAGAAAATGACTAGTATGTTTTTAGACCGGTGTGCCGCTCTCAATGAATGGCTTTGTGTGTCCCTCCCTCCCTGTGTCCGTGTGTCTCTGGGCATGTCTGAAGCCGTCTGGCGGACACACAGGGAGAGATGATGGTGGATCTAACTCAGCACAAGTAGTAAGGATACTTGACTTCAGGCCATTATTATCTCCCATTTAATAATACCAATCAGTAGTGTTTTTATATCATTTTCTTTTTTTGTTTCTTTGTTGTTGTCATGACCTTTACAACGAGGAACAGCATGGTATGCATTGTGCAATTGTAGAATGACCAACATAGGCAAACCTGTGGGCAGCACCAACCAAAATTCCCCTAATATGGCCTCTAATACTGTTCTGCTAGCATTCACTCTTGTTTTGGGCTTCAAGTGCTGGCAGATGTGTGCTTAACCAGCACCTGAGCTTGTGTTCTGCCAGAAACTGGGACCTAATACTATACTCCAGGATGACAATGCTCAACCCCACAGAGCCAGGATAATCAAGAGTACCTGATGAATTTGGGAGAGGAGGAGAGGATGGAACGGCCTGCTGTGAGTCCGATACCTGTCCCCAATTAACACTAGTGAGATCATCTTAGTCGAACTGTAAGCGCTAGAGTCACCAACAAAACATGTTGGCTCACTTGCGTAATGCATTATATGCTGTAGCTCTTTGTAAAGGTTACGAATCAATGCTTAAGATGATATTAAAAATTGATGATTAGTATTATTAGAGAGATATAATGGACTGAAGTCAGGTTTACTTATTTTTTGTGAGCAGTTTGTGCAATCTGGTTAGGGGTGCAACGGTTTAGTTAGCCCACTTTTCAGATCAAACATCGGTTTTTGGCTCACAGTTTCGGTACAGTAAAATATTAAATAAAGCTCCATTTGACTCAATACCATATATTTTGGTAATAATATACATATATTTAAGTGCTCCTCTTCCCCAACACTCCACTGGGTAAGGTGCACCAGCTTAATATGTTGCGAGCTCTATTGAAAAAAAGATAAATGAAAATCAAGTTCGGTTCATTCGGTACGGGCTGTCTGGTTCGGTACAAGGCCGATCGGTTTTGATATTGTTGGACCACTAGTTTACACGGATGTGATTTCTGAAATACACTCACAGTGTCATCCAGAGCCAAATACCCAGGAAAGGAGACATTGCATGCTTCTTTGAAGTCCAGCTGTGATGGGAGCGAGGTCATCTGTGGGGGCCACTGAAGGCCGTTATAGTCTGCAATAATTTTTCTCAGTCTCCCGTTACAGCTGGTAATTTGCTTTGACAGCCTGATAGCAATGCCTTGTCCATCTGCAACAGGACATCAAAGCACAATGAGACTCTAGCCACAGTGAAGGGAAAACTACAATGTATGTAATGAACACAATCTCTGAAATAAGAAGAACCAAAAAGAACGAAAAAGAGAATCAGACGAGAAAAAAAACACACGAAACACAATGACTGTAGCACATAGGTTCTGTGAGAAAGGTATTAAAAATTCTGATTACCCCAATTAACATAAAAATGGGTATTGTAATAAATTTATAGAATAAAACCACTCAGCAAAATGCAAGCAAATTTCTTGATGAAGCCAGCCGAGTTCATATATGGCTTATGTATATAGTGGTTATTCTACCTGGGTATTTGCGTTTGAGCTGGAGTAGAGTGGCTCTCTCCCTCGCCTCAGTGCGTGCTTTAAGTAAAAGGTCAGCTCTGACTTCCTGGTCCAGCTTTCCCAGTGTTGACTGGAACACCTCATCGGATGGATGCCATCTTTTTTTTAAATTCTGTTGTCGCTCTATTGTCTGGAGACAACTCTCTACCCTAAGCACAAGAAACATTAAGTTAGTGTTAAATCTGCAGCTGCAAGCTGGGCATTCATTGTGATTGAAACAGAATACTTTGGCTTACTGCATTTCATCCGCATTCGAGGACTCCCCAGTACGCAATCTGCAAAGGAAAATGTTTGTGTTAAAACTGATAAAGGTGTGACATTTCGTGGGTATAATGTGTAAATGCTTTTCTGAATAATGTGAAGACTTGCGATCGAACTGCTGTGCCTGGAATTTCCACCAGTAAAGGCGCTAATGTGAAGTTGTGGCAGTGTCTGTAAGGTGTACAGATGTGGAACATTTCAAATAGAGATGTGCCGATATTTATATCGACGATATCAAAAGCAAATTTTATATTGCTAGAGGAATATTTTTTTTAAATGGATATCAAAAGCAAAATTATCACAATATTTACTTGACATCTATATATCTATCAATACCCAGTATTTATATCGTTATCAAAATATCTACTCCCAAAACTTCAAGACGTCACTAATGCCAAATGCTAGTGTAGGTTGACTAATCGCCCATGTTTGGACTGGCATTTTAACACCAGTGGAAATTTTAGTACTTACTAATGTTAACATCAATATTATGTTTTGTGGGTCAAAGGAGTCAATCAGAAGGGAGGAACAGAGTGACAGAGGGTGAACTCCAGAGACAATTAATTTACCTAAATTTCATGGGGATTACACAATAAGATGAGACATTATTTTCTTACTTGAGTTGGTCAAGCTCAATCAACTTGATGACGTACGTTCTCTTCCATCTTGGAACCCTTCCATCTGAAATACAAAGACAAATTGGAGTTAGAAAAAAACAAGGAATAAATTCAACATCCCAAAAAAGCAAAAGGGGAGGTAAATCACCATTTTGTGATAATGATCATCTTTTTATTGAATATCTTCGATAATGGCAGCACCATACACCCCAATCCCCCAACCTGACCAAAATATCCATCCATCCATCTATCCATCCATCCATCCATCCATCTTCTACCTCTTGTCCCTCACAATAATCCTATTACTGCAATTCTCTGTTCACACGTCAATTATAAAAGTCACAGTCACGGTTAACATGAGCAAAAGCTTTGTAGATACAGTTGAATTCTTGGCAACTTCGATTGTTGCTGATGCAGCTACATACTGTGGTTGTTGATCCCATCTTGATTTTGCTATGTCTTTGTATCTGCTAGAGTGAATGCATCTTATTTGGATTGCATATGGCTTACCTTTCTCTTTTTTCGTCATGAGGAAATGTTGAGCGACTTTTGTCTCCCTCTCCATCCACCTCAAAACATCTTGCTCTGAAATTCCAGATAAGATAGGATTAGTTTCCCAGAGATAAAAAATGTTAGCCAAATAATTACCTGAAATAATAGTACCTGTGGTACCCCGTGCCTCTTTCAGGATAGTGTCCATCTCCTCCTCTGCAACACTGAACACCTTCTGCGCTTTCTCCCATCTCTGATGGAGCTGCACATCTACAATCAGAAATTGTCAGCTTTATTGGAAACACAAAGGTTATGTCATGTGTTGCTGCACGTACAACAAGGTTCCCATATAATTTTCCAAAACATCTCTACTATTTTCCAGGTCAGTTTACATCATTCGGCGCATTAATGCAAAAAATAAAGCCTATATGGTACTATTGAATAATTCCACGATAAAGTATTTGCTATGTCACCTATTAAGGCATACCTCGCTTTAGCAAGTATTTAGTTTTCATTCATGAGGCACAAAATTATTAAAAGTGACACATCCCAATTTCCCAGGCATGTTCAATTGTCATTTTCCCATGCTTTTCCAGGACCCCTTGATCAACTTCCAACCTTTTCCAGTACTGGATTTTAAAACTTGAAACTTTTCCAGGAATTTCAAGTAGCGTGGGAATCTTGACACAATCATATACCTGGCTTTACTATGCCGATGAAACACCAATTACATTACATTCAAAATCATTACATTATTATCAATAAGCATAAGTTGCACCATTCTTTCCAAAATTAAAGACCCCTAGTTCACCCCCAAAATGACTTTCTATTGATTACTCGTCCCTTGCACACCTGAGCTCAATAGTCTTTTTTTTTGTAGTTCTTGTTAAATTTAGCCCCATTGACTCCGAATATCAAAATCCATTATCCATTTTCTGCTCCAAAAAAAAGTAAGAGTTCATATGATTTTTGGACTTTAAGGGAGTACCGGTACCTGGGATCCATTTGAATCACTGACCTAAGTCTGCCGTTTTCCTCCTTCGGTAGTGAAGAAGCGCGTCTGTTAGGAGGTCAAGACGATGGGAACGAGTCATTTCTTTTGTGACTCTCGCAAATCGTCTGAGAAATGACCACAACCTCTCCATTGCCTCTCCGTCGGTCAGCCCAAATCCCTGCAGTCTCCTAGTGCTGTACATTATCTGTGAAACCACACATTATAACCCTTAATTACCAAATTTACCTCAAAATATACAATGTAATATAACTGTGACTCACTATAGGTTTCAGTTAAATAAATGGTGTATGACATAATAAAATCCTAACTAAAGATTACAATGACTTCAATAACAGAAACAAGGCGTTACCTGACACTGGAGTTTGTGTCCATAAACATGGAATGCTGGAACAGCGAAGGAAACATCTGGTGGTAATCCATGCCCTTTTGTCTGATGCAACACACAAATCACAACATATATCTTGTAAGGAAATTACTAAAAAGCCAACACTTGCTTGCACAATAGTTTAAGAAAATACTCACATGCATATGCTTTGAAAGCACACAGGCTATGTCATATATGACATGTAAGGTGATGTTTTTTCCCTCGCATTTTTCCAGCAGCTTGTTGATGATGAACACTGGATATGCTAGCCTATTGAAAAAAATAATCCATTATTCAAGAGGGTTCTGCGCCATAATGGCCTCCAAATTGTAATGTATTGCATCCGACAGATTACGGAATATTTTGAGTGTACCATAAAACAAACTAACCGTTCTCCATGGCTCATGTTTAGGAAAACAAGGGGAATTTCATGCCGACAACATGCTCCAAAAACTCCTGTGATGTCTAATTTCTTCTGCTGCTTTTTGGAACTGAAGCCGATTTCCAGCCTTAAAGTTGCTGCAGTCCTGAGTAATACAAGCAAATTATAAGTTTGACAAGGTCTATAATGACTCCTCAAAGCTAATGGTGAGCAATACAGTAGGTGCAAAGGTCTCTGACCTCACTTGGCTTGGAACTCTCAGGATGGGAGAGCAAAAACTGTTGCACATCTTCATCCCTGACAAACATACAGTTGCCATGCAAAGCCTCGGCTGAAATAAAAGAATGTATGGATCACTCTTTCAACGGCAGCACAGCAGATAGAGTTCCATTTCATGTCGACTCATAATCTGCAAAATTCCCACCTGTACTTTTTCCAGAGCTTTTTTTCCTGACAAGACCAAAGTTTCCATCCATGGAGACAATTATCTGTCCGTCAGTCTGAAATATAAACACACAACAATGTTTGAGTAGCTGATACTGATGTGTTGTTCTTATAAATAAACTAATATATGTGATGTGTAATTTTTAAAGAAAAAAGTCACTGTAAAAGCTGCTAATGATAATTTGTTATGCTGCCTGACCATACTCTAACCTTTGGACATGCTGGACATATGGTGCCATCATCAAATGCAGTCTGGCGCTGGTAATAATGGTGGCGAAATTGAGAGATAGATTCCCCCACCAGGGCTCGGTACAGCATGTTGACCTATTTAAGCAGTGAAAAAAAAAAAATTAATAATTGGTTTAATGCAGTTGTTCTACTTTTTGTGGTACCACCTCAGAAAACATCTGTCCATGTACCACCATAATAACTGATTAAAAATGTTAAAATACACGTGTTGAATCCATCCCACCCAGCTATGCACAGTTGCACAGGCGACCAACTTATTCCTTGAATCCATGGATTTTTTTTTGTTGGTTTTTGAGACATTTGAAAGCCAATAATTTGATGGCCAGGTTGTAAACTAGTAAGATAAAAAAGTTATATAGGACACATAAAGTGCATTCATTTTATTTATATTAATCCACTTTACCTCTGCAAGAGTTAAGTTGTTTTTCCAGCGTAGTGTGTTGCAGAACCCTTCAACAGAGACCTGGCACTCTAGTGAAAAATTGTGGAAAAGCTCTAGAAGAGCAATTGAAAAGGCTGCCTGGGGTTTTTCGGGTGATGCCGGCCAGAGTCCATACCTTAGCAGGGTGCATGGCTCGGATTCACACTGGCAAAAACAGACTGTGAATTTGCACAGCTGGCCTATCCATAAGGAAAAGAGAGAAAAGGTTACTTGAGAATAGATACATCTTCAACCTCTTATCGGAAATCGTGTCACAGTGGCATGGATGGATCTGCAGATAAAATACATATTTGTATACATTTTATTAACAAACCTGTGTTCACAACAATTTTCATCTCCCTCGTGTATGTAGCATGGGAACTGTGGTCCTCAGATAAATCCAACACAAAACCATAGGAGGCTGTCTCATAGTTGGTTTTCTAATGTATAGGGAAACAAGAATAGAACGCAGGAAAAAGTTATGCCTACTTTCAATCAAGTCTGAAAAAGGTCCAAAATGATTAGTTCAAGAATTGTTGAATATAATATTGTGAATAGGTACTAACATTCCATTTTTCAGGAAGATGCAAGGAATTTCTGTGTGTCGCCTTAACACAGGTTTCACAGAAGACGATTGTCTGACTGCACTCCCAGCACCTATATTCAGCGTGCTCTTTGCAAATGAAGCAAATATTTGATGATGGTGCTGCAGATTCCAGTGACACACGTAGCAGATCAGGCTTCAATGACTCCCAAACATTCAGCTCTTTCATCTTGGCTTTACTGTATGCAGTCTCTTCAGGGCTGCAGCTAGCCTCTTCATTCACATTATCCGTTGATGGACCGGGGACCGCAGGGTTCAGTCTTGAGTACGGGTGTGCAACATTGTTTCTCAAAAATGACCGTTTAATACCACCGCCTCTGATCGTCTTCTGTGTGACCTTTATCCTCCTTTTCCTGAGAACCATCTTTGATCCTTTACGATTAACAGTACGACAGAAACTTACTGTACTGTCTCTTGGGTTTAGCTCCGTTGTTCTTGTCCCCACTGCACTCTGTCTCCACTGTTTCCTGGATATTCGCGGGATATCCTTGCGTCTGCGCAGTAGTAACCAGTTGCAAAAAGGTGATTGGCTGAAACACTAGACAGACATGTAAAATAACAACCACAACCCTCCTTATTTTTGTTACTTACTCCAGCCAATCGGCACTTGTCTATGAGGATTACAGGGTAATAACTGCCTGGTTAAAATGACCAATTTCCGCTTCTTATTCAATTCATGCTGCAAAATGGTCTGTAATAAAGCCCTGTCTGGCAGTTTCGCCACCGTGGGCAGGTATTAGCGTTGACAGACAGTCCCTTCAGCCAATCAGAGTGGTCATGATTTTACGTCATCTCCAGGTGCCGTTCTGTTTGCGTCCTGCATGCGGAAGTTAATCGTTTTAACCTGGCTACGTGGGGGGGTGACATGAATTTTGAAACCATGCTATTGCCCTTACAAGTCTGTAACTCTGACTGTATAAAAATGGACTCTTGGTTCCATTTGCATACTTTCTTGATCAAGGGAACACCATGAATATTAAAAGTTAGAGAAATACTGGTGTAATACCAAGTGGCTTTCTATATTAGAGTATAAGAGCTTTTTTTTTGCACTTTTCATTAACATTTCATTATTGTGTTGACCTGTACAAATAAAACATATTTGTAATTCAAAACACTTCAAAATGATGAAAACAAAACACTAGATCAAACAAATTTAAATAAGTAACTGGATTCATACGTGCTTGGCTTTGTGAGATAAAAAGGCCAATGGTTAGAATTGGTTTCAAAATAGACGTAACACTAACTGTGTTATAGTTAATCATCACACAAAAGGCCTTGTCCTCTGTCCTGGCACTGAGCTGGAGGTTTGAAAAACTGACCCCGGAAGACCTCATGGCTGTAGGATATTAGCACATACAGGCAATAACCACTTTGCTGCAATTCATCAATCATAACCAAAAGAGCAATAGGCTAATTGCTGAGAATGCTAACCATGAAATCGTAAATGTTCACTGATGGAGATCATTACAATACTAATAGTCCTAGCTTGTCATCTGTCTTCTTGTGAATGTCAAATCTGCTCACAAAGCATCAGTTAGGAATTAATGCAGTAACATTGGTTGTCTTTTGCATTGAACTTTACACTGCACATTCCATTCAACTTCCGCAGTCATGCCATTTTTATGTCACCTTCATGATTACCATATGCTTAATTTGTTCTTCTGCAGTGTAGCCCATAATTAATTATATCTATACGCTATATAGTCTCAACCAGCCTCGTATATCCCAAGATCCTGAGTCCATGGACCCCTTGGCACGAGACAGCCACAGAGCACACACCTCCTCACACATCAATGCATGCAAATATAATTTCATTGAGTGTGGAGATTACCGTTCTAGAACTATTTAATAAAACTTTTGTTGTAATGCATTACATGATAGTGGACATTGTATTATATGTGTAACATCAACTATCTTCAAAAAGTGCTGTGTCATGGACAGTGATATGTTAATAACATAGTAACCCTTCTGCACTCCTGACTGTACTGACATCTCTTGATCTGACTCTTGACTGACTGTGGCAGTTGATGGTGTGATTAATATAGTCAGATGAGAAATCATACTAATGGTCTCTGCTTACTGTTAGATTGTGGGCCCGATCTTACACCTCCTGCTACCCAATACCCATTACCTGCAAATTTCAGATTTAGGAGCCTGTGCCAACCGCTAATGCAATCTTCCTCTCCCAAAACCTGCTACCCATTATGCCGACTCCCTTACTGACATTGTGGGCGCGTCTCTTGCGCTATTGCGCACAGAACAAGAAACTCCACAACAGAGTTCTGTGATCTCCTCGTTTCCTCCACAGCAAACATCTGAATGAGATCATGCCACAGCTGTACAGACATCATCTGCCCTTAAGAGAATAATAACGTATGGGGTAGTGGGTGGTCAGACCACCCATTACCCCATACCCAAAATCTGCGAGATACCAGAACCGCAAGATACCGAATTTGTGGAAAGCGCAACTGGCATGTCGGCGCGTAAAAGAGCGCGTCCAAATCCCGTCATTGCGCGTCCACCCAGTCACATGTGGACTGCACAACCGGCTCTACCTCTCAATCATGCATCATTGTATTACTTTCATACGTTATTATTCTCTTAAGGGCAGATGATGTCTGTACAGCTGTGGCATGATCTCATTCAGATGTTTGCTGTGGAGGAAACGAGATCACAGAACTCTGTTGTGGAGTTTCTTGTTCTGTGTGCCTCCCTCTGATCCTCTCCTTGAGCTCGGAGCACCTGAGATGTTCTCAGTGGTAGAAGGTAGATGTCATCATACCTGTTCCTCTGGCTCAATGCTCATCCAATGATCCGTTCTGCAGTATTTTAAAAAGCACCGCTCCCAGCAGCTATGCGTCTTGGCGCAGCTGTGCGTCTATGCGCAGGGGATATGTTCTAGATAACTCAAAAATTTATGGATGAATTTTGATGAAATTTCAGGAGTTGTCAGAAATGTGAAAAGGAAGAAGTGATTTTATTTTGGGTGTGGTCCGGAAGAAATCCTGGACTCTGGATCACTTTCAAATTTTCGATAACATTGCGCTGTTTAGTTGATTCTTGAACCCTAAAGCAACGACAATGGAGACAGGAAGGGAGTTCTGGAAGAGTTTAATTTCTCTCATATGTAAAAAAAAAGGAGGATTCGAGGGTTGGCAGCCAAACCAACAATCCAGGGGACGAGGAAGGCAAGGAGGTGGCACTGCGACTGGCTGAATCAGGCGTTTCTATGGGAAGATCTGGCGACGAGTGTGGTTGAATAATGACTTAATAGGTACAGGTGTGCAGTGCCACACCTGGGCTGCTCGTCGGATGGGAAGGTGAAACAGAGGTGGGTTTAACAGGTGGAACGCCCTAACCACTCCCATGCATAATATGTGCATAATATAGCGGTTGGTGCAGGTAAGATCGTGGGTTTCAGGAGGTGGAAGATTGCGTTCTTTGTGGGGGAACGCCATTCGTCTGTATCCCCAAAACTGTTCTAGAAGAATATTCAACACAGTACTCGGCTGAAAGTAGTCCATTTAATGGAGAGAACAAAAATATATTGCAACAAGAACAAATCACTGGTCAGTCAGTATGCAATGTTTATGTTTCTGGGACAGCTTCTTTCATCCGGAAGAGACTCTCATTTAAAAGCCCTCTCAGTTTTGCCAACACGTTGCCTCTGTCCTCTGTCTGCTCCTCCCTCGGGGCAACTCGATCTGAAAAACATATGGGACAAAATGGAACAGAAATCAATTCCTTGATACTTATAAGAAAAAATCCATCTGATCACTAAAGTATCTATAGAATAGCAATTATCGAAACAGGTCGAAATGGTTTAAGAAATGACCTTTGACAGGTGTTGGCACTGAGGAGTCTGTCCTCCTGTTTTCCCTTTGTCTGGGCTTCTTCGTAGTTGCTGTATCTGAAACGCAGACAAGAGATGTGTAACAATGTAATATGAAATAAGATGAATGACTTGAAATATAAAACACATTATGCAAACTGGGGCTGCATGATGTTGAAAATGTTATTTATTGGTATTTCTGGGAAATATTTTGATATTGATAGGATATATACAATATTACAGTGTAGTTACAATTAATCATTAATATCTTAAGTGCTGCTACAGTGTAAAATAAGCATTATACTAAAAACTGATGATTAGCCTAATCTTTCCTTGCCTGTATTACCTTAGCCTGGCATTACGCAGACTGATATGTGGATTCACTCACAGTTCCTCTAATCTAACAGTCTGGACTTCGGTCCATTGGTTATGAGAAATGAGAAAATGACTGGACCGATCATTGATTGTGTTTTACTCTTTAGGTGAAACACAGTCACTGATTGGCCTGGTAATTTGCGGATTGATCATGCTCTTTCCCTATGGCCCATATCGTGGAGGAACACATGAGTGGATCCATGCTATCGGTCTGGCAAATGTTAGGCTAGCATTACCTGGCTTATTGTAAATTGCTTTGGATTAAAAGTGTCAGGTAAATGCTTAAATTGTAAATTGTAAGACTCATCATAAGAGGTCCAATTTGTTTAAGGACTGACCGTTGTCAGTGCTTGGCTCCGAGGATGGTGGCTTCAGCTTTTCCTTTCGCTTCTTTTTTTCTGGTGGATCTGAAACATAGACCAAAGCTGTTTAAGAATATAAGATAGTTGAATGATATGAGATGTCAAAAACATTCTACAAAGCATGCTATGGCAACCTCATTAATGTTAGCTAATGAAAACTGCATTTTCTTATATAATAGACAATTAAGTTATTATTAAACAAAGCAGGCAATAGGCGACATCGATAATTCAGGCATTTCACTTTTTAGGGTGCCATTGAAGAACATTATTCTTCTTCTTCTTCATTGCTAATCCATCCATTAATCCATCTTCAACCGCCATTGACAGTGCGATTCATTGACTGCAATGCTGCCCCTGATGCTCCGATTCTCCGGCTGATCTCCCTCTCCATCTTCCCTTTTTCTCTCATTCATAAATAAGACCCCAAGACACAAATGAAAATTGAGGATACATTTTGTTATCAGAGTACTCTATACTGACCATACACAGCTGCCACCCCAGCAACAGTTGATGTTTCCATCTCTGAAGAACACTGACGGCCTTCAAAGAGAAAGATCACATTTGTAATTTTCAATTCATAATAAGTACACAAGGACACCATGAATAAAAGGGAAAAAAAAAAAGAAAAGAGAGAGTATAATTAACCCCAATATGGTATTGCGAAGCCGAGAACAACTGACATAGAAACTGATGGCCGTGTCGTGGGTGCGACCGTTGTGAGCTTGGAGGTCTGCTTTATGAGCTGCAATTTATTATTTTATTTATTTATATTATTTATTTGTCAGTGTGGCAAACTAAAAGGCTGTATTGAGAATATTCTGCAGCAAAATCTCAAAACATCTTTTAAGAGCAACCAAACTACTGATACTTATGTGGGTTGACAAGGGTAATCTCTACATTTAATTATTTATTTCCACATATAATCCCCCAAGGTAAATGCGAGTTTAAGAGGTACTACACAAAATGAACATACTTAAGTCAATTGTCATCAAAAGTCTTTCTGCGTCACTCGGTTTCTTAAGATCTTCAGTTGGACCTATTACAGATAACACAAAAACAGGAGATGTAAGAACAGGTGTTTTCTCTGTATGTTAGATAAATACAAAATGAAATACAAGACAATAAAAAAGATAACTTATGGAGTAAGAACGCATATGGTATATGGTAAATCTGTTCCAGTATCTATAGAACTAGGAGGATAACTTTGTGTCACAGTGCAGGCACAGCTAGTCCCATAATATCTAAACCAGTATTGGCATGTATAGACATTTTTAAGTAGTGTGATGCAACAATATGATATGGTGATCGGATATCAGAGCCAATATTAGAAAAAAACACTGATATCGGATTGGAAAGGGATAGAAATCATGGATCAAATGTGCCGATAAAAGCACTCCATTCCAGTAGTCCACTTTGAGTCATATCTGTTCATCAAACCTTTTTTTAAACTCTGGAAAACAAAATCTGAAATAAATAGTAATAATATAAAAGTGTGCTGCCTGGCAGCTAGCAGGCGGCATAGAGATACTTAAACTGTGTGCATATCGTATCGGTAATTATATCGTGTCATTATCTTATCGATTTTGATGCTGCCATAGCATATACTGTATTGTATAGAAATGGAAAATTCATGATCACAGCATCAGTATTTTTAAGACTGAACATTCATCTCTGTGAGCGCCTCTTCCACTGTGTGTTTCCTGTGGCCCCTTAGCACTTGCAATATCTACAAAGACAAAAGCCTTTAACTTTACTATGTGTAACCACTTATGACAGACACCGAAATTATTATAAACAAGTAGAGAGAAAGAGAATGACGAAATCAGTGTACAGTGCTTCTGTAGAGGGTAAACATAAACCATTTACACATGTAGAGACACTTCAATACTGACCATTCATCTCTTGTGAGCGCTTCTCCCACTGTGTCCATTTGAAGTGTCTCCTCAGCACTTTCAATGTCTACACAGACAAAAAGCTTTAACTTAATAAACACAATGGATGACCTATTATGACAGATACAGAGAATTTACTGTAAACAAGAAGAGAGAAACACAATGATAAAATCAGTGTATAGTGCTTCTGTAGACAGTAAACATAAACCATTATTGCAACCAAAGGTCGCTGTTTTCTCTGAAAACGAGCAGATTTTGTCTGTGTGTCCATTTTTCTCACCAACAAAACCCAAAACCTGTCATCATGTCAACAGGGTTGTCATGATGAGTCCTATATCTCCATATATGGAGTACCAATATTCAGTGGGTAATTCTGGCCACTATGAACTACCAAGATGTCATGATTAGACCAGAATGATTGATATAAATGTATGGAGTATGAATACTTTGTATGGAGGCAGCCCATATCTGAACTTCAAAACAATGAAATTAACAATGGAGAACTATACATCTCGCTCTTGGAGCATCTTATTAGCAGACATGTATAGACAATTTTAGTACTGACCATCCATCTGTGTGGGCCCTTCTACTGTTTCCTCAAGTGGCTCCTCAATACTGTCAACATCTACAAAGACAAAAAGCTTCAACACTATGAATAGCAATCACACTAGAAGTATGCATAACACAGACACTTATGAAATTACTGAATCTGCTAACATCACCAAAATATACCATTCAAACTTGTATAGACATGGAAAATTCAAACATAATGACTGACCTGAAACCTGAAAATTAAAGTTATGGTCTGGACTCCCCTCGGCACTCTGGTTGACTACAAAAACACATGTTTGGCTTTTATTACCAATGGTTTATTTGTTTTTAACTAAAGAAATGCAGAACAAATTCTGGCACTTCAAAAGCAGACAACTAAAATAGCACAGAATACTGAAAAAGCAATATCTTATTTTGCATTTTTCATGTTGCAGCATGATAGTAGTGCTTTTCCCACAATGGGCAGACACTCATTACTCATGTTGACATAAGTATAAGTATATGTCGGTACTGTAGTTTATTCCAGGGTTGAATTTCTGTACATTTTAAAATCAATTACCTATTTCAAAAGATATATTGTCTGCTGCACTTAATATCTTTTTCATTTGGTCAACACCATAATGGTTGGCCTTTTTGAGGGTGATGCCATCGGGAAGTCCTGTCACTTGAAGTAAACCTTCTGCTTTCTTGTAGGGTAATAAACCCAAACCCCCGGCATCCTCTAAATGACACAGAAATCAGATCAGATTTTACACATACTGTACATACTATTCTACAGGTAACCAATGGCAGATAAGAACTCAGACAGTCTACTCCAGAAAAAACATCCAGTGCAGTGTCTGTTTAAAATAACTGAGATCACTTGAGGTCAACGAATAAACACCCGAGTCAAATTTTCTTAGCATCTGTAAAGCCTAAAGATGCTTTTTGGAGTTTCTCAATTTTGACACAGTTTTGATGCACAGACAACTTAAATCTTTGACTTTTCGGATGGTTGTAAAGTACAGGCTAAACATTAAGAAAAACAGAGTATTACAGGATAAGTAACTGTATTGGGGTTAAGTAATGCTTGTAAATAAGTCTTTCCTACTTACTGTATTTCTGACTGAAGAGTGATGTAACCTTTTTACAAAGATCACTCTTTGAACCGGAAGAAGCCACTGTTGACGAGTGAGCAGAGAAGGAAACTCCTAGGAAACGCAATGGAGGATAACGACAAATAAGAGAAGGAGTAACTCCGCAAATAAATTAAGTTAATTACTGTGTAAATGCAGATATCTACCAACCATTGCAGTAGATGGCGAAATTGTTCCCAACGCCTGTCGCGTTGACGAAACCCTCTCCTCTTGTAGTGCAGCTTGAATGAAGCACCAAGTCAGGGTTTTGGGGGTCAATTGCAAGCATCACCACCTCCATTCCCACTGACTGAAGCCCAGCCACCTATAATCACATTAAGAACAAAAATACATTAAATATATAGAGAATTTATATTAAACAGCAGGGGTTATTTCAGACAACACATGATAAGGTCCTATAATACTTATGTTGGTATTTTGCAAAGCTGTTTTGACTTATGTATTGTATCAAATATCTACCAGTAATTATGTATTACGCATATGCATCTGCAACAAACTTATTTCGTTAAGCAAGGAACTGATGATGTGATGAAGCCAAATTACCACTATTAGCCATTTTAACAGCATCCTTTTCTTATCTTTTTTTCAAATATTTTTGGGGGGCTTTTATGCCTTTGACAAGACAGTAGGCTGACAGGAAATGGATGAGATACATTGATAAGAGTTAGTCCCGTGGGCTATATCTATACTGGTGGCTTTATAAAGTTTTCATTCCAATTAATATCTTTGCACAAATTAGACAACCTAGAAGCTCACATCTCGCAAAGTTACGACACTTGAGCTTGTCAATTTACTGTTTCTAGCAAGAATTTAACCCAAATATGAATTATGGGGTTTTAGAGGTTAATTAGTATCTAAAAGCTACTGTATGCGTAGATTCAACCATAGACAATTATTTTGAATATTTAAAATGATAAAATTAGGGTTAGGATTAGGCATAGTTGTAAAAGCAAAACCGATGAACTGACATCAAATCAACATCTACAGACATAATTCTATGATTAAGTAGGACATTTCTGACCAACGCAACAATAAAGGATGGCATCAGCCTCGGTTTGCAAAGCAAGTCCTAGCCTATTCAAATAAATTATATTTCCCCAGACATATCAGTAAGCAGTGATCTCTTTGGTTGATTTCAAACCTCTATGTCGATCTGCTTGAGGTGCCCTTTTATTTTGCGGCAGCCTGTCTTCTGCGCTAAGGGGTTGTGGGGGCTCTGCAGCGTTGAGAGCTGCAGCCCTGTGCCGATAGCCACTTTGAGTTGCTGCATCTAATGAAGACCACTTAGTGGCCGCCTCACTCAAACTATTGCTCGTGCCTGAGATTGAAGGGAAAAAGCACATAGAACCATGTCTTAAGTGTTAGTATGGCACACTGAACCATGACAGTTATTTCAACACAGACACCCTGAACAAGACATTGTATAGACAGAATTACAGTGAGCAGTTCAATCTAGAAAGATGCAATTTAAAATCACAAGTGTGGTTGTCATGACGTAGAATTTTCCAGTGACGGCGCACTGTGTTTGTTTTATTTTTTCCTTTCAAGAGTTTTCCCTCTAGTTAGAAAGAGGGATGAGTACAATAGTGTTGACTACGGCAACCACACTAATTACTTTTCAGAATGATGAACAAATGGGTTTTAGGGCTGGGTCATATGCAGCAGTATCTGGTGTCTAGCCTGAGTTTCATGCTACAATGACAGCTGAATTTACTCTGGATATATTGTTACATTGCTTTTAAAGGCTGTTTTTTGTTTGTATTTACCCAATTTATTTAGTATATCTAGATCACATTACTGATACTGCAAGCTGTGCATCTTCAATTTTCAACAAAAGACAGTGCAATATATATTCTAATACTAGTAATTAATAACAATTAAACAAGCTTACTTTGAAAAATCAATTAAAACATTAAGAAATGAAGACAAAAACTTTATTACGCAATCGTTAAAACTAATCCCTAAAAAGGTTAACAATAATGCAGAATGGTTTATGCTATGCTGCAGTACACATACTATAGTTAAAAGGCGCTCACCAGCACTTATTTCCTCTCCTACAAAGACATTATACCCTGAGGTGCCTTTCGTGTAAAGCATCTTGTGCTTTCGCTGCCGGGGGGCCTTTAATACGGAGGGTCTTTGCCCTCTTCTATGGTTCCCGATCCAGGTCTGAAATGACAAAATGTAATTAATGCAAGTCATAATGACTGACTACCATTTAAAATCAAAATGCACAACAGGTGAAACAGAGCTTACACAGTTAATTGAAAAAACGTGATGATTTCAATTAGTCTATTTAGGGTCAATATTCCTAAACAATCTAGAGCAGGGGTGTCAAACTGATCCGTTAAAGGGCCGGTGTGGCTGCAGGTTTTTGTTCCAACCAGCAGAAACACAGCTGACTTGTTTCATTCAATCAACTGAACTGGTTCAGACCTTCAGTGAAGAAAACTAGTTGATTGACTAAAACAAGTCAGCTGTGCTTCTGCCTTGTTGGAACAAAAACCTGCAGCCACACCGGCCCTTTAACGGATCAGTTTGACACCACTGATCTAGAGTGTGGAAAAGGTGGTGGTGAAACCAGTTAGGGGACTGCCAGGCCTTTATTAATTTTAATTGACTTTTAAAACCCCATTATCTCCTCTTTCTTTCTTTTTTACTTTTCATTATATATATATATATATAAAAGTCAGGAAAGTAAACATATGTTTCTTCTTGTAAAAAGTTAAGTTGTAAAATTATTATATAATAATGAAAACATAAAAATAAAATAGCCAGAGGTATAGAGGAAAAACATTATTGAGATTTTTGGCTGTGCTAAAAGGACAAATGAGGCGCTAGAGGATGGGATCAAATAGAAAAAGTCGAAAGGAAAATGAGAGGTTCGGTATGCACAATTTAGATACAAGAATGTTATATTATATAGAGTTACCTGATAGGAAACTTACTTTTATCACTACGATTGACAAGCCTGTCCTTCGAGCTGCTTCCTGTAACATCTCATCTTTGGATGAGGAGGTGCTTGACAGCCCTTGTTTATAAAGGGCCTCCAAGACCTCCCTCTGCTCTGCTGAAATTGATGTTCTACTACCTATGGAATAATCAGGAGAGCAGAGGGGCACACACGCACACACACACAGTGTTAACGGTATTGCAGAACAAAAATAAAGTGTCAAAGTAACATAACAAAGCTAATATGTCATGACACATTGGGAACTTAATTTAGACACTTTATATGCTTGAATACATGCTGGCCAGCTGGCTATGGTACCCTAACCACTAGAATGATGTCCTATGGGCAATAATAAACATTAACCATTACACTTTTAAACATTAACCATTACACTTTCAAGACATGACAGGATATAGGCTACACTACACATAATACCAGAGATCTTACCTTTTTCAGCCATATTGGTCCTTAAAAGAAGGGAAAATAAAGCTTAATTTAGGTGTTTCTGTTTTGATTACACATATTAAAATGACAATAATCTAATTATATTTTTAGCCCACTGATGTGAGGTATGCAAGGGTAGTGAGACAATCTCTCCCTCTTTCTTACAGACAGCTGTCAAGTGAAGTTCTGCCCTCAGCTGACGTATGAAATCCGAGAACAACAACTTGAATATTACTGTTTTTAATACACATGATCAGAGAAATATTTTTCATGCTTAGTGTAGGAATGCAAAACACAGAAACATAAAAATGGCGCTATGTGGTGGTATTCTAGTATTACCCATTACCAAGCATAAATATGGCATTTTGTCAGTGTATTAATTAATATTTACAAATTAGTTATACACTTTACCATCTTTCCCCCTATCGTAAACTGCACGAAATCAGAAAAAACAGGCACAAAATGCAAAATGCATCGGCTTCGCCAGCAACAGTGAGCGATTGTTTGCCCCTACGGACTGGTTGCTACGGCCCGCGGAGGCCCGGAGGTTCGTGGTCGAGAATGGTAACGAGAAAGAGGCATCCGACCTAAGTAGCCACAAAACAGCCCGCCGGCGGATGCATCCTAAACATCTCTTGGATACACATTCTGGCATTTAACTATAAATACATCAAACTATTTAACTTCATTTGTTTGTACCATAGACTGTGGTTTGTACCAACCTGTTACGTGTCCGGCATGTATGGCGGGAATAAATCGGAACCGGAAACAGTTGGGGTTGCTGAGCAACACCCTCTTCTTCTACAGTTTATATCTGAGTTTATCTCACCGCTGGGGTTTTATTTAATTTAATCTTAATCAAACTGAAGTTGTGTCAGATAAATATTCTAAAAGTGCGTTCATAAACAATACTACTCCTCTTTCCTCTGCTTCAATAAACCTACAAAACTCCATAGTAGTAGTAAGTAAGTAAGTTATGTCTTATTTGTGTGGCGCATATTCTCAGACCGGACACAAAGCGCTTCAAATTAAAAACACAAAAGCATCAACAAAACAAAGAAGCCCCAAAGAGAATACGAAAACCACAAAGAATGAAAGAAAAACTGATGAACAAACACAAAACACCATGGTAGTTTTGGTGCTGCACGCCGGGGGATTACGACCACCCCGCGGCCCCCCAGCGCCGCGTCCAGCCGGTCGGGGTTCCAGCGACCCGATCCCGGTTCTTGATGTGGCTCAGATCGGGGGCCGCCCCGGGCGTGTGTGCCAGGTGGTCCACCAGCGGGCTCAAAAGCAGCGACAGCGGCTGCCCCACCGGCACGCTGCGGGGCGGATGCGGGAGGTGGCGGGGCTCCGGTCGACTCCAGTGGGTCTCATCTCCCGACGATCGCCGCTCAAAACAGCAACACAGCCCTTGATTGTGGTGGTGGGGGGACAAAAAGGGTTGAAAAACCAAGAAAAAAAAAAAAAAAAACGAAAACGAACCAAAAATTGACAAAAAGGGATGAAAAACCAAAAAAAAGAGAAAACGAACCAAAAACGGACAAACAGGGAGCCACGCTGATCTGCGTCCGCATCAATAACAATAAATAATAATACGATATAATGCAGACAATTTTGTATATTATTTTTATTTTTGCTGTGGGAAAAAAAAGCAATGGTCACGTAACTGGTATGATCGAATCAATGGGGCCTACCGCATTTGTTTTAAATGAATTTTCCAGGCACAGAATGGTGACAAAACACCTACTAAGTTTCGTTTTCAATAGCAGTAGCTGGGATATACCCATAGAAAAGCCATTATCAACCCACAGAATAATGACAAACACCTACCGGGTAGACAGTATGCCAGCTACTCGCACCATTCAAAGCTCTGATTACACGTGACAAACTCCCTTTGAATGGACTGATAGCATTCGAAACGGGTGCCCTTTGCCTCCAGCGTGATGATTTAAAAACTTAGGAAAAATAGGAGCAACAGCTCCTATTTTTGATATGGTTGCGGGGAACTTCACCACTGTAGCTCTGAACCACACACAAGCATTAGGTCCGGAGTTGCCCGGCGAAGAAGGCTATCCTACACCGCCCAACATGGTATACAACTGGGGGTCTAAGATTTACTATTACCTCCCAAGATCCTGGTGGGGCAGATGCCACCTTTTATCAGGGATGTCAAATTTTTTCCATCCTGGGGGTCAATTTTGAGATACGCGTAAATCCGGTTTAATATTTTCGGGGGGGGGGGGGGGGGGGGGGGGGGGGGGGGGGGGGTTCGCTCCACAAACCTCCGACTCGGCCAAGTGAGAGATGATTCGCTGATCGAACCCAGAAGAGACTGTGGTCGGCGTGACGTGAATTCTCGATTGCGATTGGTTGATTGAGACCAGGGCATGCGCACTGAGCCCGTTGACAATCCAGCCGCTATCAGCCAAATCAACCGTCAAAAGCCTGAAGCTATATTTCTGATTGATATTACCTCTCCCTTTCTTGTTTGGATGGATGATTATTAGCTTTAAATTCACAGGAGAGATGTTTATTCCTTATTGTACTTATTTATTGTTAGACAACGTGGATGAAATATACAGCGCTTCTCACCACTGGTAAATGTAGGTAGGAAACGTAAGCTCGTCTGCGTGGACAGCGCTAGGTCCTGCTTCTCGTCCCACTTAGCAATGTAACCTCCAAATACATTTAAATTGCCAATTTCTGAAGTGCTCAGTTTACATATTAGGGCAGTTATATGATAATTAGATAAAAAAAAAAAAAAAAAACTCCCAACTCCGACACCCCCCCCCAAAATAGAAAACTCCTCGGATCTACACGATTCACGTAGGTCACCCTTTTTGACTTCAAAACGGCAAATCCCCCCGCCCCAGAGTTTTTTCCAATTTCCCGTTGACACCCCTGAACCATGCTTTCCGCGTGGGCTGGTTTTGAGAAGGATCTGGTTCCTGGTACAAGGAGGTCTACACCACACATTTTATCACTTAGATTAATGCTACTTCAAAATTTAAAGGGGTTTGCAATGCTGTTATAAAATGCGCAGGTAGAGTTTTAACCTGTGGCTTACACACTAACAATAGACTGCAGGTGTTAGTCAAACTTCTCTTAACTTGCTAGCTATTTGTTAGCAGGTGTAGGCTGCTTACACCTCTTGTGAGTAGTTTTATTTGTTCATCTTAACTGTGAAAATTAAATGCAGCACTAAGTGCACTAAACAATGCCACACAGTAAAACACTACACAGAACACATCCAGATTTATGCTTATGCAATTTAAGTTATGCTTATGCGATAAGAAGTTGGGTATTAAATAATCAAAAGTTTATTTCACACAGACCTGCCACAAAGCCGGTATCTTAGAAGATGGGGAATTCTAAACAAAATTAGTAGTGATAATGGCCTTCATTTTGTGAGCAATGCCCTAACCCAAGTTGGAACTTTTCTAGGCATTGACTTTAAAAAACACTGCTTACCATCCTCAAAGTGCCGGAAAGAGAAAAAGTGCAGTGGAAAGAGAAAATGCTACCCTTAAGGCTAAGTTAGTTAAGTGTTGTGAAGATACTGTTGTGATACTGAAGTGTTGTGAAGAATGCAAAAACAAGCTCAAGTAAACATGAGACCTTTTGAAATCCTGTTTGGAAGACCCCCCCCCCAGTCTTGGAGTGGTTCCAGTAAACCGGCCACTCCCCTCCACTTCCATGTGTGATGATGCCATGTTATCATATTGCAAAACACTCTGACACTCTGTCATGCTTTCTGATATTTCACAACAGGTAAAAGCAGCTCTTCCTGAACCAGCAGACACCCCACTTCTTCACTCAAACCGGGAGACTGGGTGGTGATAAAGGATTTCAGAAGAAGACACTGGAACTCCAGGAGGTGGCGAGGGCCATTTCAGGTGCTCCTAGTCATCC
>JAGFBZ010000773.1:422500-429661 GCA_018398805.1 Hirundichthys speculiger | reverse complement strand
GCGCCATGTGGTGGTAACGGGTAACTCTGGAGACGCAGCAGACAGTCTGGACTCAAATCAGACTCTTTTCATTGTCCAAGCGAGTTCAATAAACCTGTGGACTGTTCCTTTTATTCTGCAAAATGAAAGCAGGTTACTTTCAAATACTGTCATAAATAATTAAGAAATAGATGACGACAACATCGTCCTGTTCTCCTTTTTTAAAATGAAGGAATGTTTAAAGCAGTACAGTGATTTAATAATCCCTCCAGATATGCTGAGTTCAGTCATCCCCAGAAGTGCCAGGGTTAGCGTTAGCGTTAGCGTCTGCTCTGTCGGACATGTTGCCTGTTGTTTGTTCAGCAGCGACGCCCCACTTCTGCCTCCGCCTCAACAATCATACGCTCTGAGAGAATAACGAGTCTGGTGTCTCAGTCTCTTTCTCTTTGATTGTCTCCCGGTGGAAACACCAACCCTTAACGGCACAGTTAGAGCAGTAGAGCGGAAAAAAACAACAACACATTTTTACCCATCCTTGCATCCTCTTTTAAATCGCTAAGCTACCAGGGACTGCCTTGACTGCTCTTATTAACAATGTCAAAAGTGCTTCTTTTTCCTCCCCAATCACCTCTTTTTCCACTGAGTTCATCCTCTTCATTGATTTCTGCGTTCTCCTCCACCCCTGATCTATTTCTCTTTACTTGTTTACCAGGTAAAGTGTTCATCCTGGCCGGTCTCAGAGGTGATAGATGAGCAGAGGAATGAGAGATGGGCGGGGGGGGGGGGGGGGTGTAATGGGAATCAGAGGAGCAGAACTGGTGGAGGAGAGAAATTAGATATATGAGAGGGAACGCGCTGCGACAGAGTGATAGAAAGTGAGGGTCCGGTCATAAAAGGGAGGATGAAGGAAGATGAGGGGGGCTGGAGGTAGAAGGAGAGACAGGAAGGATGATAAAAGGAGGAAAGGAGTGAAAAATGGATGGCAGGGAAAGGTGTGTTTGCTGAACTGGTGACTGAGATGAAAACCAGAGGTCTGTCTGGGCCGTTCTCTCATTACCAGTCATCTCAACCAGTGGAGCACTGGGCCGTTCACTCATTACCAGTCATCTCAACCAGCGGAGCACTGGGCCGTTCACTCATTACCAGTCATCTCAACCAGTGGAGCACTGGGCCGTTCACTCATTACCAGTCATCTCAACCAGTGGAGCACTGGGCCGTTCACTCATTACCAGTCATCTCAACCAGTGGAGCACTGGGCCGTTCACTCATTACCAGTCATCTCAACCAGTCGAGCACTGGGCCGTTCGCTCATTACCAGTCATCTCAACCAGTGGAGCACTGGGCCGTTCACTCATTACCAGTCATCTCAACCAGCGGAGCACTGGGCCGTTCACTCATTACCAGTCATCTCAACCAGCGAGCACTGGGCCGTTCACTCATTACCAGTCATCTCAACCAGTGGAGCACTGGGCCGTTCACTCATTACCAGTCATCTCAACCAGGAGCACTGGGCCGTTCCTCATTACCAGTCATCTCAACCAGCGGAGCACTGGGCCGTTCACTCATTACCAGTCATCTCAACCAGCGGAGCACTGGGCCGTTCACTCATTACCAGTCATCTCAACCAGTGGAGCACTGGGCCGTTCACTCATTACCAGTCATCTCAACCAGCGGAGCACTGGGCCGTTCACTCATTACCAGTCATCTCAACCAGTGGAGCACTGGGCCGTTAACTCTTTATCTCTAATAAGGGAGCGTCTCCGCTGAGTTCGGCCTCGCAGCATTTTTCTCTGTGACGTTTTAAGTGAACTCAGCTGGTTGTTGGGAACAAGTTAATTGAAGAGGAAGCCTTTAAGAAGATAATGAAGTTTTATCTTTAGCTGAGCGGTTCTGCAGAAGCCCTTTGGTCCTCCACATAAAAGCCTTGATGAAGTGGCAGCTGAGTAAGTAGGAAGCTTTTATGCTCTCAAGGATTTCTAAGAGCGCTTAATCGAGCAAGCAATACTGATTTTTCCCATTTTAGAACCACCCATCTATTTTAGCTTTGAGAATTAAGGTGTTGTATTTATATATTTTTCACAAAAGAAGAGACTTGAACCAACACTCTGCCTCTGATTCTATGTGGTGGTGAAGCAAGCCCAGATTATGATGCAGCCTCCACCATGTTTGACCATGCTCCGCCCTTTTTATACATCATATACAATTCTGAGTATTCATCCTGAATAATTCAACTTTTACTTCACCAGTCCACAAAACCCTTTGTCAGTAAAGTTGCACGTTGCCATGGTGATCTTTGGCAAACGTCAGTAAGGGTTCTGAAGTATCCACTGACAGGAAGTGTAGCCACGACACTAAACTCTCATCATTTACAGAAGATTTGTCTAACAGAGACAGTTTGAGATTATTTTGTTTCCAGTCTCATGTAGATCAACTACTCTTAAATTGAATATCTCAAACTTCTCCTTTTAGGTTTCTTTAAACTACACATCCAAACTCATTTCATTCATTGGACTCCAGCTGTGCAAACTACTGACTACTACCCTTCAGCACTGGGAATATTTAATGGTTATTTTCAATAAAGACCTGAGAAATGTTAATATATTTTGCTTTTATTTATTTTATTATTATCAGTAGGGATGCACGATAACTGTTTTTTTAAACCAATAACTGATAACTTTCAGCTCCTAAAGGCCGATAACCGATAACACACACATATACCTAAGATCATTACATCAATACTATGAACAAAACCAAAAACAGTTTTGGACTCTTTAAATGAACAGATATTTATTTTTTACAATGAAAAACTATTGTCAAGCCTCTCAAACATTTTCATAAAGCTATCAAACAAACCTATTTGATATCTCACATTAACTTAAATAAGGTTCATTACTGACTGATATAAAAAAAATAAAGGCTCCTTGAACTGATGGAAATACATGCATCAGAATTACTAACTGAAAAAAATTAATTTCTCAATGACTAAAAAATAATGCACAGGTCATAATGTACTGACACAAGTTAGACTTGTCTGTGTAAATAAACTAAAAAAGTGTACTAAATAGTAACATAGAACTTACGTTTAAAGGATTTTGGCTTGTGGTTCCATTCAAATAAATGTCTTTAATTAAAGTAAATGAGGTTTAGTCGTTTTGGGTTTTTTTTTAATCTCATGGAAGCTTTAGATGAGAGAGATGATGGCGATGGGCAGAGAGGAAGAGGAGAGGAGGGGTTGACTTGTTGCTGGCTAGCTCATGTTAGCTCATGTTAGCTCATGTTAGCTCACGTTAGCGTGATTTCAAAACTCCATGGAAGCGATGGTTATGTTTCAGGTGGCTGATCAGGTTTGACGTATTAAAGCTTGTGCTATTTTTCCCTCCTTCGCTTGGAGCATTTGTCACAAATAACCAGCAAACTATCTTCCTCTGAAACTTTAACGAAGTTCTACACCATCGCCATCGCCGCCATGTTTTTTTTTTTTTCAGCGCACTGTTCCGCAAGGCTGCATTCAAGGTGTAAACGTAATATTCCTCCGTTCCCCCCTTCCCTCGTTTGCTAGTTTGTTTCAGCCTTTTTCTATTTTTTTCTATTTTTATGTGTAACGTGGGAAAATACTGTGAATATCGATTAAAGTCAGCAACTACCAAAATTATGAGTTGACGAGTTGTTTTCTGGCAAGAGGGGGTATTCTTGAGTTTCCTTACTGAGTAATCGTTTTTCTGATTATGCCGACGTTACTTGAACATAGCATTCACTGCTGGTCATTCAAGGCTCAGAGGGAGCGAGACACTGCCGTGTTAAAAGAAAATGGTTAATGGGGCTATTCGTCATGATATCAAACTTATCGGGATGACGTCATAATTTCCTGTTATCAGCCTGATAGTTATCGTGCACCCCTAATTATCAGTTTAATCAAATTGTGTTGGCCTGTTATTGTGTCTTAGATAAAGACCAGATGACATTATAAGGCATATTAATGCACAAAGCCAGTTAATTCCAAGAGATTCACATACTTTGGCTTGACATCACTTGTTGGAAGGGTTCATTATTACTTGTTTTAGTGTTTTTATAGATTCCTTTTTCTCAACAGTAGCTGTTAATAATCATTTTTCATTGGTCGATAGCCAAACGACAATGCAAAGCCAGCCAGACTCTGCCCGCTGTATACGGTATCCTGCACTGAGAGTGATGCTAAATTCATTTTTCCTGTGCATCCTGTTGCGTTCCAGAAATAATATGGAAAATGCATCAATGAACACTGAAGCCCAGCGTGATCCTAAATCCTCTGCTACGCCATTCTCTCATAATGGCGTCTGGATTTGAAAGCATAGTTGTTATAATCAGTTTGCTTCGGAAGACACTGCTGATCTGCACGGATCATAGCTGTGTTCAATTATCACATCAATCACGTTTAAAAGGGCGCTCGTCCCGTTAACTGATGAGAGGTTAAAGTTCCAGTCAGGCAAGAGAAAACCAGAAGCACAGAGAGAAAAAGAGAGAGAAATCATCGTGCAATACTTGAGACCCAGCAATAAAAAATCACACCATGATCAACACTGTGACTGTTGAAATCCCAGTAATCCCAGTAGGAGGAGCACCGAACAGCAATGTGCTTATTAGAGACAGCGGCACAGAGAGACAGGGAGAGAGACAAGCTGCTACACAGAGATCTGGAAGAACGACAGAACCAGGGAATGAAGATGGACCGATAGAAAAAGAGCAAGTCCCGGTTTAAAACAGAACTCAGCTCGTTTTTGTTGTGTGCTGACTGATTCCTGGATCAGCTAAACTTGTGCGGCTGCCAGAGTTCCTGCCGTCTCTGATCAGCGATCCAGATGTGACGTTGACACTCGTGTCCTGGGTTTCCATGCCACAAAGAAGCGTAATTAAACTGCAAGAATCAAGCAATTCACAGCCGTTTTATGTCTTTTCTCTACGTCGGCTATGAAGTAGGCTACATTCCAGTTTTGGTTGCAATAAAAAGATAATACAGTTTTTATCCTCTGCTGTTTGACTGTTTGTAGCCTTTGATTTTACAAGTTCAGGGTTTCCCACGTCGCGTCTGCAGAGTTCTCCAATGTGTTGAGAAGATTTCTGTAACGGTTTATCTCTTCTCCGTTTTTTTTTTTTTTTTTTTTCCGAGGATGGCTTTCTGTTGGTCTCAGGGTCTGAAAGAAACACAGTTATCAAACAGTAGCAAACGGAAGTTACGACCATGAGCTGAGTCCCAGTTCAGGAGATGCATTTGAAAGTGACTCCTCAGATACACACTTCCTCTCTCTGCCTGAGAAGCTTTTCCCATGATTCCCTGATCCTTCCTGATGTAGCTTATTCCAGGGATGCAGGTCACATGTACTACGGTCTTCTCTCAAGCTGAGATAAAATACAGTGATCCCTTACTTTTCACGGTTAATGGGGACCGGCGAACCCTCCGTGAAAATCAAAATCCGCGAACTGGAGCCTCAATAATGTGTTTAAAATACGTTTAAACCGCAAAAAAGTAGCGAAACAATACAAAGGCTCAACTGTGGTCTTTCTGTTTCCTTCACAGCCTCTGGTCTCTGAACCGTAGTAAACAAACCGCTGCTATTGTGCTATTTTTGGCTCGTATTTAGCGGCTAACATGCTAACAACAACAAAAGAAAAAGTCTGGTTTTCTCTGCATGGAACGAGAACTTTATTCTGGCACTGCAGGAACTTGTAACATCACACAAGACACACACACTACATTACCCATAAGGCCACACCATTACCCATAAGGCCACCTTTTTAAAGGGGGCCAGGCTGGCTCACAGCATTTCTTCGCTGTGAGAGAACGCGCACAACATCCTGTGATGTTTGGGTGATGCGTCTCGGCCAATCAGAGCACAGGACAAACATCACGATAACCACAAAGACTGCTCATAAGAGTTTAATTTAAGAGCTGATATCTTACCATTTTCCATGGTTTTCTTGATTATAACCTAAATCACTTAAGTTTTTACATCAATAGCTATGGCGTTGTACTGCCAAAAACACTGCTTTTATGCATTCAGTGTTTTCTTTTCTGTCTGTTTTAGTCACATGATGACGTTTAGTGGTACCAGGTATTAAAATGAACAAGAAACTGAAGAAAAAATGGTGGTTTAATAATTTTTTCCATGACTGTATATTTCTAAAAAATCCGCAGATAACTAAAACCACAGAATTTAAACCGCGAATTGGCAAGGGATCACTGTATGTACATTTTCCCAAATAAAATCTCTTAAAAAAAATCAAACGTAACAGGAATTTCTGGCTGTGCTTGGGAGACAGATGAATCTGCTGCTGTCATTGTTGCTAACTAGCGATGTAAACGGGAGGTTCTCAGAAGGATTGATCGTCTCGTTTAAGAAAAGCTTGGTTTAGTCTTTTCGGCCTTCGTGGGCTGAGTATTCAAAAGACTGTAGCCCTTTAATTGGGGCATAGCTTAGGAGTCTCTTCCTGTTCTTTTCGGGCCGCCCACTGAGCCCCATTTCCCCTGGCACTTAAAAACTCACTTTAACTGTTGAAATAATAAAGTAAAGATTTCAGACTCAGGTAAACAAAGTAGCTTCTATTTTTGAAGCGACGTTGAGTTTGTGGGCTGAAATGACAAAATTGCAGAGCAGATATGACGGCGCTTATATTATTTAAATTCTCTCTTTTATTATTCTGGCAGTTGGCAAATAGAAATAACAAGGTTATGTGTCTTTTCATGCAGTGCTCGTAAACTTCTGGTTTCAATTGTATCTGTAAAATTCAAGCGCAGATTTTCACTTTCTCTTTATGAGCAAAGATCTGGAAAACGGTCAAAAACACGACAGATTCTTACATTAAATTACAGCCATGAAGCTAAAGCTAGACGGTATGTGCAGCTCTGGTCGGGTCTGTTGTAGTAAGACAGTTAAAAATAACACTTTCTGGTTCAAATATAACATGAAGCTAGAAGCTAGCAGCCATATGTGGTAAGAGTTTTAACTCGATCCAAAAATGCATCTCACTCTTTTCACTTCCTGCACACACAGGATAAATAATTAATCAAAAATGTCTCTGACTATCCAACGTTTCAGCACATTGAGAAGCTTTATGCTCTCAGCTGTTGCTGAGCCAGTCAGCGGTTCAGTTAACGGTCCGTTTGGTTGAAAGCATTAAAAGAATTAAAGTCTCATTGATCATGACAGT